>WBNM01029438.1:36677-61934 GCA_013399055.1 Ramphastos sulfuratus
AAAATATTATGACTGTAATTGTCATGAGATCTTTAATACAAAGAAGAAAATTTTATATGTGAAGACAACATAATAACTGTACAAGATGATTCTAGAAGAAAGTTGGAAATGTAAGAGGATTTTTTTTTTCCTCTCATTAGAGCTCAGCTTATCACTTTTTGGTAAAGAAGAGATACTAGGTTTGAGGGTTCTTTTTTTGTCTTTCTTTTCCAGTGAGTATTAGCTTTCCTGCCATGTGCAAGGCAATTTATTAGCTCCATGGCACTTCACATATTGTCTGGGTTAGCTCACTTTGGAGACCATTCTGAGTTAGTGTCCTGTGTCCTGTTTTCTTTCTCCCTCTCTTTAAAGTGCAAGAGATTTTTCTCTAGCAAGAATCATATAACCTGCTATAACAGTCTGAGTGTGATGAGTTGTTCCACCTACTCCCTGTTTTACAACACTGGCAAACAGGAGTTATCATCTAGTGCATACCAAACATGAAGATAATGTGTCAGTAATTTCAAAGGGAGAGTCTGATGTTGAAAAAAAAAAAAAAGAAAATCTGGTTTGATGGGAACTGTATTTGATATGTAAACAGCATGAGAAACCCTAGCTGAAAACCAAGAAGGAGATGAGTTACTCGGACAGGCTCACTCGCACCCCTGGATGAGTTACTCCGGAGACTTTCTGTGTCTCCTACGCCCTCTAGCTTCCAGAAGATGTCACTTACCCAACCGCTGAATCCGAGCACATTTATAGGCTTAATTCCATACAGTCACTAAAAACCTTACTACATCAGAAAGCGAAATGACTTCCCTTCTCTTCTTCTCAGATACAATTTTTACCTGAGACTGAAATAAAGACGTGAAAATGTTATGTCTGTAGAGTTTTATTTCCATCAAAGGCACTTCGTGCTTCTAGGTCAATATGAATGGGTGTTAGAAGTGCTTATTGTATTTATATCAATTTAGAGTCGTCGTGAGTGCTGCAAAGGAGCATCAACTCGCCTGAGAAGCATCACCTGAATTGCTGGAGATGGATACACTGATCTTGAGAATCACAAAATCATCATGTGGGAAAGGCCTCTAAGATCATAGAATCATAGAATGGTAAGGTTGGAAGGGACCTCAAGGATCATCTAGTTCCAACCCCCTGCCATAGGCAGGGACACCTCCCACTAGTACAGGTCACTCAGGGCCTCGTCCAACCTGGCCTTGAACACCTCCAGGGAGGGAGCAGCCACAACCTCCCTGGGCAACCTGTGCCAGTGTCTCACCACCCTCACTGCAAACAGCTTCCTCCTAACATCCAGTCTAAATCTCCCCTCTGCCAGTTTAAACCCATTGCCCCTTGTCCTGTCATTGCAAGACCTTGTCAATAGTCCCTCCCCAGCCTTCCTGTAGGCCCCCTTCAGATACTGGAAGGCTACTCTAAGGTCTCCTCAAAGCCTTCTCTTCTCCGGGCTGCAGAGCCCCAACTCTCTCAGCCTGTCCTCAGAGCAGAGCTGCTGCAGCCCTCTCAGCATCTTTGTGGCCTCCTCTGGATCAGCTCAAACAGTTCCATGTCCTTCCTGTGCTGGGGGCTCCAGAACTGCACACAGTACTCCAGATGGGGTTCATTAAGTTCAACCATTATCTAGCTCTACCAGGTCCAATACTACACCATAGCCTTGAGAAAGGATAAAATAATAAAAGGGGGAGCTGTGAGGCATACAGGATATGATAAGGTCATTAAATGGTAAGCAGCAAAAAGTGCCTGATGTACAACTCTCAGTGGTTTTCAATCAGTACACTGGAGGCTGTACCTTGTGAAGCCTCATCAGTTGAATTTCTGATTAGAGGTAAATCCTGAGGTGGAGAAAGTGCACTCAGAAAACCAGATAAGCCTGGTGTCCATAGCAAGACATCACAGAGCCTGCAGGAGAAAGGGGTTTTCTTGCTCAGCTTAGGAGGGCTGACAGGGCACAACAGCTAAAGCTGACTGGCCAGGAGAGACAGCTCCAGTTAACTTTTATCTTAGCTCATCACCAAAAGCTGCTAAATTGGAAGTATTTTCTACCTGCCACGTTACTAATGTGTAAGAGCAGGAGTTTTATCTCAAACCCACCTGTTACAGCATTAGAGTGGCACCAGTGGCAGCCTATAAAGCACAGCTTCTGCAAATGCTGCAAAGAGTACTCAGATAGGATCAGGGAGTGGTAGGGATGGGAAGAAACCTCTGGAGATCAACCAGTCCAACCTCCCTGCCACAGCAGGATCACCCAGGGCAGGCTGCACAGTAAAACTTCTCCTGTGGGGAAATGCTGGTGATTATAGTGACAGAAAGGTCTCAGGGACCCTGAGGCTACCCAGGTTGCACATTTTGTGAGTGGGACACTGACAACTTGTGCCACCATGAGACAGGACCCAGTGCTAAGGTTTTTAGTTACCAGCTGTTGACACAAGCTGGTGTTCATTCCTCTTTCAGGAAGTCACTGGAAGAACTGAATAGGGACACTTATCCTATCAGGAACTTCAGTCCCAAAGATGTTTCAGTTAAATATTTAATTCACCTGACTTTAAAATGGATGATTACCAAAACCAGCTCTTTGACACCAGAGGCACAAGATAACACAGAGCTCTGCCACTGTCTACTGGAAAAAAAGCTACAGTATGGACATTTTGTGTCCTCTGACAACCTTAGTTAGCAAAGAGAAGCATAAAGCAACCAAAATTCTTGCACACTGAGGAGTGTAACCTTATCAGGAATAGGCTTGAACTAGAAAGAGCCAATGCATAGAGTTTATGATATTTTTTTTTCCTTGTGCAATGGCTTAGTCTCTGATCTGCTTATCTGTAACTCTTTTAAACTAAAATTAAAGCACTTTTGGTTTGAGCTGCAACTCCAGCATGTGAAGGTCAGATTTATCTCTGTTCCATTTAACTCTCTATTACATTAAGAACACAAATCAATATTCACTTTCATAACTAATTTAACACTTAGACAGTATCTTTAGCTCTGGAGTGATAAAGAAGAATTTTCCAGCCTTGGAGGTAAGGACTGCATTAACCAAAACCTTGCCTGGAAAATAGACACACACTCAAACATATCACTGGCAGAGTTACCTTCTTAAGAGTCTGCAGGAGCACTGACATGGCAAAAAGTTCCTTTAAGCTACTGAAACTCTTCAACAGATAAATTCTGCCTGTCCACATCAAAGTCCCCCCACTGGTACTGCCATATTCCCCATGATGCACTTGCTTGGCATTAGTTTGTGGTAACAGCCTGTTCCTACCCACTGATAGTAGTAACTATAATATTGTTCAATGTAAAAAAGAAATGGTTATATCATGAGCTAAAAATGGAATTATAAACCATGTAACTATCTTAGGAACATATGCTAATTGGAATGATTGTCTTCCTCCACAACAAGAGACAGCAAAGACCTGTAACAAGACTTTCAAACGTGTCAGCAGAATAATGGACAAATTAATGTGGATGACATCACTGATTTGGACTTTCAAAGTGTTTGCAAAGCTATGAAAGAGCTATAAAGACTCCAAATGGCCATGGACTGAAGTTATTTCGTGGAACAGAAGTAGCCTCAGAGGGAGTAAACACAAAGCAAGCAAGATACCTGGTTTTCTGAACAGCAAAAGAAAAGTATTCCTTTTGATCATGGTCCCTGACCTGCAGCAAAGCTGTACAGGTAGATAGATCTACCTGTCAGCAGGATCTACCAGGATAGGTACAGCCAGGGTCCACAGGCTGCTTCCATCTGCCCTGCGAGAGGAGGAGACACCCTCCAGCATTTCCAGCACCTTGGGCCACAGCTGCTTCGAGGGGGACAGGAGTTGGTGAGAGACAGCTAAGCAGTCCAGAGCTCCACTGCTCCTGCTCTGACAGTGCTGGCACCTCAGCAGACAGAATCACAGAATGCATCCACTTGTAAGAGACCTCAAAGGTCATCCAGTCCAACTTTTGACCCAGCACTGAAGGGTCAACAGGCCAGGCAGTAGGAAGCAGCCTTGGCATGCCTCTCTCCTGGGGGGCAAGAGGAAACACCTTGGCCACAAGGCAAGGTTGGGGCTTCAGCCTGGAGGACCAGAAGTTATCAATCCCCCTTCCTTCACTCTAGAGGGGCTGAGGCATAGCCTACCTGCATGGAGCCCCCAGCACAGGAAGGACATGGAACTGTTGGAGNATTCTATGGCACAGAGCAGCCCTAGCAGTGGGAACACTCAATCTTTCTGACCCCACCGGCAGGGGACAGGAGGAGGTCACCAGCAGCACTTGACTAGTGCTGAAGGAGCCAAAACACCCCGTGAAGACAAAGTAACACACTGAAACCACTTCTCTGACTGTCCTCTCCAGCCTCTTCCCCTGCTCTAAGGGTGGGTGTCTGGCAGGCAGCCAGCTCACAAACATCCAGCACTTTGGAACCACACAGGTTGTTCAGTGTTTAAATCCTTCATTTCTTCCTCTCCTTTGCTTCATCCTCAGGCAGTTTCCCCTCTGTAGCACCACTGATGGGATCTCAAGCACTTAGGCTTGCTGGCAAACTTGGAAGCAGTTACTCAAAACAGCTGTGGCAGGGGATAGTCAAGACATCTACCATACATGACCATCACCTGCAGATGACCATACTCCTTGACATGTAGTCTGCTCTCTCTGCAAGACTGCCTTGCAGAAAAGAGCAGCTTTAGAAGACCTAAAGAGCATTTAAAGGAGGGGACCATTCAGTGCAGAACAGGGAAAGGAACACTAAAGAGGCAGCAAATGCATGCACCACGTCCTGGACCCTTTCAAGCAGCCAAGACAGAGTTCATCTGATTGTCAGAAGCTGTGAGCACAGCCAGCTTGGAGGAAAGTTGCCAGTGCCCAACATGGTTGGAAATGGCCATTTAATCTCTAACAAGTATTCTGTTCTGAAAGAGTTCAATCTAGAAAAATGCACAGGCCCAAATTCTCCAGCATGTTTTAAACTCTTCACCTTGTAGAGGTGTTCAATCTGCTAATTAGACATGACAATGCTGGATTAGATAACCAATACCAAAATTTACTACTGTCTGCTCTAAGTTGCTTTTGGCAGTGTTTAGTGTCAGAAGCAATAGCATTAGTTCTGCTCCTTTCTCACACTGCAGATGATGGAAGCTTTCAGGAAGATGAATTAAATTCCACTAACAGAAGGAGGGGGAAAAAAGGATCTAAATATCAGGAGGGAGCCACAACAAAAGTCCACTTGGGTTATTTCGAAATGATGTTCTGTCAATACAAGCAGCAATGTCCTGGTGCATGATCCTGAACCAAAGACTCAGAGGAGTCTAGGAGCAGGAGACCACCTGCCCCTGGGCAAAAAGCACACAGCTGAATGCCTCCTGTGTCTCTCTTTTGGGAGCTGCAAAGGTCCACGGGGACATGTGTTGGTATTGCCTTTGCTGTTATCCCTTGTCCCCATAGCAGCTGGTTCACAACATACCCCATAGGCCATCACAGCCCTGCACACTGGCCCTGGAGGCTCATGACTCCCTGAAGAGCCCTCGACACCTTCCTACAAATCCCCATCCTCACAGCCCCCTCCAGGAGGTAAGCAGGTGAGTTTGCCTCATAGCACTAGCAAAGGTCAGTGCCCCTGCTCACCCACCCCACGTCCAGCTGGAAGCTGCACCCATCAGCAAGAGCAGGTGGGTAAATGCCTCATCTCTGCTCATTCACCGACCACAAGATGGTGCTTCTTTACTTCTCCTCAGATCAGGGCAGAGAACTGGGCAAAACCCATAACCTGTCTTTCTCTGAGATTTCTTCCTCCTGTCCCTGTACTTGCAAAGTACACTCTCAAAGCCTTTGTCTGCACACAGCTTAGAAAATCAACCCAATTTTTAAAGAGAACACATTGACAAAAATCTGAAAACATCAGAGCCAAAGCATGGGCACCATGGCACTGCCTCCTGAACAAGAATGCAAATGCTCATGCATGACTGATCTATACTGTGGTGGCTGCCTGAATACTAAGTGACTCAGGATAGACACCACTCACACACACTGCACCAGCACTGCCTTCTCTGCCAGCTTTCAGCACACACACAATGGCAATGTAATTAAAATGGAAAGGTAAGTACATTAGAAACCATACTTTTCCTTATTAAATGCTAATTCTCAGATAGATTTTTCTCCTGGGATGGAAGTTTGGGGTTTATTTAAGAGCTGACAAGTTTGGGTAATACTATCAGGAACAGCATTTTTAAAAAACAAGCAATTTATTCCACTTTTTCAGTCAGCCAAAGCAATTGACAAGCCTCCAGTGGCTCTGAAATCCCTTCTGCCACGTGCACTGCCTTCGAATTTAACAAAACCAAAATACAAGTGTTTATACCTCTAGTTTCACCTCCTTTCAGTACTAATCTGCTTCTTCTACAGCTCTGAGCAACTGAGTTTTGTGGTGAAGGGTTTGTGTCTCTTCACCACAAGAAAAGGATGGAAGGGTCCTCAAGTTTTTTCCTATTTACCCTCTGTCCTTTGCAGGTGTATTTATCTGCAAAGCAGAGCAACTGAGCTTTGTGGTGAAGGGTTTGTGTCTCTTCACCACAAGAAAAGGATGGAAGGGTCCTCAAGTTTTTTCCTATTTACCCTCTGTCCTTTACAGGTGGATTTATCTGGTGAGGCTACTGCATCTCTGTGCAGACAGAGACAGAAAACACAACAGGAATAGATCCTGAGATATTAAAGTAACTGTTTCTTCCTAAGGAAAAAAAAAAAACTACCAAACCAATCAAAAGACATCTATCAAAAGTTACATCTACCAACCAGGACAAGGTAAAAACCAGCACCAAGGTTACCAAATCTGGCTTACAAGGCAGGTTTGGCATTTGGCATAGAATAGTAGGCTGCGAAATCCCTTTGGCTGACAGAAGAAAATACCCAACTTTGTTAAACTGAAAAGAAGGACCAAGAGTTATTAGAAGAGATGGACTCTACAGATGTCAGATTACATGAAGCAGCTTCAGGTGTCCCTCGGGAGATAATGGAAAAAAAATAAACTGCCTGAGCATTTGGACTTTAAAGCTAGAAAGGGCCCATGAACATTCCCTGGCTTCCTATTGAGTATGCATCATTAGATGTTATGTATTCATCCCAACAACTGTGCTAAGGCATTTTGTCTTGGAGAAGATTAAGCTGTTGGGTGCTGCAGTAGAGAGCCAAAGACACAACCTGACAGAGAGGGGCACTATTGATGTAGCCAGGAGATCTTAGCCTCTAATCCCCACTTTGTGCAAAGATAAATGGGGAAATATCCCTGAAACCTGGTGAAGAATGTTTCCAGGTTCCAAAACTGGTAGCTGAGTCTAACACAACCAGATCCTCATACAAGCATAGGGCAGTGGTTCACCATGTGGGTATAGCACACCCCACTGTGGGCAATCTCAGAGACTTCAGAGGAAAAGGGAAAAAGCACTAGGCTGTCTCTGGGCAATAGATTTCCAAGCCAAGTCCTTTGACCATTTAGGCACTGGAACTTTTCCCTTCTAGACTGGTTTTATCTTCTACAAGGTTTGCTTTGTACACTGACTTACCAGGGCTGAAAAATTCTCCAAGGAGTAAAACCATAGTCACAAATGAGCATGGTATAGAAGCGCCGTCACTGGATGACCTTACTGGCTATGTCTACATCTGGTTGCCCAAGCTTCTGTTTTGCTATTACACCTGCAGCAGACACAGAGAGAGAGATCATGAGAGCCTTAACCTCTACTTTGCATGGCGAGGTGATCTTCAACTGAGTCCAGCTGTGAGGTGCAAAACAGATCTAAACAAGTATCTGACTCAGCTACTAAACTGAAACAGCATCAGCTTTGAGGAGGGAGTTGGCAGCACCGCTTAGAAATCCGTGGATGGCTTCCAACTACCCTCTTCTCCACTCACTCTAATTATTTATCCCTGATCCCTAAATAGACTGCTTCAGGATTACTTAAAAGAAATGTGCATTTCTCTAGCTCCCTTTTCTAATTCACTTTTTCAACCTTAAACAAAACTCAAAGCCCTTTCAGCCATTTCACCTGTACTATATCCTTGATAAAAACATTTAGTCTTAACCCATAGATGAAGCTTGTCTCTGCTTTTATTAACTCTTAACTCTGTCTTGTTATTTTTCTAGCAGAATTCTCACCAAGTGAAATCTTAGAGCTGCTGCTTTATGAATACATCTATAAGGCAGCAATATTTTCTGTTCTGAACTTTTTACTCCAGTCCTAGTATTTATGGTTAACGAGGCTGCAGCAGATCAATGGACCATCTGATCTGCAGTGACATTGGGTGAGTGCCAAATGCTTCTCTAAGTGTGTTCAAATGAAAAATCAGCTTCTCAATCCAAGTGTATCTAAAATACTTCTTTTAATTCTGCGTAAATTCACAAATGATACAATATCGAAGTGTCCGCTTTAGGGGTTGGGGTTTTTTTGTTGGTTTTTCTTTTCCTTTCCTTTTTTTTTTTTTTTTTTCTTCCCTCTTTTAAACATACTGTACAATAGGTTAGGTCAGTGTTTTACATCAAGGCACAGCACACCATATAATACATATATATGCCTTGCCAGGCAGCAGTTTTGCATAATCCCCGAGATGTGGCAGTAGTGCCAGGAGAAGCAGGATGAATGACATAGAAGCTGGAAGATAAATGAAGAATAGATGCTCTCACATTTTATTTGAAATAGAGTTGCATATAAAAAGAATATACAATAATTTAACTTTAACTAGATTCTCTTGTACTATACATAACAGAAGTGTTTCTCATTTGTATTAAATAAAACATTTTCAGTATTAGGATGCAAAATTAATCTTCTGCCTGTCTCTCTCGATTGATGGAGAAGGGTTGCGTTCGTTAGGAAATTAAAGTTGAACTTTCAGTTTCATGGCAACCTGAAAGAAACAAATCCAGAGTTAAGAGATGTTGATAATGAAATGCTACTGATAAATAAGCAAATAATTCCAACCTGTTGCATTAGGTTAATGCACTGCAAAGCTAATTATCTAAGCAGAACAGCTGCAAAAGCTCCTCCTCGCCATCTAAACATGCTACTCTTACATTTGTAAGATCCTTTTTTATACTGCTATGCACTTTACTTTCTCAGAGGTTGTCCCTGCAGCTCTGTTAATCATCCAGCAAACCTAAAATTCTGCTTATGCCACAGGCTGCCCACACTGCAGACTTGGTTCATCATGATGTATTTACCATAGTCACATTATCATTCAAGCTTTTTATATCTGAACACTTCTTCTCCGCCTGCCGAAGGCCTTGGATCCCACGTTGGTTGGTACAAAGTTGTTCTTGCCCACTCCTCCTGACCTGCTTAGGAAGTCTGCCAGGCGGTGGGTCACGCAGGTTGCTGTGTTGCATGCCCTCTTCTGTGCTGTGACACTGCTTTTCAAAAGGAAAAGAAAGAGTTAATTTCTCGAGTAGCTACCCTGCGGACAACGAAACATCACTGTGGGACACTACGCCTAAGAGATTTTTCTGTGCAGCAAGCACTTGCAGCTTGTGTGCACAGATTACAAGCTCTAAAAGAAGTCTTTATGCTTTTCTTAGTGTCAGTCTCAGATTACAAGAGGTAGTTGAGTCCTTCCTTCCTCAAGCAGTTGGACTGTAGACCAAGCCAAGGCAGATTTTCAGCCACACCTGAGCCATTGCCCACCCCCAGCAAGTCATTATGACCTACTGAGAAGTGCTGAGGAGGTTTGGGTCTGGAGCATTTAATACTCACATACTCCAAAAGCTTAGATCTGCAGAGTTTTTTGTAGTCCTGCTGGGGGACAGTGGTAGTCACTGACCTTCAACTTCAACATCTCTGCTCCATGATGCCTAGAAAACTCATAAGATCCTCACATCGCTGATGACAGCAGGAGCTTTGTCAGCAACTGGTAAAGCTGTACCTGCACAAGAACTGACCAGCTGCTTTTAGAACTTATCAACACAAACACTGCTTCCACATACTTAATGGGAATGTGGGAAGCCCTTGTTTCTGGAGTTAGACCTGTCCACAACAGCACTTCACCATGGGAGTAGTTTACAGTAGCTAGTAGTTTTACCAGGTGGGGGACTAAGGCATTCACACAGTCCTTGCTTGACAAATTTTCTACTGAAGCAAAGACTTTTTCTTGCAGTAGCAGGGGTTTTCCCAGCTAAGCACTACAAAACAGTCTATTAATGCTAACAGTGAATACTCTTCACTACATCAATGCCAATTTCTTGGAGCAGGCCTCTTGATTACAAGACAGATGCAGTGCTGCAACAGCAGAACTGTAAAGAAATCCAGTTTTGTTTCTTCAGTTACAGTTCACCTACACTGTATTGTCTTGAATTAGCAAAAATATTTGCAATGGATCTAAGTATTAAATATACCAGTGTAAAGGCATATTGTAAAGTAAGAAGGAAAAAGAAAAAGAACACAAAAGTCTTACCTGGAAACGTTCAGTACCCAGTTTTAATCAGGAGCACATTTCTAGTTTGTTGGAACAAGTTTGTATGAGCCTTTCCTGATTCTTTTGCATCTCAAGATCCTTCCTAGCAGGACTGCATGCACGCCTGATTACATCAGTACCTCTGGATGTACATCCATGATTTCAATTTCTAAGCTCCTTCAGCTTTTCTAAGATTGCTGGCATTACATCTCTTGAACGTGAAGACAACTTGTAGAATTTTCTCTACCCTTATCTAGCAACCTCACGTTTTAAAACAAATTATTAAGCCAAGCAGATCTAATCCTTATAGAAAAATAGGTTTATTGAACGAGTGCATGGGCAAGCACAAAAGAGAAGTCTACTTGTACATTTAGCAGCCAGAAATTAATAACCTTGCTTAGATTTCTTTTTTTTGTTTAATCAGAGTCTAAGAAAATCATTTGAAATGTCAAGGCAGTGCTGTTCATTGGGTTTTTATTTATGTTTTCCCTAGGCTGGTATGTTCTGTCTTCCTAACATTAGGTCTGTCTCAAACATTCTCTGTCAAAAACAGAATCAAAGTAACACAGCAAAGTTAGCAATCAAAGTTAGATCCACATGCATCAGGTTAAAAAAAGGGGAGAAATAAGCATGTCTAGTTGTTTCCTAGGGTTCCCCATAGCTTGCATAGCGTTCGTGTTCCAGGTCACTCAGCACATTTCGCTTCTTGCCAGGAGTTGCAGCCCCGACGTCAGTGCGAGGGTAAGTTTGCAATTTGTGCAATTCTTGAGACAGTTTGCCCAGCACACAAGTGCTCAGACTGGCACAGCGTTTGGAAATAGGTCTATCCAGGCTGCAGGGGGGAAAAAAAAAAACACAACAAACACAAAAACAAAACAAAACACATGCCCAAAGGAAGAGGAATCTCAAACATGCGTGTCCATGCAGTTCTTCCCCACATAAATATCTAAAAGCTAGGAAACTTTTAAAAAATAAATAAATAAATAACAAAACCCAAATCCTTCACATCACATTCCATGCAAGAAAGTTCATACAAGTGCAGTCAGAAGGGCAACAGTATTTTTCAGTGAATTCAGCTTTGTTGAAAAGCAAGTTAATTAGCCTTCTGGATGCTCAGTCAGAGGTCAGGAAGTTTTTCTGCCTGTGTATTCAGCATGCTGTTCAGTCTCATACATCACCACCATGCTTTGCAATACAAATCCTGTTAGGGTAATGCAAATGCTCTCGCATGCCTTTGGTCTAGGGGGAGAGTGGCGCTGCGTGCATTAGGAGGAACATGTCCTCTCTGCCAGGGACTTTCCATGCCTTGCAACAGCATGCACTTTCATGACAGAGAATCCAAGAGCAACTGAATGGCCCCTAGCACTTCCACTAGGAAGACATACCTTTTGCTGCCATATTTTAACATAACCCTCTCACTCAAGCTCAAACTGCCCTCCATTTTCAGTTGCAAGAGACAGATAGAAGCAGGTTAACTAGGTGGAAGCCATCCTCCCGATACCAACACTGGGATGTATCTGCGGTTTCATCCTTTACCAGTGAGGTGACCACAGTTAGCCAAAACCCCAAGAAAAGAAAAAATCTTGACCTGCAGAAGGTCTGCTTACATGGTTTTTTCCTGAATACTGTACTCATAATGTTCCCCCATTACCCTTCTGCCACCCCAGAGCTGCAGTCCTTACCTGTTCCCCTCAGAGGCTTGCTCCAGCTCTTCTGCTGTCATCTGTATGAACTCTTTCACCAGCGCATTTAATAACCTCCGAGCTTCATAATCACTGAGTGTCACTCGATCTGTTACGGACTCCAAGCCAGGTCTAGGCAGAGGCAAGGAAAACAGGGTGAATAAAAGCCAGACTGCTGCAGAGGGCCACCAACAGGAGAGGGGTTTGGCATGCATCACTGTGTGTCATTGGCAGTGTCTTTCACCGGTGTGACTACGCAAGCCATCCTCATGCACAGCATTAGGCGGTTTATAAATGCAATAAAAGAGCCACAGCATCAAAAAATCTCATCAGAAGCAGCCAGCTTTCTCATCCACTGTAGTCTGCTTTCCTCCTAGATCTCTGAAGAACATGAAGTATTTCCACAGCATTCAGATACAGCACTCAGCAACAGGACGCACTTCTTACCTGACTGGGGCTGCCTGGAAGCTGTCCATCTGGCACACAACCAAGGCATAAACAGCAAGGAAAGATGAAATCTTCAGCATAACCATGATTTCCTCTCTACAACAAAGAGGTACATCAAGCAATGGCTGTTTTCCAAAGTTCTCATTCCTATAAGCTCTACTAAAGAGGTCACAGTTTCCCAGCCCCAAGTAGCACAAATACTAATGTATTTTTTCTTCTAATATTGCCTTTCCATTGCTTCTGATGATTGCTACTACACTTTGGGTTTCTCAGAATTAAAGATAAAATTTAGGACTGGTGCAGGTGATAAAAATGCAGTTTTTCAGAGCTGCTCCTCTGCACAGCTGTCTTCATCCATCTTAATGCAGACTTTCCTTTAGACTGGTGGAAAACATATTCCTCTAACTACTGCACACAATATCAGAGCCATTGTGCCTGACATAAACAGGCACAGTCCTGGGATACAAGTTACAAGGAAAAAAATTAAATTGTTCAGTGATTAATATTTTTAAGAATGAATTGCCACTGCTGGCACTTCACCTCAAACTGCCTGCTTCTTGGCAGCTGATACACTAACGCCGCAGGTCAGATTACACTAAAATAATTCAGTGGTTACATTTCAATAAATATTTCTACTATGAAACCAGAAAAAGGGCAACTTAAAAGCCAGTCATAAGAACGCAACCTGTGAAGAAAACATCTGCAACCGAAGCTCTCTGCTTTGAGGCGCCTGTTTCTGTCAGTCTCAAATACGCACATCATTGACTACCATATCGTTTCAGCTTTGCCAGCTCCCGGTTCTCGATGCGGCTCACCAGAACGATCAGACACCTCCCAAAGGGCACTCCGCTTTCCGCGGGTACCCCCTGAACGATGCCCAGCACAGGTAGAACAGTCGGCACAGGAGAGGGACTATGAGAGCAGTCCCGCATGACTGTGGGACTCCCCACGCCGCGTCGAGGAGGCAGGAAGAGAGACCCCAAGTTCTAACTTTCTCCCACCTTCCCCGCACAGGCGTGTGCCCACACGTATCCAGGCCCCGCGCAAAGCTCTGCGCCCCGGCAGCGAGGCGGGACGGAGGGAGGGACTGATCGCACGCAGAGAGCCGGGAGGCGACGCAGTGCTTACCGGCGGTGTGGGACTGCGCAGACCGAAAGAGGGTGCAGGTGTCCGCGGTACCGCGCACTGCCTGCCGTCGCCGCTTTATACCTGCCGCCGCCGCCGCCTGCGTGGGCGCCCGCGCGGGGCCGCCAGCCAATCGCCGCCTCGGCCGCCCGCCTCGGCCCGGCCCGTCATTGGGCGCCGAAGCCCGGCTTGGCGCTGACGTCATGCCCCGCTCCGCGAGCGTCCCATTCACAAAAAATCCCATCGTGGGGCGCGGCGCGGTGCCGCGGGGCGGGGGCCCTATTCACACTGCGCGGCACAGCAAGGCCCCGCTCCCCCCAGACCGCTCACGCGTGGCGACCTCTGCAGCAGAGGGTCCGCATTGCAGAGAGGGGCTGCTTCCTCCCCGGATTCCCACCCCTAGGGCCGCACTCTTCGCCCGCCCGGTGGTACCCTGCCGTCCCTCCCGGCGCTCCGACAGCGGCTGCGTTTGGGCAGCGGGAATCTCGCTCGAGTGGGGATGGGGACGGGCGGAGTGTTTATGGGGCAGAGGCACTGCATACCTAAGCGCCCATGGCCACCACCTCCCCAGGCGGGGCAGTGCTGACCCCTGCCCGAAGGGCGCACCCCCGGCTCCCCCTCGTTTCCCCGACAGGGGAAGGGGCGCATTCGGCCAGCATCCCGCCGTTCCTCTCTGGAGAGAGGGACTCTGGGTACGTGCCAGCAGCCCACCCTCAGCTGCGAACTGCCTTGTGTGCTGCCAGGCGGCCGCACCGCCGGCGCCGGGACTAGTCCGCGGCATAGATCTGCGGTCCAAAAGGAAGCCATCAGCATCACCACCGTCATTAACACCATCACCATCACCACTGTCACCAGCGTCACACAACTCTAAGAGCAGGTGCAGCGCTTTTCCGCGCACGGAAGAGGGACCTAGGAAGGGGGGGGTCGCCTTCCCACGGCGTAACGCTGAGCCCCGCCAGCGGGGATTACCGGGCAGCTGCCCGCCGCCCCATGCATCACCCACGGAGGGCCCTTTGTCACGGCCCGGCAGAGTTGCACCTGCCCGCACAGGATGTTTGCCCCGGAGCAGCAAGTATCCGCCCAGCGGGCGGGGGCGGGGGGGGTGGAGGGAGGAGGAGGGCGGCGAGGGAGCAGCGGGGACAGCTGCTCTACCCGTGGCCTGGGGGGGATGCGACGCGACGCGGGGATGGGAGAAAACTGCTGCCCGCCGGAGCGGGCGTGGGGAAGCGGGCCAGGCGGGCTGCTCTGCAGCGACTGGGCACGGAAAGCCTATCCACCGCCCCGCGAGAGCCGAGAGCTGGCAGCACCTTTCCTGCCCGCCATAAGTAGCAGGGTGTTTGCCCAGGACGGTGGCACCAGCAGGCACCGGGAGAGGGAATGCCCAAACGCTCTGCCCAGGCAGTCCCGAAGTGGGGACGCTAACCACAGCCGGTACCCCAGGCGTGGCTCCGCCCGCTGCCGCCCCTGCCTCGCTGTGGGCCTTCTCAGCTCCCAGCGGCGGCGTCACCGCCCGTGGCAGCGGTGAGTGAGTGCCACCGGTGCCACGCTGCCGCCGGGCTCGGCGGGGACATTGCAGCGACCGCAGCCCCGCTCACGTTGCGCGGCCGCACCGCGGGGCAGGTGCTGGGCGTAGCTTTTCGATCTGGGAAATGGCTGCGGGAGGTTTGCTGGGGACCTGCCGGTCTTGCCTTGCTTGTGTTTGCAGAAGCCGGTGGCACGGGCTGCTCCCAACGGCTGGAATCGTGTGTTTCACCGGGAGGTGAATAAAGTTGAGCCAGGGAACCGCGGGGCGGGTACTGCTCGCTTTTAGCTACGAAGTTTAATTAACGCGAAGATGCTGAAAAGCCTCGGCGAGCTGCTGAGCATCCGCTGATGGTTTCTCCATCCTCCCATCGCTCCCCGCACCCTCTCAGCCTCCGTCCCGCCCAGCACGGGAGCTGCGCAGCTTCTCCGCGCTCATTTTGCAGAGACACTATTGCAAACCCTTTCTATCTGTTCAAGGGCTTGGTTTTGGGATCTTTTTCAGATGACAAATAGCGGAGTTTACGTTTTCACACACGTCCGCGTAGCTTTTCAGGAGTTGCAGCCCTGCGGGTTGTCGCCCGCAGTTCCCGGAGTGCGGGGACGGGTCGGTCCCAGCTCCACCACCGTGAAGTCCCGAACGAATGCCCGCAGAGATGTGGACTCGCCCCACCAAAGGGGTGCCTGCCCCTGGGGCTCCCCCCTGCCCACTCCCTTCGCCGGCTGAACGGGCACCACCTGTCTGCCCTGTCGGGGAGACTTCCTTCCCTCCCCGCACAGACAAGTTTAAAATTTCGTTTTAAAGAGCAATTCCGCCGCACGTGTGCTCAGAACAGGAATCCCCCGGGAGAATAAGTTCAAGTATTTTATTTTAAATCTCTTCCGTTTCCACGATACCTATTCTGATTTTTGAGCCGTTTTTCAGAGGCTCCATTTCCAAACAGTGGGCAGCCCAAAGAAACGGCTCAGCATCGCTGTTGCCGTTGCTGTTTTACCGTGTTCTGTACAGACTCGGCAACAGAAGTGGAGGAACTTAAATGACCGGGCTTCCCGTCAAACACCGCTCTCTCTACTGGACCTATCCTCTTCCTATGTTAACAATTAATCTTTTGCATGTTCTTTGGGGATTTACTTACTCCTTGTCCATACAGAACATGCCTTTTCTAACCATAAAAGTTCAGATGACTCTGCTGTAAAAGTGTATTTCAGTTCTTTAGGGAGATACAAGTTAAATTTTATCTTGTAGTTAATTCCACTAGGTTCAAGATCATCTCTTGGCAGAGTAGCTCATCCTCGGGCTGGAGCCCGAAGGATGCAGTGATTGCAGCAGTACAGGTGCCAACGTTTCTACTTTAGGCTCTCACAGGAAGAACCATAAATTTAAAGCAACAGGTATGAATGCCAATAGATCTGCTTTTGTGCATGTATAGATGAAATAGTACTTTGGCAAGCACTTTGACTGCTCCATGCCAGAGCTAATGGAGGGACTCCCAGCTGGAACACTTGTCCCATTTTGTCCCCTCAGCTACACGTCATCTGGTCTCACCAGTTTTGTTGGTTTTTTTTTCCCCAAACCTCTCTTCTTTTATCTAGAAGATGGAGAAGAAAGACAGCTTACTCAGTACCCAAAAAGAAAAACAAACACCCCACCCCCCCACCTAAAAAAAAAAAAAAAAATCCAAAGACCAGTTTGTCTGGCTTTGAAGCTGTAAGAAAGAGACAGGATTTTCACAGGTCTCTTGCTTCAGTGACTTTTCTTGAGAAAGTGGAAATGCTGTTGAATTAATTACTGAGAAATTTCTGAATCACCCTGGAAGCAAATTTTCTTCCAAAATGCCTTTAGCAAGCTTCCAGACTGATGTACAAAAGACATTTTAAGAGATCGCTGTTGCATCACTTTAATCTCACTGAAACATTCCTATGGAGCTTGTAGCTTTTTTTTTGCTCAGTAGGTTTTGCAGCAATGTCCCTGTATACATTCAAAATCCACTGTGGAATAATCTAAAGCAAAATAAGCCATGGCCAGAGGTTTGCTTGGCAAGGTAGAAGGGGTGGACTGCAAGGAAGCTGCCTATGGCTCTGTCACCTTCTGACCTGTGGGTTCACAGAATCTCCATCCCTATCCGATGCTACCTAGCAATGTGCTCCCATCCTCTGACAACTGGCAAAGCTCAGCCTTGCTCCAGGCAGACCTAGTTCTGTCACAGGCTGCACTTCCAGTAGGCTGTCAAGGGGAATCCCTCAAGAGGAACTCCCAGCTCACCACACACAGCCAGGGTCAGACTTGCAGCATGACCAAGGCAGCACTGGGGGTGAACTATGATGGAAAAATCTCACTATGAAAATATTTCAAAATTGGCACCTATTGCCACTTCAGTTTCATGCACACTCAGGTAAGATAAGAGTTGATCAAAGCCCTTATCTGGAAAACAACTTCAGAACAGAAAGCTAACCTTGTTAAGCAATAGCAGAGTTATAAAACTTTGACTTGATTGCTTTCACAAGTGCTGTGCTACTATCTTATATGTCATTAGCCCGTGTCAGCAAAAATGCAGTGTGAGACTATATCATATGTCTTGAAGTTAATCCTATGATTGTTCTTTATAGGATTTAAGGATGGAAGATCCCATGTCATAATTTCATGCTTTGTCTGATAGTACTGTGGTCTGATTAAGCCATAGTGTAACTCCACATTTTTCTCAGTCCCTTCCAGGACCATTCTGTCCTGGCATTGTTAGGTACCACATCTCTGTACATCCCTGCCTGTTCTCTGGGTGAGGAGGGGCAGGTGCAATTGTTTGTCAGCTGTCTGTTTAACTATTTGACTCCTGACTAGAGGAACTGGTGCAAGGGCTAAATCTGGGACCAGAAAATACCTCTCTCCTTTCGCTGCTGGTACGTATTACATGAATAACACTCTGACAACATAGTATGTGCTAATCTACTTACAGCAGAGTTTCTGGTAACCAACAACCATGTAAGACTGTAAATTAAAAAGATATACTTCTAAATTCATGCATTAAATTGACATAAGTATACTCTGACAGAGCCAGCAAATAAAATACACCAAAGCTATTTCTGAAGTTACAGTTTCTAAACCATCGACACAGCTTTTTGAGTCCCTGACAGACATGTAATGTTCAGGCATAGTAGGGATTAAGGGAAAAAAAAAACAACCTATTTCATCAGCCAAATTCACAAGGGAAAACATTAGATGTTTTCCAAATCTATAAAGCACCAACATCATTATAGGCTTAGCTAGGGAGATAATTGTAACATGCCTCTATCTCAATGATATAGGTGTGTCAAGAAGAGCTACGTGAGTGCAATAGATAACAGCTACATGTGACTCTAAACTCATCATCAGTGGGCTTAGGAAATTAATTTCTTCAGTGAGAAGCATGCCTATCCTCATACATCTATACAGGTCTTACTTTTCCCTGCCCTGCCTGCAAAGAAAAAAAAAAATTTCTTTTCATTTCTGGCTATAAAGTTGTTTTCCTGGATGCCATTTTATAAATAACAGCATGATTTCCCTGGACAAGAAACTACTGTGAGAGTCTTGAGGTCTGTGGTAATGGGTTGGACTTGATGATCTTTGAGGTCTCTTCCAACCTTGCTTATACTGTGATACTGTGATATAATGGAAATCACTTCAGCCTGATAAAGAATTACCTTGTTTTCTAGAAGTGCAGCAAGGATGACAATGCTAAAAAGTAAGAAAGCCAAAGCCTGTTTCAAACTGTAGCTGAATACAAGTCTGTGAGATATTTAATTGAACTTAGAAACTACTTAATTTTCCTCCCTAGAGTGTAACAGAATTTTCATCAGGATCTTATTGTTGTTACTAAAAGAACAGCCAACTCTGTCAGTACATTTCTTTAGAAGTCAAAGCTTTGTATATGTATGGTCACTCCCTCTCAAAGCAGTGCCTCCTTCTTTTCTAGAGAAGAAAGGAACACAATCATTTCCTGTTACTCAATTGCCTCCAGTTTCTCCTTAAAGAATTTACAATGCAAAGTAATTGTATGTCTTGATGACTAGGGTGTTTTAGACTTTAATAAAAATACCTACTTTAATGGGTTTCTCTACTCAGCCATCATTTTTTATAACTGAAATAAAATTAAAAAACACAAACCTTTACTCATGCTATGAGTCTGCTCTTTTGACCATTGTGATTAGGATGAGTGAAACCTTCCCAAAGAAGCAATTCAGCACAAGCTGACCCCACACTACTGAAAGAATGAAAGAAAGAAAAAAAAAAAATCCACCAAGGATCAGTCAGAAGCTGGCATGGAGTCCTGGTCTTGGATGGCCATTGGAAGCTTACATCCCCAAACCTAAGTTAAGTGATTTCATCTGTCCGCAAGGGCTTATTTATCATTGACTTTTGACAACTTTCAGTCACATTTATCCAAGCTGGTCCTTTTTTTAACTCCATTTAATCATGTATCCTTTAGAGGTTCTTGGATCTTAAATCTTGGCTGATTCACACTTGGCTTGACCAAAAGGGATTTTACTGTTTTGCAGTCATGCTCTTCAGTTCTTCTTCCTCTATTACAGCAGGTAGCATCACCAAGGCTCAAACGCTACAGTAGGGTTGGGTTTGGCTGTTCTCATTCCTGCTTGAAGATAACTGTCAAATCTTGTCTACCTTTTTCTCCATACAAGTCTCTTCCCTTCTTCTAAACCAAACACTTGGACTTCTCTCCTATGTCTTCCCTGTGCTATTTTTTCTCTTCTGTTGCACTTGCAGCTCTTACCAAAGTAACTGAGTTCTTGACCTTTGCTGTGTTTTCAAATTCAGCTATTAACCCAGTGAGCAACATCTGAGGCCTTCCTCAGCTTTTGTGCCATGCACTTTTAGGTCAGTATTGCTACTTTCAATGTAGAATGTCCCATCCCAAGAACGTCCTGAGAATTAAGCAGCAGATTACCAAGCATGCAGTGCATTTTGATCAGTCACGTTATTAATGAACTCCATCAAAATAGATTCGTTATCACTTTAGATCTTAGCAGCGTTCTTGTGAATCTGTGCAGAAATACTCAATTGAGTTCAATGAAAAAAGAAATCTCAGTTTCGAGGCACATAGCATAGAAATCGTTGCAGGCCAGGAATGTTTCTGTTGTACTTAAATTTTATTGGGTACAACAGCAGTGACTGGGCAGCAAAACTAGCGCTAGTGTGACCATGCATTGGGCAGGTGTCAGCCTTGCCGGAGACGTCTCGGTCTGTTCACCAACTCCAGCCCCAGGACACCATCCCACTGAGCAACAACAGCCCGCACGTCTCATGCCAGCGCTCTCTCTGGTGCTGGGCCACCTAAAACGGGAACGTTTCCTCCGGTGCTCAACAGCACAGTCCGCCGGACTCCTTCCCTCCACCCGCTGCAGGGCCGCCGCTGGCTGGGGTCGAGATCCGAGGGCAGACAGAGCAGCACCAGGATCTGCGGGCACGGCCCGTGCGGCTGGCACAGGTCTACCTGCCAGCAACGATCCGCCAGAGGCACAGCCCCGAGCCGGACAGGTGGGTAGCGCGGCAAGTTTCGGCGGCTCCGAGGGGGCCGGGAAGACACTGACAGGAGCGACTTCGAATGCTACTCTAGGCACGACTGCACCCCGCAGGCCACGGGACGCCAGCCCCTCCGCAGCGCTGCGCAGCCCCGTGTCGGGGCATCGGCCACCGGCAGGCACGGCTCGTCCCCGCCGCCGCCGGCCAGCCAACCCATCGCTGTGTGCCTCGGGCCTGACGCGAGGGGCGGAGCCACCGCGAGCCAGTGAGCGCGGCGCGGACCTGCCCCCGCCCAACAGGGGCGGTGAACCGGCGGACGGCAGGAGGAAACGGCGCGATGGGGCCGGCGGCAGCGGCTGGAGGCCTTCGCCTGGCGGGTAGCGGCGCTTGCCTCCTGCTGCTGGCCGCCGTGCTGGCGGTGCTGGCGCTTGTGGTGCGGCAGCTGCTGAAGCAGCGGCGGCCGCCCGGCTTCCCGCCTGGCCCCACGGGGCTGCCTCTTATCGGCAACATCCACGCCCTGGGCGCGGAGCAGCCGCACATCTACATGCGGCGGCAAAGCCAGATCCACGGGCAGGTACCGCCGCTCAAGCGGCGTCTGCCGCCGCCTCGGGGCCCCCCTGGGAGCGGGAGAGGGGCGGGCTGGGGCGAGGCGGGTAGTGGCAGCACAGCCCGGGGAAGCGGCAGCCGGGCGGGCCCTGCTCATCCGGCGGATCTCGGGGTTGCCGCGGAGCCCCGGGCTAGTACCGGCGGCACGGCGCGTCCGACCGGGGCTGTCCCGCTGCCCCGTCCCGACCCGGAGCGGCTGTCGGTGCCTGTGCATTGGCGAGGAAGTGGCAGCACGGCGGGCGGAGGCGGACGCCCCGGGGAGAGGGCAGCGGCAGGATGGGAGGAGCCCCGCCGGCGGCTAACGGGGCAGGGGAAAGGGCCCATGTCCTGTCGGTGGCCGTGCCCGGAGCGCAAGGCTCTGGCAAAGAGGCGCTGCGGTCAGCCCCTGCAGTGGGAGCGGGCAGAGCAGCAGAGCTGGCCCCTGTCGGGAGCTGCTGCTGCCTGGCTGTGGCTGCTGGTACAATGCTTTAAGCTCGTGTCCTGCTGCCGGTGCTCCCTTGTTTCACAGCCACAAGTCTTGGACACGGCCAGAAGGCTTAAAATTAAGTTACATTAACGTTTGAAAGCTACAGCAACCAAATAGCAGACACTTGCGAATTTCACTGAAAGCACGTTGCTTCAGAGTACCTTCAGTGCGGTTTTTGGAACACTTACTTGTGATTAATATAACTATGCAACAGTTGATTTTGTTTTTCGTACTTACAGATCTCGTACTTCTTTCCATCAGTTTCAAGCCAGGATCTTGTGTTTCATCAATTTCAAGCCAGTTTCAAACCAATAACCAATCTACTCTTACAAGCTGCTTAGAAGTTAAACCCAAACTAGGTGCAGCAGGGAAGGGCAGGCAGCTGTTCCCTTTCGTTGAGGTGTATGTGCACATCTGTGTACACAAACACAGGCACATAGGTTTTGGTACCATCTGGCCAGTCAGTGCACACCCTGGCCAGCCATTCCTTGAGCCTGTATATCTCCAGCCCATTTCTAACAGCTGTGGTGTTCTATTTGGCAGGGTTAGCACTGGAGAGATGTGAAAAGTTGAGCTTCGTGTCCATCCAGCAACAGTTTGTCTAGAAAATCAGGTTCTATAGACCTCTAGAACACAGAGTGTTTGCAGAAATACGAGTGTCTTCTGTCACATAAAATAGAAGAGCCATTATAGCAGTAAAAATACCAAGTCTGCTGAAGTAAAATATCCACAGAATTGCTTGAGTTGGAAAAGGCTTTTAAGGTCATCAAATTCAGCTATTAACCCAGCACTGCTAAGTCCACCCCTAAACTATGTCACTGAGGACCATATCTACACATCTTTTAAATACCTCCAGGGATGGTGACTGCCACTTTCCTAAGCAGCCTATTCCTGTGCTTGACAACCCTTTGGTGTCAACCCAGTTGTCACAGAATGTATAATTAGGCTACATATAATTGCATATTGTGGAGGTCAGCACTTCTCCAGTGAAGGAAAAACTAGGGATTTGTGTAAGCAAAAATAGAGACTTATAGTGCTGTGAAAAGGGATCTAGCATTTTGATCTAGAGTTTAACCTCAGTTTTGATTTTTACAACTTAGGCTAAGCTTTTCATTTTGTTTATCCTGTATGTGCCTTCTGCAGGATGTATTGCATCTTTCTGCAAAGCATCTTCTGCTAACCTAACCACTTCTGGAAATGGGAGATGGGACGAGCTGGGCCATGCTGTCATTTGTTGGCTGTCATCATGGCTCTCTCTTCTATCACCTGATGGTTCTTTGGGAGCCTGTGCAAAGTAAGCTGATGTCCAGTTTCAGAGATGCAAAGGACTGAGTGCAGCTCGGTTGTTTTCACAACTGGCACCACTTCTGTGTTTGCTGTTACTAAGTGAGGCATTGGAAGTCTTCATGAGCGGAACTTGGTAGCTTCAGTCACAGTGCCTTTAGCCAAATTCAGCTCTTGGAGTATGCCATAACTCAGGCAGGCTGGAGGAGCAGGTACAAGGAGCTTACCTCCCTCCTGTGGAAATACTCTCAGTGAATTAGGAAAGTGGACAATATACATTAGTATATTAGTCTTACATTAAAAAACCGTATCTAATAGTCTTACATACTGATAGCTACTGTTAGGGGACAGCACATCTTTTCTGAAAACTCTGCATTGCCCTACTGAATTCATGTTTTTTTACTGACTTTATTAAAGCATCCCCAATCCTTGCTTTGGACAACTGGTCCCGTTACATGCACAGCAAAGCACAGAATGTAGTGTGAGCCAGTTTATCTTTTGACCAAGTAAATTAGCTGCCAACAGGCTCTGCTCTGTAGTGCCACAGTTGCATTACTTCTGGTTACCTGTACAGCCTTGCTGAAGTTTACCCAAGTCTCTGTTTCACATGAATGTACAGTGCTGTTTCCCTTTGCTGTTGCTTCTTTTTACTTCTTTTCATTATTTCTTCATAAGATTTGCTTGTAATAGTATTTTAAAATTGTGATTATATTTTCCCTTCAAAGATCTTCAGCCTTGATCTGGGTGGTATATCTGCTATTGTACTGAATGGCTACGATGCAGTCAAAGAATGCCTCGTTCATCAAAGCGACATCTTTGCAGATAGACCTTCTCTTCCCTTGTTTAAGAAGCTGACAAATATGGGAGGTAAGTGCTAATGTTTTATATATAAGAACACAACTGTTGGCCCATAGATGGGTTTGTGATCATATGAAACAGTTGCTTTAGCTGTTTTCTCTACTTCTTTATCTCCTTTCATCACATACTTGATGCTTCTGTAAAGATACTGTTTGGAAAGAATTCTTTCTCCTGGACTATGTTCCATAGCAAGATGCCTGTAATTTTTTTGCCTTGTTTTTTTTTTTTCCTTATTACATAGTTCTATTATCTTATGGGGGGAAACAAAGCGTTGCATAAAATACTGTGTCAAAATATTTTTTCAGGCTTACTGAACAGTAAATATGGCAGAGGATGGACAGAACATCGCAAATTAGCTGTAAATACCTTTCGAACTTTTGGATATGGTCAAAGGTCCTTTGAACACAAAATTTCAGAAGAATCTATGTTTTTTCTTGATGCCATTGATACATACAAAGGCAGGCCATTTGATCTTAAGCACTTGATAACAAATGCTGTTTCAAACATTACCAATTTGATTATTTTTGGCGAACGTTTTACATACGAAGATACTGAATTTCAGCACATGATTGAGATTTTTAGTGAAAATATTGAACTAGCTGCTAGTGCTTCTGTATTTTTATATAATGCTTTTCCTTGGATTGGTATCTTGCCATTTGGGAAACACCAGCAGCTGTTTAAAAACGCAGCTGAAGTCTATGACTTTCTGCATGAGCTTATTGAACGTGTCTCTGAAAACAGGAAGCCTCAGTCACCTCGACATTTTGTAGATGCATATTTAGATGAGATGGATTGCAGTAAAAATGATCCAGAGTCTACATACTCAAGAGAAAACTTGATTTTCTCAGTTGGAGAACTCATCATAGCTGGGACAGAAACCACAACAAATGTTTTAAGATGGGCAGTGTTATTTATGGCTCTTTATCCAAACATTCAAGGTAAGAACTTTTCACATTGAATGTAATTTTTAAAACAGGTTAAAAACCCTCAGTGATTGACTTTGCTTCTTTTCCATTAAATTCAGATTCCTGTCCCTATTAATTCTCGTTGTGTTTTATCAGATATTTTCAGTTTAAGAGTGAATAATTCTCTGCTGTGGCAATTCTACAGAATCATATCAGAATTAGGCAAGAGAAAGTTCAAGGGGCTACTTGCAGTGTTATCTGTGTTCACTCAAATATTCATTGTGCTTTATCTTTGCAGTCTTTTGCCTGTTTGATTTGTTTTGAAGAGCTCCAGAAATAAGAGCACACACAAGCAAAGAAAAACGTGTTAAAACACAACTCTGCTGAGGATAGTTACTCTTGAAATGAGAATGACTTGTATATATGCTAGTAATAATTCCTACT
>WBNM01029439.1:20932-56748 GCA_013399055.1 Ramphastos sulfuratus
CACCCCTCCCAGAAATCAGAGTCCCCAGCAGGGGCTCCCAACCACCCTTCCACCTTCTCCCCACCCCTATACCTTACCCCAAGGTTTGCCTTATGCGCAAGGTGAGTTTGGAGGATCGGCCAGGGAGGTTAGAAGGAAAGTGGTTAGTGAGGTTACTTGGCAGAGAGGAGAAAAGCCAGAAGCTGCTAGACAGCCTGAGACACTGTGCCCCAGAGACTACTGACTTATCTTTGTTTTGTATTCTTAGTCTTAAACATCTCAGCAAGCCTGTGAGTGAAGTAGACATCACCATTGTTTCCTTTTCACAGCCTATAATTTTCTCTATAAAAATATTCCAAGTAGCCTCAAACGAGCACAAGGATATCCGTGTTAGAGGAGATAATTCACTAAAAATGAGAATGTATTGAAAATTTAGCATAGACACTGACAAAGGAAAGAGATGGAGGCATAGCTATTTGAGAAGCCACCTCCAGTGTTCTGAGAACAGAGAGCTATCACACCTGCTGTTAACAACTGGACCTGTGCTCAAGCCCAAGATATTACCACAAAGCTGACACCATGATTTATTTGGATACCTGCTCTTGTTCTCCTCCTACCCTGGGAACTGGCTCACCATGACAACTCTACTTAGAAGTACCCCCACACTACTACGACTCACATTAAATGTCAGCCTAGTTACTCAGCCTGCTCTCATACTATGTGGTCAGAACTGTCTCAAAATGACATTAACACTTGGAATATGCTCCTCAGTTATCACCAATTCTCTGCTAAAAAAGGATTGTTATTGCTTCAAAGATAAAAAAAATACTGTTTTTCAAGCCATCAAGATTTTTTTTTTTAATACACATCTGACATTTCTATAAACTTTGTGAGATGGTGCTTTTGTCTTTATTACTAAGTTTGCTGAACACTAATAATATATCTGTCCTGATATAAATATGTAGATGAGTCTCTTCTCCCAGGATATTACCATATAAATGAAGGGCATATGATTCATTAAAAGCCCAAGTTGCTCCTGACACAGCTCTACTCCTGTAAACCGAACACATTAGTTATTTACACTAGCTGCTTTTTTTTTCCTCTCAAAAAAGGAGTAAAATTATGCTAAGAGCAGTGAAAGCATAACAGTGCTTCTTAATCTAGTGGGTGTAAGCTGATAATTCAGGATATATATCATACAAAGAACCATAGAATGTCAGGGGCTGGAAGGGACCTTGAAAGATCATCTGACCCAGCCCCTCTGCCAGAGCAGATCACACTGGAATGCATCCAGATGGTTCCTGAATATCTCCAGAGAGGGAGACTCCACAACCTCCCTGGGCAGCCTGATCCAGTGTTCTGTCACCCTCGCAGGGAAAAAATTCCTCCTCAGGTTCACATGGAACCTCCTATGCCTCTACTTCCACCCACTGCCCCTTGCCCTGTCACTGGACATCACCGAGAAGAGGCTGGCTCCCTCCTCCTGGCACTCACCCCTTACATATTTATAAGCATGAATCAGGTCACTCCTTAATCTCCTGCTCTCCAAGCTAAAAAGCCCCAGCTCCCTCATAAGGAAGATGTTCAACTTCCTTAATCATCTTTTTGAATCTAAGAACAATTTGGGAGACGATGCTTAGTGTTTTAGAGAAGCAAGGCAGAAAAAAAAGGCATGAAAATCCTTACAGCAAAACAAGAAACAAGTCACATTCACATACATGAACTGAATAAAGAAAGGAAGCTAACAAATAGACTAAATGGCAATTGCTCCCAAAAAACCCACAGCAAATTAGTGTTAAAAAGACTGAACTCCCTTATGGAGAAGCTCTAGGAATAAAGAACAATAGATGACTCAGAGAGAAGCAAAAGAGCAAAGAAATATTAACTGAACACAGACACTCTCGATGTGAAAGGCAGCCTCTGTCTTCAATCTGCATTTGTCTGTGTTGCTTGGGGAGGAAGCCAACACTGCACCATCCCAGGGCACACATCTTCTTGGCAGAGTGCAACCCTGCTAACGCTGTGTCTCTCAGCTCTCTCTGCATTCTGCCAGAAAGTTACACATGTCCTAGAGACCATTTCCATTCTGGGGATTTGCACTTCCTGAAAAACTTAACCAAGCAACATAAGAACATCCATCCAACTTTCCCAGCTGGCTCCAGATCTTTATGCTTAGTCTCTAATATAACCTCTACTGAAGTTTTCTACCAGCACAACTTATCTTCATCATTCAGGCTATCTGCCTGAAGTCTCCCCTGAAGTCAAATTCTTACAAATTCTGTCAGATAAAATCTCTAGAGAAACTGCCCTAAGCACAACCCTTTTGTCCAAGAAGCAACTCTCAGAGTTTCCCCTTCCACACTTCTGAAGGAAGGTCTCTAGCTGCAAGGACTTGGCACCATTCTCCATCTTCTCTGCTGCTGCTCCAAGCACTCATCTCTTCAAATAGCAACATCATGCAATAGCATGAAGGGGACAAAGGCCAAGGTCATATTATAGCTTACACAGCACAATTCAGGAACAAAGCTGACCATCATAACACAGTCAAGCTTTCTTTACCCCTAAGTTTTACAGACAATACTACAAGAACAACAGTCTTATATAATGAGCAGGAAAAGTGCTCTATCATCCTAAAGTGACCTGCTGGAGCTGTCATTCTTGCTTCCAGAGAAAATACCATGGCAACATAATAACAGCAAAGAAAATGGCATCAAACTGATGTAAGTCTTGGCAAACCATTCTGGAGTGAGTCTAGTAAAGGCCAGTGGGTTTGAACAGTCAGATGTAACAGCATGAAGAGGGTGCTCTAGATAGGCAAATGCATAACAAACTTCAGGGAAGTGTCTGTCAGCAATACAGTTACAAGTAACTGTAGTATTGACATATGGAGCACATGCAACACCAAATCATAGAACGGGTTGGGTTGGAAGGGACCTCTGAAGATCATCTAGTCCATTTCCCCTGCAGTAAGCAAGGACATTCTCCACTAGAGCAGGTTGGACAGAGCCTTGTTGAGCCTGACTTTGAGTATCTCTAGGGATGGGGCCTCAACTACCTCCCTGGGCAACCTCTTTCTGTGTTCTAACAAATAATCTCATGCTTTGTGTTTTCAGTTAAATAGCAGTTGGACTGTTTTGGAGTAGCATGTAATTGGATAGGAAGAACCTGTAGGAGACATTTCTCCATTACTGAGCTTTCTGCAAAAGTACTGTACATCCAAAAGGGTGTGTCTGGGGCTCCATATGTGCAAGTAATATGCCTAATTACAGTCTATATTGTCTAGGTGGCCATATATTATCAGTAACCAGAACCAGGCAACAGCACTACTAGTTCATAGATAACTTACCCACCCTTAGCCCATGTCCCCAACTGGGAAAGCTAAAGGAGCAGCATCTCATCTAAAGCATGAACTGGAAAAACTTTTCCAAACTGGAAAAACATGGACTTGCTGGGTGGAGCACTGCTGGATAAGGAATTGGCTGGATGGTCGCACGCAGAGAGTGGTGATCAAGGGCACAATGTCCATCTGGAGACCAGTGACAAGTGGCGTCCCTCAGGGGTCAGTGCTGGCACCAGTGCTGTTTGACATCTTTGTCAGTGNAGGGGGCCTACAGGAAGGCTGGGGAGGGACTATTGACAAGGTCTTGCAATGACAGGACTAGGGGCAATGGGTTTAAACTGGCAGAGGGAAAATTTAGACTAGATGTCAGGAGGAAGTTCTTTCCAGTGAGGGTGGTGAGACACTGGAACAAGTTGCCCAGGGAGGTTGTGGCTGCTTCCTCCCTGAAGGTGTTCAAGGCCAGGCTGGATGAAGCCTTGAGTGACCTGTGTTAGTGGGAGGTGTCCCTGCCTATGACAGGGGGTTGGAACTAAATGATCCTTGAGGTCCCTTCCAACCTTACCATTCTATGATTTTATGATTCTATGAAAAGGAAATGGAAACCCAGAAAAAATAGACTTTGTGAGAGAGCAGAGAACATTTATTGCAGTGTTGGGCTGCATGGCCACCAACTCACCAGGTGAACAGGATATTTGGTGTTTGCAGACAAACGGAACAGGAGTCAGCAACATGCTTAAAGGGGAATGAGAGGCAACAGCTACCAGGCTGCATAGGCAAAAATGTAGACAATGAGCCAAGGGAAGTGCTCATTCTCTCTGTTCAGCACTTTTGAGATAACATCTGGAGTACTGCACCCACTTTGAGACACCCCCCCCCGCCCCAGTACACAAAAGACACTGTTAAACTGAAGGAAAGCCAGCAGAGGTACCCTAAGATAATGAGGGGACTACACTACTTGAATGAAACCTGTTTGTTCAGCCTACAGAAGAAAAGTCTAGGGAGAGGATCTACCTGGATCTACCTAATGTATTAACTAACTAATGGGCAGTGGTAAAAAAAGACCAAGCCAGATCTTTCTCAGAGGCACAGAGGGAAAGGCTCAGAGGCAATAAGCACAGGTCACAGCCAAGAAAACACTATCCAGATATTAGCAAAACTTCTTCACCATGAGAATGGCCCAGCACAGGAGCTGGTTCCCAGAGATCATGGGCTCAGAGTGACTTTCAGATGGAAAGAGAAATTTCCAGCTCCTTGCCTGGGGAAGCAATTAGCTGAGCTAATCTTTAACCATCAGAGTTACCTTCAGCCTACCAATTAATAGCAGCTTGTTTCTGTGTGTACAATGCCTCCATGCTGACTGGCTGGCCCAGCTGCAGTGTTTACTGGAGGAACTCAGTCTGTGCTGGGAGCTGCTCTTCTGACTCAGGACATGGGAGGATGTGGGTTGCTGATGTGTGAATGAGATGGAGAGAGAGGTGTGAGATTTGAGTGTTTGCATACCAAGCTGAGATGTCAAACTGTAGGAGTGCAGCAATACAGGCTATAAAGGAGGGCTGTCTTTTTCGGCGTATATGCATTTTCTCTCATGGAAGGAGTCAAACACACACAGACACCTAGTGTCTCAAAAGTCAGATCTGAAAAGCTCATGTTTTTCCATTGCCTACCATGAAGAAAGAGGCAGAAGGAAGTACCTTTATGTTATTGTAAAAATCAGAGAACTCAAAGACTATTTTGTAAATATTATTAAAACGTCTTTATCAATAGAATTGTGGCCATCAGCAACATGCAAACTCTTTTATATAAATCGTGGTATTCCCCTAAAGTCAGCTAACTAGGAATTAGAATGAACCTTTGCACCCATAATGGCTTTCGAGTTTAGCACCATTTTGGTGATAAATGCCATTACAGATCATAGACATATGATGTGATAAGCATTATTCTTGAGTTTTCAGAAAGTACAGGAGAGGTTAAAAGTTTCAAATTAGTACATACCACAATAATGAGATACAATAGCTACTAGAGTCATAGAATCACCCAGGTTGGAAGAGACCTCCAAGATCATCTAGTCCAACCTATCACCCAGCCCTACCCAATCAACTACACCGTAGCACTAAGTGCCCCATACAGGCTTCCACCTTCTTCAACACCTCCAGGGATGGCAACTCCACCACCTCCCTGGGCAGCCCATGCCAATGCCAATCACTCTCTCTGAGAAGAACTTCCTCCTAATATCCAGCCTAGACCTCCCCTGGCACAACTTCAGACTGTGTCCCCTGGTTCTGTTGCTGGTTGCCTGGGAGAAGAGACCGACCCACACCTGGCTACAACCTCCCTTCAGGTAGTTGTAGACAGCAATGAGGTCTGCCCTGAGCCTCCTCTTCTCCAGGCTGCACACCCCCAGCTCCCTCAGCCCCTCCTCACAGGGCTGTGCTCCAGGCTCCTCACCATCCTTGCTGCCCTTCTCTGGGCACATTCAGCACCTCAACATCTCTCTTGAATTGAGGGGCCCAGAACTGGACACAGCACTCAAGATGTGGCCTGACCAGTGCTGAGTACAGGGGCAGAATAACCTCCCTTGTCCTGCTGGCCACACTGTTCCTGATCCAGGCCAGGATGCCATTGGCTCTCCTGGCCACACTGCTGGCTAATGTTCAGCTACTATCTACCAGCACCCCTAGGTCCCTTTCTGCCTGGCTGCTCTCCAGCCACTCTGTCCCCAGCCTGTAACGCTGCTTGGGGTTGTTGTGGCCAAAGTGTAGAACCCTGCACTTAGTCTTGTTAAATCTCATCCCATTGGCCTCTGTCCACCCATCCAGCCTGTCAAGGTCCCTCTGTATATACTAGTATATGATCAGTAAGTTCTATGCTGACAGCTGTTAACAGCATGTAAAAGAAAACAGAAAGGAAGAGATTTCAAAGCAGAGTCACAGCTGTTTCACACTCCATATCTGAAGGAAGTCAAAACAGAAAAGAAATGATGCTCAAATATCTACCAAAGATAAAGGAATCTGTGTCGGTTCTTAAGAATATATGATAGGTTCTCTATCAGGTCAGATAAGCTTGTTACTATGAACAGTGTCAAGGGTCTTTCAGTCTTTATCTGCACAGCTTGGTATTTTTCAAAAAAGGGGGAAATGTGACCAGATCATTGGATTTAACAGTAGGTAACTCATTAGGATAATGGTGGAAAAATATGTCTTTAAAAAACATTTGCCAAAGCTGAGCAGAAAGCGTTCACTGCCAAGTAGTCTGGAAGACCTGAAACATCTCTGAAGCATGAAGATCACAGAAGATTAAATACAGCAGGCAAGGATGCTGTAGGATTCAGAAACAAACAAACAAACAAAAAGGTAACTAAATGCAAAAACTGTTTGAGGAGGAAATAAAGAATGTATGTCAATAATAGGCCCAGGAATCAGTAAGTAGGGATGTGAAAATAAGTCTGGGCAGAAAACATAAGGAAGTATCATATCCAGATCAGGTCTGTATTTTTCTAATGCCTCTTCAGCAATCCTCTTTGTCTGTTTTGATTGAGATCAAGGAACATGTTAATAGTGCAAATGTACAGACAAAGCCAAAAGATTCCTTGGGAAACTCAAGCAAATTATGTAGATTATTACAGTATGATGAGTTCAGCCCTAAAGGGCTGCAGGTTGAAAGATCAGAAGAAAAACAAAATTAAAACTGAAAAATTATATTGAGAATTGTGAGGGTGACAGAACACTGAAATAGGCTGCCCAGAGAGATTGTGGAGTCTTCTTCACTGGTGACTCCTGTGTGACCTGCTCTAGGTGGTTCTGCTTTGGCAGCAGGGTTAAACTAGATGATCTTTCAAGGTCCCTTAACATTCTGTGATTCTGTGACTTCAGTGGTTTTATCTACTTCCTAAGGAAAGTTAGTTCACCAAAATGATCATCTGACATGGACTGTTTAAGGCCTTATAACACCAGGTACTCATTCCCCCTTTCCTAACAAAGCATCTAAACTTCTTGACATGTGCCTATTACATGTTTTGTCTGTTTTGCACAAATTAGAGTCCCAAGATCTGCCTCCCTCTTTGACAATACTAATATCTACTATTCTGGTGATTAGACTACTCACTTGGAGAGATGTGGAAATGTAAATTCGTAGCTCTGCTCCAAATCATATGAAGAATTCAAACAAATCCAAACTGTACAAACAGTTCTGGGCCTCTCAATTTAAGAAAGAGGTTGAGGTGCTTGAACACGTCCAGAGAAGGTCAGCAAGGCTGGTGAGGGGCCTGGAGCACAGCCTTGTGAGGAGAGGCTGAGGCAGCTGGGGGTGTGCAGCCTGGAGAAGAGGAGGCTCAGGGCAGATCTCATTGCTGTCTACAACTACTTGAAGGGAGGCTACAGCCAGGTGGGAGTTGGTCTCTTCTGCCAGGCAACAAGCAACAGAACAAGAGGACACAGTCTCAAACTGAACCAGGGCAGGTTTAGGCTGCATGTTAGGAAGAAGTTCTTCTCAGAGAGAGTGATTGGCATTGGAGTGGGCTGCCTGGGGAGGTGGTGGAGTCCCCATCTCTGGAGGTTTTCAAGAGGAGGCTGGATGAGGCACTTAGTGCCATGGGCTAGTTCATTAGAAGGGTTAGGTGATAGGTTGGACTCGATGATCTCAGGGGTTTTTCCAACCTGGTTAATTCTGTGATTCCACATTTCAATTTTCTGAAAAACTTCACAGCTCGAAGCCCTCATCTCCAGCAAATGTGAATCTAAGGGGAGAACAAAAAACTACCTCTGAAGAAATACAAGCCTATTCCTCCCCTTAGCATTTCCAAGTGGCTATGTTGAAGCGTCGGGATACCAGTCAGTAGATTTTAAATCCCATTGAGTTTCTGTTGAACAGTATAGTTCTCTGGGTTTTATCCTTCCTATAGCTGCACCAGAAAAGATAGATCTATCTAAAAGATAAAAATATCTCCTTGACCACATGAAAGTTAGTCAATATATTTTTTCAAGAGCAAATAACCAGTTTAGGTGTTTGGTTCTCACTAGCTGAAAAAATGAAGGAGCCAAAGTAATTAATTGGCTATTTGCATCAATACAGTTATAGATGACAAACACCATGGATCCTGTAGATCTAATGGGCAGGATTAAGAAGAAATTAAGTCAGTGTTTAACAGATGAAGACTGACCTAGCACAAAGCCATCTGACATTAAGTTGTCCTCCCTGAAGAGAATCTGTGGTGGTCTGGACAATGAAATCTGAACAGCTGAGTCTATTCTGTTTTTTTAGCCACCTAATGAGATCCACAACTGAGCTGACAGTTCAGTTTTTCTAAAGTTAATAAAAATTCAAACAATACCACTGCTGTGTTTAGCAGCCCTATGTAATTTACTGTCAGTCAGAAATGTGACACATTGGTGGAGAGGCAAATAAGATTTATTTTTAAATCTTGAGAATGATTCATTTACAGTAGGTGATTTGCCCCACATGAAGGCTACATTCTTTCTCCAGAGGGAATTCTGTAGAAACTTCTTTGAAGTGCTTGAGCTACAAAAGTTGGGTGTTTTCTTGCTNTGTTCTGTCATTGGGTGCCTGGCAGAAGAGATCAACTCCCACCTGGCTACAACCTCCTTTCAGGTAGCTGTAGAGAGCAAATAGTTTAGTGGCATTGTTAAAAACAGGATATGCCTGAAGTCCCTTGTTTTTCTTCATCTTTGTCACACAAAGTCAACTAAACTACCTCTTTCCAATTGAAATTTTTCTCGCCTTAGTTCAATCTTGCACTAGTGAAGCTTTTGGATATTCTAAAAAGCCTTGCAAACGTTTTTTTGAATACTGAGATATTTTTCCACAAAGCCTGGTGCACATTACTTTGAAGACAAGGGATCAGCAGATCAAAGTCTGACCCAGTGACCACTGAAGTAAAGTTTCCACCGAAAGTAATGTATTTTGTCAGCGATTCATTTAAGTAACTGCCCTAATTTTGTCCACATGACACAAGCTCTGTCCTGCACGTCTAAAAGGACGTCATTAGTTCCAGTAAGATTTCACATTCTCATTCCAGGATAGTTCTAATGTAGGTGACTGATCAATGACACATTCCCTGGAAACAGTCTTCTACGTGATTCCTGAAAACAGACTCTTTGTATGGCTTGGGACAGCAGTCCTATACACTGAGCAACTGGCACCTGATGTGTACAGTGTGCAAACCAACATCATCCACACTGAGGAGGCAGCAGCAACCCCACAACTCTTTGTCTATTGTTCTTGATGACACTGATGCACAGGCTTTTCTAGTACCTGCTTCTTCTAATAAACTGACAGTATAAATGATCTCTTCTTTTAATTTCAATTCGTTGTCTGGCCTACAGCTTTCACCTATGGATAAAAGGGTTGGCCTATTTCACATTGCAATTGTTCCTCCATCTTTTCTTTCATTCTTGAATATGCCAGACTGTAATTTACACTTCCTTAGGTTTCTTCAGTGAGGCATGGCAGGCTCAGCATTTAGAGATTTTAGTGATGCAGTGTCACAGGGGACACAGTTCCAGAAACATCTTCCACTGTGCAATTCTCTTCCACTATCAGTGGGGTCTAACCAGCTTTACCAACTCAAGGCCTTTTCAATACCATGGGTTTTGCTAGCACACATTCATTACACAGAGAGGTTAAGTTTTGATGTTTTTATCTTTGCATACCTCAGCAATACGGAATAGATATGTTCTATATCATGCAAGCCTTGCTGATAGCACATAGGGAAGCATGGTCCATTCTAAAACATTAATGTTACAGCTATCTCACCTTACTTATGTCTTAGTATAGTCCCCAGCAGTTCAAGGGGGACATAGAACTGCTTGAGAGTGTCCAGTGCGGCGCCACAAAGATGATGAAGGGAAAGGAACATCTCTCTTACAAGGGGAGACTGAGGGAGCTGGGGCTCTGCTGCTTGGAGAAGAGGAGACTGAGAGGTGACCTCAGCAATGGTTATAAATATGTGCAGGGTGAGTGCCAGGCTCTGCTGGGTGATGCCCGATGACAGGACAAGGGGCAATGGGTGGAAGCTGAGGCATAGGAAGTTTCATTTAAACATGAGGAGGAATTTTTTTCCCTGTGAGGGTGACAGAGCACTGGAACAGGCTGCCCAGGGGAGTTGTGGAGTCTCCCTCTCTGGAGATGTTCCAAACCTGCCGGACGCATTCCTGTGTGATCTGGTATATGAGATCCTGCTCTGGCAGGGGGGTTGGACTGGATGAGCTTTTGAGGTCCCTTCCAGCCCCTGACATTCTGTGATTCTGTGATATTTCTGCACCTCTTAAAAGAATTCCACATACTTTGTCACTGTTTGATAAAAACATGACAGTATCAGAGCTGCTGAGATTCTGTCCTGTGAGCTGCTCTTCAGTTACACGCACTACATATCTTACATTTTTCTACGTACTTGGGAGGTGTATTTGTGAAACAGCAGAAAGCATTTTGTACTCCATACACATTTTCTGTACTTTCCCATATGTATGACACCCCTGTTGCTGTGCGTGAGGCGACTCAGATCTACTGTAACCCTTCAGTCTCTATGCCTTTACATTATTTTTATCTTGTAATGATGGATATGGCTGGCCCTTACCAGTTGTTTCCTTACCCCAATCCTCATGGCGAGTCTGACTGCTGGTTATATTCACGTTTCTATTACATGTGCATTGTGGTGGTGCTAAAAAGCATTTTCAAATGTTCTCCTCAAATGGCTTTGACATTATCTTTGTTCTTCTTTTAAGATTTTTTCCTGTATTTCTTTTTGGACGTCCACAAAGTTACCCAACAACAACTACATCTGTCAAAGTCCAAGCTTTCCTGGGGGAAAATAGGCTTTGAGTAGTTTGGGCACCATCATCATTTCTATCTTCTGTGCACCTACCACTGCAGACTCATGATCTGACCAGACTTCTTTTTGCCCACCCTCTGCTAAACAAATAAACTGCTTGCCTGAAGATATTTTACTGCCTCTATTCCTGTGAAGATTAGCATCTACATTTAGCCCATATCTGGGGCTAAACTATAGTAGCTACTCTATCACCAGATGATCCCTCCCCAGCAGAGAATGGAAATAGGAAAAAGGAGGGACAATCCACAGGCTGAAATGGAAATGGATTTAATGAAATAGTGTGATGCTTTGGCCCTGGCTGAGGGCCAAATGCCCACCAAAGCTGCTCTATCACTCCCCTTCTTAAATGGGCAGGGGAAAGGGGAAAATACAAGAAAAGCCAGTGATAAGATAGTGTGCTGGTTTGAGACAATTGGAATATTTTTACTGAGAGAAATTAAATTCTTAGCTGTGAGAAGAAAAACAACAGTAACCTATTCTTCTGCTGAGAAATGCAGCTAGTCAAAATAGAGATCAGATACTTACTGCTCACACACTTCTCAGTTCTCAGTAGTTGTTGTTCTGCTTCTTCATTCTGGCTGTCTGTGGTTGCTTCTGCCTTAACTCTAATCTGACCTAACCCTTTATTTCTTCTAACCTCCTTGTTGTCTTTTTGACATCTCACCTCAGATCTCTCCAGATTTATCACATGAGATATACAGGGATTGATCTGGTTATTTCTGAAGGGAGGGAAAGAGGGGAAAGGGAGTGGGGGACGCTTGGGTCAGGAGCCCTCCTGATAATCTGATTGTTTTGGAGGGATTTTTGTTTCTGTATTACTTTTAACTTGTATGTAACTGTATATTGTGTATATGCATACATGCTTGTAAATTGTGCTAAGCTGTAAATGTAGCTTCCTTCCTTAACTGCCAGCCGGCTGAGTCTAGTCTGGGTGATTTCATTGTGTGTGGGGGACAGGTAACTCCCAGACCACCTCAGATAGAAGCAACTTAATAACAACAATAAGCAGAGCAATAGACCATGCAGAAAGCAAAAGCAGAAAGATGTTAGTCTCTAATTCCCATCACCAAGAGTGATGTTCAGTCTTGGGAAAGCAGAGCTCTCGATGGTTACTTCAGAGGACAGTCGCCATAGACGAATCCCCAAGCTTCCTTCTGTCACTTTGTTCTTATATCTGAGCTGACATCATATGGCATGGAGTATCCCTTTGGCTACTCTGGGTCAGCTGGATCGGCTGTGTCCCATCAGTGTACTCTCAGGGCAGAGAAATTATTGGAAAAGCACAGCCTGGGTACTTAGCTCAACAGTAGTCAAAACACTGGGGTGTTATCAATACTAAGCTACAGCACTGCAAAGCACAGCACTATAAAGATGCTTTGAGAAGAATTAACTCCAGCTCAGCTCAAATCCACTACTAAGAGCCAAAATAATACTAATTTAAGCACAAGATATGTAAAGCTATACTCAGCCAGCAAAAGTGCAGCAGTCACAATATCCAGGAAGGCAGTCCTCAAGAACAGCAGCAGAACCCAAGGAAGAGTCTCCAGTAGGAGACTCCCCTCTCCTTAGTAAAATTCCTCTATACTGATTGTGATGGTATGGGATATACCTGTAAGCCAACTCATGTCAGCTGTCCTGGTTGACTTGGAAATGCTAAGGTCCTACAGCCCATGGCCAGCCTGTAACTCTGTCCCAGCAAAAAAATAATAATCAGTTTTCATATTTATTTCCTTTTTGTTCAGTTCTCAAAGTCTGCAAAAGGGAGCATAGCTCATCTTCTGATGTTCTCTGTTCTCCTCATTTAAACTGCTCATAAGAAATGAAGACCCTAGGACGGGGCAGAATGACCAGATATTTCAAAAGTACATTTGCCTTTCACTGTTCAGTTCACAGCAAGGAAATAGCATAAATTAATCAGAACCTTAGAAACACTTTGTGAAACTCACTTTAAAATATTTGCCATTTATCTAAATATGACAACACTTGTGTTTGCTGCGGGTCTGTTATTTTAATATGACTAAGACTCAAACTTCTTTCCATTTTTCCTTCTTTCTCCTCCTCTCATCAGGGACGACAGCATCATCTTCCTACTCACTAAGCATAAGCAGCATGTATTCTCATTCCCCCTCACAGAATGCTTTATATCTTGTCTCTGTTTAAATCTTATCACTCCTTCCTCCCCATAGCTTTGCAAAGACCATCGTGTTTTGCCTGAGAGACTGCCAGTGTTCGTTGATAATCTTGTTGCTTGACTACTGTCACCTCCTTATAGCTCAGTTCCCTCCAGTCCTTTTGCCACCCAAATCTATGCCAAACACTACTGCTATTTTCTGCTTTGCTTTTAACTTATGTCTCCAGCTCCATCTTGCTTTCCTTTCACCATCTTGGCTCTTTAGACATAAGCTTAAAGATTGTAAGGGCAAGGCCTTAGGTTACATCTACACCCTGCATAATAGCACTGAGTTGATTTGTACTGATGACAAATTTGAGTTTTATCTCATTCTCAGTTTCCTTCACTGTGACCCCTCTGCTTTTTCCATCCTAATGTCAGGAATCTGGGTCTTCAGTTTAGTTATCCTTATCTTGACCTTATCAGTAATAGAATGGATGAAAGAAAAAAAACCAAAAAAACCAGTAGAAGCTCCTCTGTCACTTCTCAGCACGACTTCCTCTTGACAATCAGTGACTCCCTTTTCCCTGTAGCCCAGCAGAGCTTCCGCTTAAACGTCACTATTTTCAGCTCTGAGATTTGACTACAGGAAGCAAGCCCCTTTTGCTTTCTTCACCCAAAACTGTCACTCTTCCCAGATGCCTGCTGGCTCATCAGTGTCCTCCAACAAGCAACTTCAATGCATAAAATTCTTCTGTATTTTTCTTTCTGGCTAACATGCTGTGTGATAACCCTGACAATACTGCCATACCCTTTGCAAGGAGGAGCAGAGGCCCATAGCTCATTGTCTCCCACTCTCTGGAGCGTTTACATACAGATGCTGGTCTTCCCGCAGTTTCCTGTTGTAAATGTGCATCTGGAGTGTAGAGGCTCAAATATCGTTGCTTGGAGGGTAACATAAGCAAGATGCAGATGAAGTTACAATCTATATTAGAGTTCACATCTTGTTCTAAGGCGAGGGCACACTTATTCAGTCCAATCAAAAATACCCTGTGACTGAATAAATTCTGAAGAAACTGAAGAGGAGACTAGAGGACCAAATCCCAGGCAAGGGAAAACAAGCAGTTGTGATGATTAATAGACACAAGGACAGCTCATAGGAAAAGAATAAATAGACATCGAGCATGATGCAAAAGAAACAGGCCAGATGGCAGTACAGCTGTGGGGAAACTCAGCTAGCTCAGAAATGAGCCTTCAGTTATTCAGACTGCTGACTGCAAATCCAAGCCATTGACTGAAGAAAAAAAAAAAAAAGCTCTTGTCTCAAGAAAGTGGCAGTTTGTTAACAATTACCCAACTGAAAGTAAGTGGAGTAGGTGACATTAAGAAACCTTACTGTGGCACATCTGATGAAGAGTCATAGTAGAATGCCCATAGCCTCTCTTTTTTTCAATTGGACAGCTTTAGAGATGTTTTATAAAGCAGAGTTATAAATTAAACCTTCAGTAACAGAAAAGCTAATAACTTTACTCCATACAGCATTATTCTGCTAACATCAGCTCCAGGATGTCTTTTGAGGTCATGCAACAACTTTGTGGATGAGTCTGTATTAAAACAGGAACATGAATCCATAAAGTAGCGTTGTGAAATCATTTGAATAAGTAGTACTATGCAATTTCTGTGACATCACATATTTCGGGGATCCTTGTAGTCTACCAGTGACAAAGGCTACAAAAGAAAAACTTTGTGACAGTCTAATGCAATTTTCATGTGAATCAGAGACACTAGAGCTCTCATGTTAGATTCCTAGCTCTCATGCTAGATTTTAAAACAGGTACTAGCTATTTAATATATGGCATGATGCTGTACTTAATAATAGTTAAAAGGAGCAGCATTCAGTCTTGCAGACATGTACTGAATGGAAGTCCCAGAAATCTCTTTAGGATGACTGAGCTATGAATCAGTCTCCGAAGGAGTAAAAAATTAGCAGTGGCAATGACCTCAAGTGGGGCATTGGTGTTGTTTTCTGGTACTTCACTTTCACAGAACTCATCCTGTCTTCTTGATGTCCTGTCAGCCCTGTAAACTATTTCACTGATAATGAATGGCTTCCTTTATTAAAAAAAAAAAAAATTAAAAAAAATTAACTGAGTATGACATAAGAATGAATGAAATGGACGCATACTGCAGCATTTTGTCAGCTTCTTCGGAACTAACAAACCTCTTCTCCAATGCTGTGTGAAATGCCATTCTAAATATCCCAATCAAGAGGATCTGACTTTATCATGGGACAGTATTCTAGAATATCACAGCTATTGGCAGTAACATCTGACATTATGCATTTATCTCTCTGTACATACATCCATGCTTCTTTTTCAGCTATTAAAATAAACCACACCAAGGAAAGACTATTAACAAGCAATGGCACAACCTTGTCCTGTCGGAAGATTGGAGAAGTAAAGAATAGATTAGGGAAGAAAATGCTAGGAAATGCCTGTTTAAAGGAAGATTGAAGTTCTGAGGTAAGTCCGTAATGCATCGCTGATTGCTGGGATCAACATAGCATGGCAAGAGGTTATTCTGGGAGCTGAATCACTTCAGTGAGACACTCTTCATTATTTTTATACTGAGTAGAGCCAACTGAAGTGTATAAAAGAGATTACATGGCATGGCTGCTTACAATAGCTGAGAACACAACTAAGGAAACCAGTTCTAGACTTGTATTTCTAATACAGCCTGCCCTAAACCCCCACTGTGAACCTAGAAACCATTCAGAAAGAAAATATTCATGCCTCTGCTCAGTCATAAACCATACTGCTCATTTTTAAAAGTTCTCTATGAGCCTCAGCTTGCCACCACTGTAAACCTATTTTAGAGCACGAGAGCTTGAACTTCAGCTCAAAAACTATAAGCAGTAAGAAATATATCAAGACCTAATTCCCCACTCTCAAACTCAATTTGGTAAGTAGAACCAGTCATGAATTCTGAAAATATTGACTGGTTCTTTTCTATAAACTTTATCACCCATGCAAGTCTGAGTTATCTGCCAGACACACACACTAATAAAGAACTCTTAGAGCAGTTTGGATGTGAATTGGGAACATTATGTTCGATTTAGAGTTTGATGCACAACAGATTTTACATCTGCATTACTGGCTGGATGCTTTTGTTTGGCGCTAGGTTGGCATTCTTCAGGAAGAAGAAAAGTTACTGCAATGCTTCAGTTCCGGTCCACGGATTTGCTACTGCATGATGAAACCCAAGTTCCCACCATTCAAGTGTATCACTCCTTTGCACCTTCAACAGCCTCTTTGAATCGTTTTGTGCGGAGAAGGCGCACGCAAGCGGAATGGGGTGGGGGGGAGGCAGCCGGAGACAGTGAGCCCGATTTAATTGAGCCGGCTGCCTGAGCTCTCAGCCCCAGCCGTCCGACCCCGGGGCGCCGGCGGCACCGCGGGGGGAGCGGGCACGGCGAGGAGGCCCAGACTTGCCGACGTGACCGGCGCGGCGCTGCAGACGGCCTCGCTACGTGCAGCGGCGGCCGCCGCTTCCTGGGGCCACTGCCCCGCCCCCCAGCCTACGTGAGCGCCGGCAGCCGCCCGCGCTGCCGTGGCATAGGGGGGCGGGGGAGCCATCGGCCGCGTCGCGGGGCCGTGGGCTCAGGATCCCCTTCCTCGCCCCGGGCTCTCGTCTGGGCTGCCAGCAGGGAGAGGGAGCAGGAGTCAGGAGCAGGAGGCGTGGGGCCGGGACACAGCCGGTCCCGCGGAGGAAATGTGCGCACGGTGCAAGCCAACAGGTGCCATCGGCACGCAGGGAGGTGGGTGGGCATCACGCAGGAAGAGATGACAGCCTGCGGAGGCCGAGATAATGGCAATGGGACGAATCCATGTCCATGCGTTTAGAGTAGAATAGTCTCAGTTTATACTACAAACTGGGACACCGCTTAATTTGGAAGCGACCGAGAAAGAAAGACCCAGGCCGTAAGATACCACTGATGCTGCTGTAAAGAAAGGAAAACTGATCTTAGGTATTTGCAGTACGAAATGCCACAGCAGAAGTGCATTCAGGAGACTATAGCTGACATACTATATGAAATTCTGGTTTGGTCATGCGATTCTGGTCACTGACATTCTGGAACTAGCATACCTGCTGAGAAGTCTTAAAAGGGCGATGAAGAGAATGACCAACCTGAAAACCTCTGCAAAACAATGAATTAGAACAGATACAATCTCTTTGCATAAATACCTCGGGTGCCTTGAGCCAGCGAAGGGACAAGAACTATGTAAACTAAAGCTGAAGGGATTGCACAATTAGCAATCAAGGCCCAGGTTGTAAATGTGTTTTGGTTGGAAATCGGGAGATTGATTTTTTTTTTTCCCCTGTAGAGAGCAATAGCCTGCAACAACCTTTCTATGGAAGTAGGAGAGGGAAGAATACTACTTTGCTAGCTAGAACTTTATCATCATGACAGATGATCTATGTATTTGGAGTAGCAGAGGAACTGGACTTGATCAGGGTGTCGATTCCACTCTATGTTCTTTTCTTTAATGGGCCAGGACTGGCTGGCTACTACAAAGATAAATCATGCAAATAAGTAAATATATAAATAGTAATTACATTTCTGATGTACTTAACCAGGGGTCTCCAATGGCTATGCAAATATGAATGCCAGTTATATGTACCTCTCCCTCAGGAAAAAGCTTTGTATGGAGCTGGGAAGAAGTAAGTATTGAGGAGTATCTGGCATGAGTCTATTGCAAAGGTGTCATGGTTTGGGAGTTCCCCGCCCCCCCACGCTTTGTAAAATGACCCAGACTAAAACTCAGCCAGATGGAAATTAAGGAATGAAGCTCTGTTTACAGCTTAGCACAATATACAAGCAGTTATATACACTATATACAGGAATATTTACAGAAATATACAAGGTAAAGGTAATACAGAAACACAACACCCCTCCCAGAAATCAGAGACCCCAGGAGGGGCTCCCAACCACCCTTCCACCTTCTCCCCACCCCTATACCTTACCCCAAGGTTTGCCTTATGCACAAGGTGAGTTTGGAGGATCGGCCAGGGGGTTAGAAGAAAAGAGGTTAGTAAGGTCAGTCAGCAGAGAGGAGAAGGCCAGAAGCTAGACAGCCCAAGAGTGTCTGTGCCCGAGTGTCTTATCTTTGTTTTGTATTCTTTTCTTATACATCTCAGCAAGCCTATGAGTGAAGTAGACATCACCATTGTTTCCTTTTCACAGCCTATAGTATAATTTTCTCCATTAAAATATTCCAAGTAGCCTCAAACCAGCACAAAAGGTTTTCTTTTCAGTGACTGCAAAGCTTCAGTGGACTGAACTAGCAGCACACAGAAGCTCCGCAGTGCGAACATCCATGCAGAAATCATTCCTACAGTAACAAGATGTCTATACCTGCCTGCTTTAAAAACTGTCTGCTGCTCAGTGCTGGATGAGGGCTCAAAGTTTCTTGGGAGTGCCTATGATGTACTGTAATATAGAAAATAATAAGAAGAAGCTATGTCAATTGGAGCAGCCTTGAAGTGGCTCTGTATTTCACTTGAGGACATGACAAAAGTGGAATAGTTCTCCCCAAATGAAAGGCGTGTGACTGAAAAATAGGCCAAGTGAATGAGTGACAGAACTTAAAGAAAACCACAGTAACTCTAATAAATTTTCTTCTAACCACAGTGAACAGCAAGTCTTCATTTACAGTAAACCAGCAGCAAAAATGAAAAAGCCTATTACTTTACATCCATCCTTGTTCACTGGCCCATACTTCCCAGATTGGTGTCCATGGTCAGCACAAGCTTGTAAATATAGGCAGTCTAGAGAGAAAGCAGATCCTTTCCTTTGCTGAACTTAGCCCAGGAAGAAATAAATAAAAAAAAAAAAATGCAAAACTCAAATGACAGGCTTTTTAGGATTTATCAAACACAATGTGTTTGTCTACCTGTGTGAGCACATAACTCATAACAAAGGTCAGCTCTCAGAACGCTTATCTGCAGTAAGGAAAAGGATGAAATTTGTCCCTGCTCTCACACAATCCTTTATTGTTCTACATGCAGCCCTGTGGTCTCAGGAAAAGCTGACACACAAATGTTCTCACTAAAAAACATTTCTCTCCCATTACATCTGAGCTCTGGCTTCAAAACATTTGCATACAGCAAATGCTGTATCTATAATGGGTTTTCTTTTGTCTTCACTTTTCCCTTCAAAATGTTTTTCTGTCCTTTAAAAACCCATTTTCTTCCCTTATGCATTAGAAGAGCTCAGCAGAGCCCCATCACCTTAACTTTCTATCTCGTTCTTTACCTACAGCACTCCATTTAATGGAGTGCCAAACTAGACCTTCTTCTGTAATGCTAGGTACACTTTGGGAGTTTGTTCTAGGTACTTCATGGGTTTGCAGCAGGGTTTGTACAAATGAATTCTTTTGTGTCAGTTTTCCCTGCCAGAAAAATAATAGTTCTGTTTAGCCTCGTGATCTATGAGTGCCTCTTGAGTCACAAAAGGCTATCAGTCTATCAGAAAATAATTCCCACAGGATGGCATCTGTTTGCAGTTTTGCTACAGGTGAAATGGTGGACAGCTTCATAACTTTTGATACTATCAATCTTTCTGCAAACAAATCTCCACACTTCAACCCTTTACCTTGGAGATCACATGAAAGAAATGAAAAAGGCTTTTAAAGCAACCTGTTTTCTACAGAAGACATCAACATAGCTTTTCTTTGTTACCATTTTTCCTTTCTAGGAGGTATTCACCATGTTGACATAACACATCTGTCAAAAGTTCTGGGCTGGACTCTGTACCATTGATGTTGATTCATTTGCACAACTGCTAGCAACCACCAAATGAAATGGCTTTGTAAGTCTTCTCTCAGGACTTTTATAAATTATGCCAAATGCAAAGCAATAATGCATTGCATATTATGTTCTTTCTCACATATTCTAGGCTTCAAATTTTGGCACATAACAGTATAATTTCCACATATTTCTAGGCAGTATTTCTAGGCAGTACTTAGGCCTGCATCAAACATTTCCATAAGCTCATGTGAGGCTAAAGCTTGTCTTCAATAACTAAGAATGATAGGTACAAAAATACATTTATTTGGAATTCATGAATGCCGGGTAAGATTATAAAATTGCTGTATTCTGGAAAGGTTAAGGTTACAGTTAATCAGCAATTTGCTACCACAGCTGGTGTCATAAAAGTTCCTGAAAAGGGAAAAAAATTTGAGTCACTGAGTCACATTAATAGTCTTCTGTTTAAATAGGACTGTCTTAGAAGAAATATTTGTCTGCCCTTGCACCCAGTGATCTGTAAGAGGTTGTGTCATGGAAAAGTCCCAGCAAAACGGAACAAAGAGAAGGAAGTGGCCTTTGAAAACATGGATGTTAAGAGTTAGGAGGACTCAAAGGAACAAACTTTGACTGAGGAAAGACTTTGACACTTGTATGGGAGAAGGAGATGGAATTAGGAGCATACTCAGTTTATGACAGAATGCCTTTCAGGAGAGAAGGAGGCAGGAGACATAAATGTGAAGCTAACCAGATTCTCCAAATCATGAATGAAAAAAGTATGTGAAAGGACACTGGAATGTGGCTCTAAGGGAGAGATGGAAGAACTCTGAATGTTTGCAGTGAAATCTTTCCATAGAAACTAAAGGGCATGTGTCTTCCTCATCAGCAGAATTGTGTTTTTACACAAGAAATCTGAAAAGTTGTAGAGCTTTGGTTTGTTGTTGGTTTCATTTCAAGAGCTTGCTTTCTTCTGCCTTCCAGTTTCCTGTATCTGCAGTCTCACTGTATTAGGATGACTGTTCTAAATTTGCCCCTCTTGCCCAAGAGCTCCACTTGCAAAGGGCAACAGAGATAAGCTACAGTTGTCATCACTTGTCTGTGAATAACCACCTGCTCTGGCTGCATTTCCCTACAGAAAGCAGAGTAAGTGCTGGACTGTGGTAGAAACCCAGACACAAGGTAAAATGATAACAGGGAAAGGAGCATTGTCACATTAATCCCTTTCAGCTACACCATTTAGCAGCAGAAATTCGGCTTCATGTTCACATTGTGAGGAAAACTAAGCCCCGATGCAGCCAGTATGAGCGATAGGGAAATGCAACTTTGCTTTCAGAGAGCAAGCAGAGAAGGCAGATAGCCCTGCTCTGACTCCCCTGCACAGCCCTCAGCTTCAGTGAAGACTTACCAAGCATCATCTCAGGTTTTCAGTGCCAGTGCAGTGGCAGCTGGCAGGCAGTTCAGTGCTCTATTCTCTGACTAGTGGCAAGAGGAAAGGAGAGACACTACCTTAAGGAGTAGTTAGCTACTTTGTTTTTATGGACTGCCAGGGCTGTGCCTTGTTTCCTGGTCAGACCGACACAAGCAGCTTTAGGGGAAAGATGGTATCAGAGACTTATGCAAATGTCCTGGGCTGGGGGTAGGGAACCCAAAACAGCAAAAAAGTGGTGCAGCTGTGCTTAGTTTTTCATTATCTCCAGACTGGCCACTAGATTTTAAGAGAAACCATGGGAAGTGAGCCATCAAATGAAATGACTTATGAATGTAAATTAAAGCATATTTAATAACAGGTGCAAATTGTGCTTTTTAACTGTTCAGAGAGTACAGTTTAGGTTGCATTTCTATATAAGTATTTATTGTGTAAGAGCAATAAGGTCCCTAGGTGCCTAATAATGAGTATTTGCCAGTAACAGACACAAAAATTGAAGCCACAGGTTCTAAACCATCACATAATGTTTTCAGACATGAGGGCCACGTTAAACTGATTTATAACAGGCAAGAGCTAATTTTTAAGAACCTCGTCAGGACATTAGTCAGTCCTGAGCCACTGACTTACTCAGACTGTCAAGGAGAAGCTTGAATTCTTTCCCTTTTCAGCTGTGAAATATAAACATTTTTATGAAGGCAGAAATTATAGATAATATGCTACATGCTTGTAAATGCATAAAAAGTCTCATGGCTTAGCTGGAAGTAGATGCCAGAAGCACAGGAAAACAGGAGCTCCTCAAAATACATTAAATACCTATCTCCTATACCAAGGGTATGTTTCTCTGGACAGATTATTCAGCTATGAGGTCTCAGAAGACCGACCCATGTAATGCCTCTTCACTAATCAGCAGAAAGCTGTAGTCTAGTAACAGGGGCATTATCTGAGAGATGAGAAAACAGTGATTTAGAGAAGGGACAAGTTGTCTTCCATCTCTTAGGTGAGTGTCCTAATCCACAAGCAATAGGTGATCCCAGGATGGAAGCTTCTCTTTCTAGAGCCAATTCTGTTTGGAATAAAAAAATAAATGGCATTGAGAAAGGCTGCAAAAGTCTGACCTTAACAGCTGATTGATGAGAGTGGTCTTCTGGAGTGTCTGAGACTCATGTTTGAACCTCTGGCCCTGTGGTGGTAAGGGGTTTTTATGAATCTGGGTTATAAGTAAATTGTAATGAGGCCGATATAAAAATTTTTAATATTTTATTAACAAAAAAATTTCCCCAAACGTATTTACAATATAACCCACACTGATTCTACTATGCGGTTGGTAAAACTACTGTTGCAGAATGTATATACATCCAATGAAATTAATTTAAATGAATTTTATAAACAATTTTAGAGATTAATGCAATTCGAGAGTCCTGCGACACAAACTGTCGCTTAAAGGTCAAACACAAACTATTAACGAACTTTAGGAAAGAGAATTAATTACTCACTCGTCAGGAATCCCGATATTAACAGTTCAAAAGTATTCGTGGGAATATATTGTTCTTGCCACGTGGCGGCTTTCCACGTGGCGGTGACGAGTGGGTTTTTGCTGCCTACGTAGCTAAACAGACCACGCTGTCCGATGAATCCACAGTCGAGACGCGGAAAATCCTCCGTGGCTCTCAGGAGGTCTCACAGCACTCAGTCTCTGGGCGAAGCAGGATTCAAGTTCCCGGACGATTGCAGCCTTATCGGCTGCGATGCATGACAAAAGGAGTCGATCTCGGGCTGAAGCGGCGCGAGCTGGCAAACGCTTCTATCCCTTGACTCGATGCACCAAGCGGGCAGGATCAGGCCCGCCGTTTATGTGTGTGGGGGAGAAACAAAATCCCCTGCTACGTTTAATCTAAGCAGCACAGAAGGTAGCAGACAGGCAATGGCGGTTGCGGCAGCTATAACGCAACAACAGCAGCTAACGCAGTAACAAAAATTGGCTGGAGGTTTTAAGCATTTTGGCCGAGTGTTTTGACCAATAGCAACCGATAAAAGACCAATCTCAAGTTACCTTACTAAAAGAGGCAGAAGTCACAAGTCCATCACCGTGACTTCTGCAGACTGAGAGGCGCCAAGCCTTTTGTCTGCTTTCCCGCTTCTTCCCGGGAAGAAGGGGAGAAAAGAGGAGTGGGGGGGGGAGGCAAGATGGGTGCCCAGGCGAATATCCAGGATGTGTGTCCCAAATAGAATTTGGGCCCTTCACCACAGGCCCTTGTTAAATTTGAACAAGGCTTTCTTGCAAGCTAGATGAGTACTTCAGCTACCATGCACAGGCTTACCAGATCTATCTGGGACATACTTGTTCTGTCCCATTAATATTGCAATTGGAAACTCAGATTATCTGTCCCTGCATCATCTTTAATTTTTTTTTTCCCTCTAACCTAGTTATGCGACCCACAATGTCCACTGTGTAAGTGAAACTCTGGTGTCTGGAAAGTCTAAGCAAAAGAAACCTTTGCTTTCTGGAAGTTTGTGATTTCATCTAATATGAAATGGTGAAATACCTTCAATCTTCAGAAATTTTAATGACATGGGAAAACTATTTCTTTACCCTTGTAGTGCTGTTGTAGAGAAGTGTAACAGAGTGGTATGAATGAGAGTTGTTTCAGTGAGGAAGTACTAGAAGGAACACAAGGTCAGAGAAGAAGTAGAGAAATGGCTTGTGTTGATGGCACCTAGATTAGCAAGTCACAAGTTGAACATCTTCCTTTTGAGGAGAGCCTGAGGGAGCTGGGGCTTTTTAGTGTGGAGAGGAGACTAAGAGGTGACCTCATTCATGTTTATGAGGATGTAAGGGGTGAGTGCCAGGAAGATGGAGCCAGCCTCTTCTCGTTGATGCCCAGTGGCAGGGCAAGGGGCAGTGGGTGGAAGTTGAGGCGTAGGAGGTTCCATGTGAACCTGAGGAAGACTTTTTTTCCCTGTGAGGGTAACAGAGCACTGGAACAGGCTGCCCAGGGAGGTTGTGGAGTCTCCCTCTCTGGAGATATTCAGGAACCGTCTGGACACATTCCTGTGTGATCTGCTCTAGGTGCTCCTGCTCTGGCAGGGGGGCTGGGCCAGATGAGCTTTCAAGGTCCCTTCCAGCTCCTGACATTCTATGATCCTGTGATTCTCAGAACACTCACTGAGACACAAAGGGCAGTAAATCCTGATTACTTGCAGAGGTGGGATGGGATTGACAGACTGATCACTATTAGCTCCAAAAGAATATAAGGCATATGAAAACCAGCACATGGTCACCAACCTGTAAAGAACACAGATTGGAGGAAGACTCAGTAGCTGATGTCCTTGTCCTCTGCATCATTGCAAGGAATCCTGGCCAGACTGCCTGAATACATGCTTTGGTGCCGGTGTGATGAACAGACTTGTAGAACACTTGGACACAGACCCCTAGTGCCTGACTGCTTAGCAGGTTGCTTGGATGCATACATCTTGGTTTGTGGTTGTGAGAGCACATCTGTGAATGAATGACACCTGTTTTATTTCAGGTTTTGGGTTGATGATAATACCACCTTTCCTTCTTATAGGGTCTGGCACTGAGATTTCCTATGCTGCTAATACACTGTTGCAAAATTTCCCATGCTGAGTATTGCTGAAAAATTAGACCATGTGGCTTTATGATCTTAAGTGACCTGCAGAGTTTATTTTTTCTGTGTTTGAGTTCACAAGGTGATTTATATTTGAATAGTTTAAAAGGGGAAGTTAGATTATTAGTTTCATTTACAGCCACTGGTTTAGACTACTCTTGAGCAATCCCCATAGGTGTAGCTATCCAGTTGGGTACTAAGAATGAAAGCAAATTGAATCATTGAGCTTGATGGTTTTAATAAGGCAGATAAAAATCTGTGGCCACCAATATGCTGCAGAACACAGTTTGTTGAGCAAACAGATTTGTTGAACACAAAACAAAATTGAGGGGTGCTGGGTGCTTCACTGTGGCTTGAATTAATGCCAGAGGCTCTCTTACTCATACATGGATTATCACTGTGGGGTTTTTATTGTGGACGTCAAAGTGCGTGTTGTAGGCAATGCTTACAAAGTGAAAGAAACAGATTTGTGATTTTTACTAGCATTGGAGGAGACCTTGTAGTGGCCTTCCAGTATCTGAAGGGGGCCTACAGGAAGGCTGGGGAGGGACTATTTACAAGGTCTTGTAATGCCAGGATGAGGAGTAATGGGTTTAAACTGGAAGAGGGAAGATTTAGACTAGATATTAGGTAATTGAGGTCCCATTCCTGGGCTCTGGTTAACCTGATCTAGTTGAGGGTGCCCCTGCTTACTGCAGAGGTGGTTAGGCTACATGGGACGTCGCTTCCAACCACGACCATGCTATGATTCTATGATTCTGTGTTTGAAAGGATAGTATCAGGGCAACAAGTAACTGAGGAATTCAAACAATCCGTGGCTTTTTTAATAGTTCATAAAATATGGTTGTTTATTACACTAAAGTCTTCTGACCTTAAAATGAGGTTTAAAAAGAGAACAGACAAACATCATCTTAGCCTGTCTATCTATCACCTGTCATAACTGCTGAATGTTAGATTTGTTAAGGTGGGTAGTAGGCCTCAGAACTACAGTACCTGAACTTGGATTTTGACACTGACTCTTTTACTTGTCCACAGACAAATAATCTAAGCTAAAGTTTAAAAATCATCAGCATAACACTGGTATTGCACTCTCACAAGTGCTTACAAATCCCTTTGTGACCTTTGTTCCATGCTCATAAGCTTGAATTCAGTTTTGCCTAAGCAGATCTCTGATGCTTGCATTCCTGGCCTGCAGTAGAGCTTGATGGCATCGTTCAGTGTCATGGTCCTGTATGAGAGAGTGTATGTATAAGGCAGAGAACACGTACCAGGATAAAGATCAGAAAATCTGAAATTAGCCATCACCAGCAAAGTAACTGTTTTGCTGAGATTCTTTTATCAGATCCCATTGCACCCCTACCTGAATGACAAGACAGCACCTTCCCAGGAGAAACACATTTTTCCAGGAAACTTCAAAAGTCTAAGGCCACTCTGTGCCTTGAATGCTTCTGCCCTGCATCACTGCTCCTACACCAGACCAAAATGACTCAGCATCTCATGTTGCATTAGAACAGCAAACCCAAACCTTGTGTGGAGTCCAGAGGTGGCATTTTTTTCTGCAGTTGCCTCACAGCAGCAGCCAATGGTGAAGACTGTCACCAGTGTAGAAAACCTAACAGTAGAGCTTTGAGGCATCGCTTCTTAAAGTACCATGGCTCCTTCTATAAACACCCATCAAGTAATTTAAATGTGCTGTCCAAACCTCTTAATTTCTAAGATTCTGATTCAAAGCTCATTTATCTCAAAATACAGTAAAATATCAGTATGTTTTGGACTCAGAACAAAATTTTAAACAAAGGATAAATTCACTTTAGACTTCTCATATTTGTGTGTGCGTGTGAAATGTGTACATGGAATAAAAAAAATTGAGTTCTTGTATGCAAAATTGAATAAAATAGTCTTTCAGCACTGTTTTTTCACTTTTATCATAGCTTTCTGGTTTTCATGAAATCTTTTTATCCTATTCCCATTTCAAAAAGAAACTTTCCTTAGAACATACATTAAAAACGAAAATGCAAAATAATTGACATATTTCAACCAGCTCGTCTGAAGAACACTGCAAATTTTGGGTATTTTCTGCTTTGAAATTTCTTCTGGCATCATCAAGCAGAAATAATTCATTTGTTTAGAGTACCTTCTGCTCCAAAAGCTCCTCTGGGCTTTGGAGAACTGTGGGTTTAGGAACACCACATTGGCTTTTCTCCCAGCTCCAGCATACAGGGAACATCAGGATCACAGCTGGCAGGCACTGAACTGTGGGTACTCTCTGTCTCACAGAACTGTAAGGCACAGAACAAATGACACTGGCCCTGGAGCCTCTGGTTCGCAGTAAGAGTTGTTGCGGCCCCTGCAGGACTGCAGACTGTGAATCCAACGGTAACTTCAGATAGTTTTGCTTCCCTGGCTGCAAACTTTCCCTTCCTGCCTGAAGTCCAGGAACTGGGTAACTGACCATAAGGTCCATTGGGCATCAGGTGACTGAAGCCAAATCTCTGAATTTCTTTTCCCACTGTGAAAGCTGGCTACATCAATCTAAAACAGTATTTGCTGGCCCTTAAAGATTTTATTGTAAATCACAACCACTATAAATCATGCAATTACACAATAAACACTTTCAAGCTTCCAGTTCTCATAATTATGAAAACTCCAGAGCAAGACTTGAAGTCCAGAAACATTTAAAGAGCTCCAAGGCTCCTACTTGCTCAAAAAGGACATTCTCCTGAGTTTTAACTCAATCTTGATTCTGAAATAGGAGTCATGGGTTTTTTTAATACTTTGACTTAGCAAAAGTGGGGAAACTACTGATTTTACAACACTAAAAATGCTATGGGTGCAGTCTTGAATAAAATTTTGGGGCATACACTATTCTTTGAGATGCACCCTGCATAAGGGAGAGGAATAAGAACCAAATACTGTGTAATGGTTTGTATGGCAGCTAGACTTTTTAAAAACTACTTTTGTGGGACTCATTAATAGCACTTCTCTGTCTAAAAGTTGCTACTGTCTCGGGGAGGCACTAAGTCTGAAATGGTATCTTTGAGAGTTTGTCAAAGTCTATTATTTTCCTGCATTTTAATAGATATTCCTTAGGGCTTAGTTTTTGTTTGCTTTCCTTCTTCTGTCCTACTACCTCTGTAGCACTGCAGAGCTTCAGAATCGTAACAAAGAGATCACTTTCATATGAAATAAGATGGTTCAATAAATCCTCAGTCATGGTTGACCAAAAATATGCTTTCCTTCTGTGATTATATTCACAAACTGCATATAACTATTAAAACAAATGCTCTTTACCTCAGCTTGCTTCAAACTTCAGGGTAAGGGACATGTCTTGACTGTCACAGAAGTGCCCATTGGACTGTAGTTTTCCACAAATATGAAACTGAAGAAATTCAACAAATGTTTCCAAACAGACTGTTCCTACCAAAGGCATACATCATTGTTAAAGTCCTGGTTTTCTCTCTAGCTCTGTGTTACACTTAGAAATATGTTTGGTTCTTTTGTTACTGATAACTCTTTGATCAGAAGGGCTGAAACAGCAACTCTGGTGGTTCAGAAGACTAGTTATCTAGCTTGGGACAATTTCAGCAAATGCTAAAGAGCATTTTGAGAGGGAACTTGGAGAACAAAACCTGAAAGAGTGAGTACTCCATCTGCTTTCAGTCTTCTCTGTGACCATTGCCACCTAAATATGCTGTGGTGCAGAGACCATTTAGACAGAGAGTATCAGGTGTTGATAATTCTACTCCACTCCCCCCGCCTGGGATAAAATAATAACTGGATCAAGTAAGAAGTTATTAATAATCAGAAGTATATTTCACATGAGCATCTAACCAGAAAGAAGACTAGAACTGCAGTCTTAGAGTTCAGTTGCTTTCAATCTTACATCTATTCACTGGACATATCATCATCAGAAACAGACGCACTCTTGGCATCGACAGAGTAACAAGCGGTCTTTGATTTTCCGGCATGTACTTTTCAAATGTAGAGTTAGCTGCTACTGTCTTAGCAAGGACAGAAATTTGGCTGCCTTGAGGCTCTCAATATCTGCCAGTCATTAATGTAAGAGTTAGATGAGACAAACATCTTCCTGTAAAAAACCCTCTCCTTTCTGACAGGAATGACATTTTCTCTGAACACGCTTTATTTTGAATCCTTTTAAAGATTTCCAGTATTCCAAAACTCCTTGAACTGCAAACAGACCAAATTGTGTTTCAAAAAGAACCTTTGGAAGAAATGTGCATTCTTCTTTTCAAGAAGGTATTTTCATTTCAGTCTGAGAATAATTACAACAGCCACTTTAAAATTCCAGGATCATCTCCATCCTCTCATGACATAGTATGGAGTAGGGTATAAGTAGGGTATCTTCTCCCACATAGCTAATATTTCTTTTCCAGTGACTGAAGCCTACTGCGATGCCTGAAAAAAAGGAGTTGATGATTATTTTGGGCACTGCCTGGCTGAGGATCTGCTGGTCCTTTACAAAAAGCACTTACATAATCCTCGTGATACCACTTCAGTTCTTTGTGGACCCTTGTCCTTGACCTTTTGTCCTTCCTTCAGCAACTTCAGCTTTGTTTTCTTCCTCACTGGTTGAGTCCAGTGAAGTTCATCTGTGAGGCCTATAAAGCATAGACTTCATGAAATGAACACATCTGCCAGCACCGGTTTTCAGCGCTGAACTTTGGGTGACCGCAGGCAACTTCAAGTTACAGTGTAGTGGCTCTGCTTAGCACTCACCCTGTTACCTTAACTAGCATAAAGGGCAAAGCCTGGCTTGGTCATTTCCACTCAAAGCAGCATCATAATATGCAGTACCCCTGCACTTCCAAAGACACTAGGAGATACAAGTTGGTGGCTTATTTTTGTGAGATAATGTGAACAGTACATACAGAAAGTGACACTGCTGTAGCTGTCACTACAGAAGAATTGTCCTGATACATTATCATCATAATATGTATTTATAAACCAGGAACATGGGATGCTTTATCATTTAGTGATATTTCTTTTTAACCAAGCTTGAAATTGTAGTAGGACCAGTGACTAGGAATCTTTGTGTTTAAGTCAGGGAGAAAAGTGCAAACTCCAGATTGTAAGATGTATAGTTGAAGTTACACAAGTTGCTAACACAGATTTGATGTGTCACTCTGTGATATTTACCTTGGTTATCATGTTATTTCAAGTCAGAGTGGGAAACAGTGCAAACTGCAGCAAAAGGAAATCATACGAGGAAAACTGCCTGGGTTTTTGAAGGAACACACTGCAGTATTAGGGTAACACTGGAAGGCTAATGGCTCTTCTGTCCTGTGGTGTGATTGAGCACATAAACACTCTGGGTTTAAGGGAACATTGGTAACTCAGGTGTTCTGGTATTTGAAGCTGTGGGATATATGTCAATTTAAATCCAGATAGCCAGGAATTATTATTGGTGTGGGTGAGGAACTCCTTCACCCCACCTCCCAATTGAAATTTGCCTGGCTAGCTCAGTTGGCCGAGCATGAGACTTTTAATCTCAGGGTCATGGCACCAAAGAGAAATGATGTGGGTTAGGAACTTTCTCTCCTCACTATTGAAATTTACCGGACTAGCTGAGATGGCTTGGAAGTAAGGTGAAGCTATATTTACAGCATATCAAAACTTACAAGCATATATTTACAAGTATTTACAATTATATACAAATTAGAAATAATACAGAAATCCAAACTCCCTCCTGGACAAAGGAAAGTGCCCAGAACGGCTCAAAACTATCCCACTCTTTCTCCCTCTCTATCTCCCAGACAGCCAAACAAAACAAGTAGCAAAGCTTATATTGTTTTCTGTTAGCCAGGATTAATGGAAAAATAATAGAGCAGAGTTAGGAGGAAGTGATTAGATCCAGAGACACAGACCAGACTGAGAAAGATTATTTACATTTTAGCTTTTTATCCCTCTCAGCCAATGAATGATATAGACCTCATCATTATTTTATTTTCACAACCAATGATCTAATTTCTCTCATTAAAATGTTCCAACTAGCCTCAAACCAGGTATCAAGGCCTATTTTAATACAGAAGCCACACAGGATTAAAGGAACTATTTGCTTTTATTCTCATACAGGGAGGGTGAAAATAACTTCGGTATGGCTTAAGATGTATGCGTCATTTAAGTCCTGTCCTGATGTTGCTAAGAAGATCATTACAACATCTCTCTGCATAAAGGTGACCTTAACCCAGCAGAAGTGCCCCAAGGTGCTTATCTAGTCTCTGTTAAGACAAGTGAGAGAACCAGGCGTGTTTCTGAGGCCAGATTTATAGCACTATGAAGAACCTGATTAAACTCTCCAAAAATTCTCCAGGATTTTAATTCTTTTCCCCCCAAAACTCTCAATTCACATATTTTATTAAAATATTTCTTGAACTCTGGTACTGTGTTTCATAAAAGGTTTATTATTCAACCAGCGTAGCTGTGCGAGTATGTGGATACTCTGCACTAGTCTGGAACAGGATAAGCAAAGGTTAAAGTGATACAGTTAAACTGATACAACAACCACCTTCTAATGAAGGTGATGCATCTCCTCTATGTAGTGAACTAGTTTTGAGACCCCACTCCTTTGTCACTCCTTTGTCTGCATCATCATTTACACCTATAACAAAAGGGTACCTTACCATATCAGTAAAGAGGATACTTCTTACCAGATCACAAGTTCCCAAGGCAATTCATCAGAATCATGGCTAATCTAATAATGTGCTAATGCCTTTCCTGGGAAACTTATTTTTAAAGCAATCCAGGAAACAGCAGGGACTACAGGTCAGCATGATTGTTCTTCATAAGCCTCTGAATATGAGGGCAACTACTTATTTGACATGTTTCTGTTTCCATCCAGGTTTCTTAGCTAAGCGAATTCTTCTGTGTAAGTAATCTTCTCAAATGACACAGGGTCAAATACTGTCCAGTCTGTACTCTGTATGCAAGGTGCCAACAGTTCAAGGACACTGTATCTGTGGATCCCAGTGAAATAAAATTGTGTCCAAGTGTACACAGCTACTACCATCTGACTAAGCACAGTGAAGGTCCTTGGTGCTTCCTCCACTATAACAGCACTGAAGTCACTGTGGCACCCTGATGTCCTGTCTACCAGAAAGGTTGATTCCCACCTAGCTCAGTAAGGTACTGCCCCCAAAGGCTGTCAGCCTGAAAGAGATAGATGACACTCAGAAAGATACAGTATTACATGGATTCATCCCTTAAGCATGTCAGGGATCAGACGCCAGCTGTGGCACATGCATATAATATATGGGCTTTGCAATTCCTCAGCAGTTCACTGTCAAGCTATGTAAAACAGAAGGCAACAAAAGGCAAAACTGGATTGAAGGTGTTTTTCACTCCTGCTAGATCCCCTGACAAACTACTATACCAGAAAGGTCTAAACCAAAAAGGTCTAATTCTTGTTCTTTACTCCTTTAAGATCTGCTGCCTGTGGCATAGGCCGCATGGAGGAATATACACTACGAAGCTATCTAGCTAGATGTCGTGGTAGGCCTAAACAGGCCTCTTGGGCTTGTACATGTCCTGGCTTGTGCAGACATGTTTTTCTGCTCTCTCTCCTTCTGTTGTGGGGAGAGAGCAACCGCGGGAAGGGGGACGGGGGACCTGGCGCCACTGAGTCTGGGGTCCGGGGTCTGTCCATCACCTGTGGTTGCTAGGGGGCACATGATTGCCTTGTGCAGGGCCCGTGATCTGCCCAAAAAAGGATAAAGCAGGACTATGGCTTCACCCAATATGGCCAAATCTTGGNCATAATGTTGCAAAGAGCCTGTTACTATTGTTATTATTAAATGGTGGTAGGGGGTGGTGCGAGTTCCGATTATTTAATGTTAATAAATTATATATTAATATTTTTATAATATCGTCTCGCAGTACCTAAATTACCCCTCCTCTACACTAGCTAGCTGTGAATAAGCAGTGATTGTATTTTTCTAAGAACTCCCCTTCCAGGGTAGCCCAAATGGCCTGTCCCTAATGGAGTGCACATACTTTCCTTTCTGCCTCTTTGTCCTCAGGAACAGAGGGTCCAGCACGCTTGCATGTTTTCAAGTAAACAGAGGCCACAATGCCATACAGACACATGAGAGGAGATAGTGCACTTGGTTGTCAACAATATTCATATACCTAAGAGGAACATTATCCCCTGCTTTGTAAGAACAAGCTTATTTGCGCAAGGTTTTTACATCAGGGATGATTCTAATGCTGTCTGCTTTAGCTATGCTGCAAGGCAGGAAATCTGCAGTCTCTCACTGAAATTATAGCAAGTCCCACATTTGCAGTGTATATGTTATGTAAGAGTTACTATTCTGGGCTGTGCTAAATTTAAAAGATAAATCTATCAGGGACTCCTACCAGAAACTTGGGCATTGAAATGTTCAGAAGGATCTCCTGCTTTGATTAGGCAGATTGTGAGAGGAAAACTAGAGTGTAGAAGCTTAATTTAGTTCCTGGTTCAAGTAAAAAGAGAAAATTGTAAAGTAAAAAGAGAAAATTAGATAAAATGAGACTCCCTAAGGGATGAGGCACTGACAAACAGGTCAATACCCGAAACTGACCGATCTCACTTTGCTATCTATCCTGCTCCATGCCAGTCTCATTCCATTCATATCCAGTTCCAAAGTGCATGTAAGCCCTCAGACAGCACATGAGCTTTCTCTCCAGTGTTACCTGAGCTGTTCTGTGCCTGCTGTCCATCAATGTAGCTCAGCAGAGGTTGAGGCTCATCCAAAACAGGGGAGGTTTTCAACCCCAGGGTGACACCATGAACCACCACCACCACCGTGTGAGGAATGAAGGTGCTGGTCAACAGATTTTTTCCCTAGATCCTTGCTTGCAAGTCAGCATTTAATCAGAAACCCCATTATTACAGGCCAGGCTCTAAGTGAAGAAATGTGCCTGAGGATTTTAAATCTTGGCAAAATTAAGAGGAGCTGAATTTCATCTCTCAGCACTTAGAAGGACTTAGGTATAGGTTCAGTCTGAACATGATGGTGGTGACTGCCATATGGTCACACATTCTTCTTAACTGTTAAGTGCAGTTCAGCTCAGTGCCCTGTCTCACTGTGTCTAAATGGTGGCTTTCCTTAGTATCCCAGTACAAACTTCACAGTGAGGGTGGTGAGACACTGGCACAGGTTGCCCAGGGAGGTTGTGGCTGCTCCCTCCCTGGAGGTGTTCATGTCGAGGTTGGACAAGGACTTGATCTGTACTAGTGGGAGGTGTCCCTGCCTATGGCAGGGGGTTGGAACTAGATGATCCTTGAGGTCCCTTCCAACCTTACCATTCTATGATTCTATGATTCTATGATAAACCAGTAGTATCCACAGCCACACACTCCCTGTTCATTGGAACAGAGACTCCTTGCCCCTGAGGCTCTGATCCAAGCAAAGATTTCAGGTTCTTATGGTACTAAAAGTTTCAGCAGACTACCCCAGCCCATCCTTGTTTGGATGTTTTGGGGAAAGTCTGGAGAATGGTCCTGCCTACAGGGACTCTGTTGGATGTGATACTTGAAGATATGGCATAAGGGTGAACTTTGTGGAGTAGGGATAATGGTTTGAGTTGATCCTGGGGAGTCTTTTCCAACCACAATGTTTCTGTGATTCTGTGAATAATATATAGTTATCAACATGATATCTTACCTGTTCAGTAACCAGTTCGTGGCAGTGTGAGAAGAAGTCTTGTGCTGCTAATGTGGTTTCCACTGGGAACATGGCTTTTGATAGGCTGGAAAAGTGCTGGGGTCCACTGAGGCACCTGAAAACCCCCATAAGCAGGGCGGCAGCTCTGCATCATGGTGACTCACCAGCCGGGCACATATTCGGCACAAGGCGGCTAGCAGTGGGCAGTGGAAGCTGTTGTCGCTGCCTTGCTGTACTGAGAAGCAGGTGGCCCTACACTTTGACGTGCTTATATTTCTCTGCATAACGAGACCGAGAGCGGCTTCATCGCGGCGTCGCTCCCGCCTGTCTCCTGCCACCAGCCTCAGGGACCACAAGGTGGCGCCGTGCCGGCCACGCCGCTCTAAAAGTGGCCGCAGTGCTAGAGTCACACGGCGGTCGCTAGGAGCTGGGCTAACCCCTGCGGTACGGCTGAGCATGCGCATTTTCCTACGAGCAGGATTCTCCTCTGCCTCGGAAAGGCCTGCTGACTGAGAGTGCTGGCTGAGAACATCCGCCCCAGAGCCTCGGGTGTGAAAGCCTGACCATGAAATAGTGGAGTTTTCAATATGCAGGGAGATAGAGAGGAGTAAGAACAGAACCCTCACCTTGGACTTCCAGAGGGCAAACTTCAACTTGTTCAAGAAACTTATTTGCAAAGTCCCCTGGGCAGCAGCCCTTAAGAACAAAGGGGTCCAGGATGGTTGGGCCTACTTTAAACAGGAGCTCTTGAAGGCACAGGAACTGGCAGTTCCCATGTGCCAAAAGGGGAGCCGGCGGGGAAGGCGACCGGCCTGGATGAGCAAGCAGCTCCTGAAGGGATTAGGGGAAAAAAAGAGGGTCTATCGCCTTTGGAAGGAGGGGAAGGCTTCTCCTGACATGTTTAAGGATGTTGCTAGATTATGTAGGAGAAAAACTAGAGAGGCAAAGGCCCAGTTAGAACTTAAGCTGGCCACCTCTGTCAAAGATAATAAAAAGCATTTTTACAAATTTATCAATGCTAAA
>WBNM01029439.1:65740-76916 GCA_013399055.1 Ramphastos sulfuratus
TTCTGTTGCTGGTTGCCTGGGAGAAGAGACCAACCCCCACCTGGTTACAGCGTCCCTTCAGGTAGTTGTAGAGAGCAATGAGGTCTGCCCTGAGCCTCCTCTTCTCCAGGCTGCACACCCCCAGCTCCCTCAGCCTCTCCTCACAGGGCTGTGCTCCAGGCCCCTCACCAGTCTTGGTGCCCTTCTCTGGACACATTCCAGTCCCTCAACATCTCTGTTGAATTGAGGGGCTCAGAACTAGACACGATACTCAATGTGTGGCCTGACCAATGCTGAATATAGAGGCAGAATAACCTCCCTTGTCCTACTGGCCACACTGTTCCTGATCCAGGCCAGGATGCCATTGGCTCTCTCCTGGCCACCTGGGCACACTGCTGGCTCGTGTTTAGCTACTATCTACTAGCACCCCTAGGTCCCTTTCTGCCTGGCTGCTCTCCAGCCACTCTGTCCCCAGCCTGCAGCGCTGCTTGGGGTTGCTGTGGCCAAAGTGTATAACCCTGCACTTAGTCTTGTTAAATCTCATCCTAATGGCCTCTGCCCACCCATCCAGCTTGTCCAGGTCCCTCTGCAGAGCCCTGCAACAGATCAACACCTCCTCCTTACTTGGCATCGTCATGGTATCATTGTATGGCTGTGCTCTGACAGGGGGGTTGGACTCCATGATCTCTTTGGGTCCCTTCCAAGCCTTGGTTTGTTTTTTTAAACTTAACAAAATTTTCCCCTCTAATGATGGCGCTTTATAAACGAGGCCACTTCCCATTTAAATGTTCCTAGGCATACCCTAGGATAGCACAAAGGCTGCATTCTGCATCAGGCAGGTGACAAGGCACTTGCATAAAAGCTGCCATTACCATAAGCACTCCTCTTCTGTTTCTGCTAGCTCTTTTTGAACTTAACTCTTTGCCACTTTCTTTTGAAAGGATGGGTGGCCCAGGCCTCTAACCTGGCAGCTCTCTAAGGAGTAAGTACATATTTGTGTAGGTGATGCAAATGAAATTGAAGGTGGTTTTATTACTGCAGACTACCATTTGTGAAATACATTACATAGTAAATAGGACTGATTTACCACAGCTACAAGAGAAGTAAATTAATGATGACTGCAATTATTTTGCATTCCTTGGGTTGATGCAGAACCATTGCATGCAAACACACAAAGCTGGCTTCCATCTAGCTATGTTACATCCAGCTCTATTGCCAGGAAAGGACTTGAGGTTTTAACTCAGTAGAAGTTGTCTATGATTTCAGAGGTCTCTGTAAGTTGTTCATGATTATGCAGTGTTACTATCTTAGGAGGAAAGTGTCCTATATTACTTTCCTCTGATGTCTTTACTATAGGCAGTGCTGTTTCTGCAAATGCTTGTATGGTGGTTTGGCCCTGGCTAGGGGCCAAGCGTCCACCAAAGCCACTCTATCACTCCCTTTCTGAGATGGACAGAAGAGAGTGAAAATATAACAAAGGCCCCTGAGTCAAGATAGAAGCAATTTAATAGGATGAAAAGCAAAAGTAAAGGTTGCATACAGAAGCAAGGGCAAACAGAGATTTTATTCCCTGCTTCCCATCAGCAGATGACATTTGATCACCCTCAGGAAGCAGGGCTTCAATATGTGTAAGTGGTTGCTCCGGAAACACCATCAATGAATCTCTGCACGCTTCCTTCTTTCACTTAGGTTTTATATCTGAGCTGATTCATATGCCGTGGAATACCCCTTTGGTCACTCTGGGTCAGCTGGCCTGGCTGTGTCCTCTCCCAAGATCTTGCCCATCCTTCACTGTAAAGTTGGTTAAACCTTCTGGGTGAGAGGAGTGGTCTGAACTTGATCCCGGGTCCTCCTGATAGCACCACCTTGTTCCTGCTGCTCCTGTCTTACCACGTGGCCATTTTCTACCACATAGTGGACATCCCTTCCTGAATTTACCTCCATCCATTGTCATCAATCTGGTTGTATTTTTTTTTTAAATTTTTTTTTAATCTTATTTTCTCCCTTCCCTATACCTCTTTGTAACTCCCCTACCTTAAATACCTTTCATTTATTGTTAAAGTTTTTCTTTTAACTTCCAAATCAAAGCAAGACTGTTCTTTGGGTATTTTACCCCTTCTCTACCTCTAATTCCTTTCTTTCCAAAAAGGGGAGAGAGAGGAAGGCATCCTATTATTATTGTATTGGTTTCTGCTAGGTATATTTTGAGTCCCCTGGGAAGCTGAAACTCCAACCAATACACTCACTCTGCTGTTGGGGTGGAAAATATTGTAGAAGCACAGCCTTGGTGTGCTCAGCAGCAGCCAAAACAGTGGTGTGTTATCAACATCCAGCTACAGCACTGCAAAACACAGCACTAGAAAGGTGCTCTGAGGAGAATTCCAGCGCAGCCAAACCCAATACAGCTTATGCACCCTAAGTTCCTGTATGTCTCTTTGGATTTCTCACAGTCAGTAAGATACTAGAGATCCGTGCACCAGAAGCAGCAACTTACTTATCTTTTCCAGCTACAGGACAACAGAAGGAGTGTGATTCCCTGTCTGAAAACATAAAGCAGAAATTTTCTATTGGCTTTTTGGATAACCTGAAGCAGAATGACCAGTAAGGACTGGCATTTGTCTGAAAGCCAACAGATAAATCCAGAATAACACACTAAGTTTAAAATTAAAAACATTTAAAATCCCATCATTTTGGCAGTCATTCTTGCAGAGGAAGGGGACACAAATTGGAACATGTGAGAAACCATTCAGTTTCATTTAGGAATCTGTGAGTTAAAAAACAAGCCCATTTTGACTTGGGAAAAAACATCTCTCTGAAATTATTTTGCCTGGTTCCAATCACACTTAATCACTGGTTGCCACAGAAATCTTCCTCAGAGGGAGTATTGGAGTTGTTTGTGTCTGAAATACTTTTGTTTCTCTCTTGCATTGCTCAACAGCACAAAGGACATGTAAAATTTATTTCTAAAGCAAGATCTGTTTAATATCTTCATTGATGATCTGGATGAGAGGATTAAGTCCAGCATTAGTAAGTTTGCAGATGACACCAAGTTGGGAGCATGTGTTGATCTGTTGGAGGGCAGGAGGGCTCTGCAGAGGGACCTGTACAGGCTGGACAGATGGGCGCAGTCCAATGCCAGGAGTTTTAACAAGGCCAAGTGGTAGGTTCTGCACTTTGGCCACAACAACCTCAAGCAGTACTACACACTGGGGACAGAGTGGCTGGAGAGCAGCCAGGCAGAGAGGGACCTAGGGGTGCTGGTTGACAGCTGAACATGATCCAGCAGTGTGCCCAGGTGGCCAAGAAGGCCAATGGCATCCTGGCCTGTATCAGGAATAGTGTGGCCAGCAGGACCAGGGATGTCCTTCTGCCCATGTACTCGGCACTGGTCAGGCCACACCTTGAGTACTGTGTCCAGTTCTGGGCCCCTCAAAGATGTTTTAAGAAAGATGTTGAGGTGCTTGAACGTGTCCAGAGAAGGGCACCAAGGCTGGTGAAGGGGCCGGAGCACAACCCTGTAAGGAGAGGCTGAGTGAGCTGGGGTTGTTCAACCTGGAGAAGAGTAGGCTCAGGGCAGACCTCATTGCTCTCTACAACTACCTGAAGGGAGGTTGTAGCCAGGTGGGGTTGGTCTCTTCTCCCAGGCACCCAGTGACAGAACAAGAGGACACAGCCTTAAGCTGTGCCAGGGCAGGTTCAGGCTGCATTTAGGAAGAAGTTCTTCACTGAATGAGTGATTGGCATTGGAATGGGCTGCCCAGGAAGGTGGTGGAGTCCCCATCCCTGGAGGTGTTTAAAAGAAGGCTGGATGAGGCACTTAGTGCCATGGTTTAGTTAATTAGAAGGGTTAGGCGATAGGTGGGACTCGATGATCCTAGAGGTCTTTTCCAACCTGGTTAATTCTGTGATTCTGAGAACTGCTGTGTTTGGATTCATCTGCTGACCAAATTCAGACATCACAGAAGCTGATGCAACAGGGCTGACTCATGTTACTATTGAATATTCTTCAAGGTCTGTAACTATAAGATGAAGTCTACATCAGTTTTGTCTCCTTGAGCTCTTGTTATTGCCTAGCATCAACAGTCTCTTCCTGATGATGATTTAATGGGTGGAAGGAGCATGAATGTGGTATCTGTGCATACTCTTGCATGTTCATGAATACGCAAACTGCTGAGGTGTCTGGTTGTTCATAAGTTAGCATGATAATGCCAGTTTTCTAATGGAGAACATTTTTTCATGTTACTCTTTTAAAGCTTCACTTTAAATGCTTGAATTGATGTTTAAAATATTTTTTCTTTCCCCTTGTCAACACTACATTTTCCAGCCATCCTTGGATGAGATTTTCAGATTCTGGAAATGGAAGGTCAGTAATGTTGCAGCCACCTCTAAGAGACAGCTGTGGTATAGAGTTTACATCACAAGATAGAGGAGGCAAGAGGTGTGCACCCTATTCCCACTGACACCACTGATCCTTCACCCCCTTACCCTGTCAGTATTACCGATGTGCCACAGCATTTCCATCCTATATTAGAGATGCGTAGCTGAAAAAATAAGTGATAAGTTCATGGCTAAGCTTTGACAGACCTTGCACTAAAGTAGTCATAGAATCATAGAACTGTCAGGGTTGGAAGGGACCACAAGGATCATCCACTTCCAACCCCCCTTCCATGGGCAAGGACACCTTACGCTACATCGGGTTGCTCAGAGCCCCATCCAGTCTGGTCTTAAAGACCTCCAGGGATGGGGCTGCCACCACCTCCCTGGGCAACCTGTTCCAGTGTCTCACCACTCTCATGGTGAAGAACTTCTTCCTAACATCCAATCTGAGTCTACCCACTTCTAGTTTTGCTCCATTCCCCCTAGTCCTATCACTACCCAATAAGTCCCTCCCCAGCTTTCCTGCAGGCCCCCTTTAGATACTGGAAGGCCACAATAAGGTCACCTCAGAGCCTTCTCCTCTCCAGACTGAACAACCCCAACTCTTTCAGCCTGTCTTCATAGCAGAGGTGCTCCAGCTTCGTGGCCCTTCTTCGGAAACACTCCACCATGTACATAGCTTACTTGTAACAGGGACTTCAGAACTGGATGCAGTACTCCAGGTGGAGTCTCACCAGAGTGGAGTAGAGGGGGAAGATCACCTCCCTCGCCTTGCTGGCCACACTTCTCTTGATGCAACCCAGAATCTCGTTGGCTCTCTGGGCTGCAGGGGCATACTTGTTACTCTTTGGCTCATTGCCTGGGCTCATGTTGAGCTTCTAGTCCACCAGCACCCCCAACTCCCTCTCCTCAGGGCTGCTCTCAAACCGGTCACTGCCCAGCCTATATTGGTGCCTGGGATTGCCCCAACCCAGATGCAGGACCCTGCATTTGGTCTTGTTGAATTTCATGACGTTGGCTTGGGCCCACGTCTCCAGCCTGTCAAGGTCCTTCTGGATGGGTCCCTGCTCGCCAGCATGTCAGCTGCACCATACAGCTTTGTATCATTGGTGAACTTGCTGAGGCTGCACTCAATGCCTCTGTCCATGGCACTGACAAAGATATTGAACAAGACTGGTCCCACTACTGATCATCGAGGGACTCCACTTGGCATTGGCCTCCACTGAGACATGGACCCATTGACAGCCACTCTTTGGGTGCAGCCATCAAGCCAATTTTTGGTCCACTGAGTTGTCCATCCGTTGAACCCACGTTTTACCAGCTTGCAGACCAGGATGTCACACGGGACAGTGTCAAAGGCTTTGCTCAAGTCCAGGTATATAGTGTCAGTTGCTCATCCCTTGTCTATTAATGTTGTGACCTTGTCACAGAAGGTCACCAGGTTTGTCAGGCACAATTTGCCCTCGGTGAAGCTATGTTGGTTGTACAAATCACCTCTTTGTTATTCTTCTGCCTCAGCAGTGACTCCAGGAGGACCTGCTCCATGATGTTACCAGGCACAGAAGTGAGACTGACTCTTTCTCAGAGTTCTCTGGTTCTTTCTTCTTTCCTTTTTTGAAAATGTGGGTTATATATTCCCTTTTCCAGTCAGTGAGGACTTCACCAGACTGCCATGACTTCTGGAATATAATAGAGAGTGGTTTAGCAACCTCATCTGCCAGTTCCCTCAGTACCCATGCGATGTGGGTTAGGAACTTTCCTCCACTATTTTGAAATTTACCAGACTAACTCAGATGGTTTGGAAGTAAGATGAAGCTATATTTACAGCATGGCAAAATATACAAGCACATATATATATAAATGTTTACAAATATTTACAATTATATACAAATTAGAAATAATACAGAAATCCAAACTTCCTCCTGGACAAAGGAAACTGCCCAGAAGGGCTCAGAGTTACACCCTTCTTTCTCCCTCTCTATCTCCCTTCCTAGACAGAAACCAAACTAAGCAAGTCAACAAAGCTTACATGTTAGTGGAGAGATTAGAGCAGAGATATTAGAGCAGATCAAAGAAGAAATGAACAGGGCAACAGCAAAGCTCTGAGTGAAATAGACAGGGGTAGATTGTGCTGGTTTGAGGCTAATTGGAATATTTTAATGGAGAAAATTGTAGGCTGTGAAAGGAAAACAATGGTGATGTCTACTTCACTCATAGGCTTGCTGAGATGTATAAGACTAAGAACATAAACATAGATAAGACACTCAGGCTTATAGATACAGAGTCTCAGGCTTTCTAGCTTCTGGTCTTCTCTCTGCTGAGTAACCTCACTAACCACTTCCTTCTAATCCCCCTGGCCGATCCTCCAAACTCACCTTGTGCGTAAGGCAAACCCTGAGTTAAGGTAGACGGGTGGGGAGAAGGTGGAAGGGTGGTTGGGAACCCCTCCTGGGGACTCTGATTTCTAGGAGGGGTATTGTGCTTCTGTATTACCTTTAACTTGTATATTTCTGTAAATATTCCTGTGTATTTTGTATATATCTGGTTGTATATTGTGCTAAGCTGTAAATATAGCTTCAGTCCTTAACTTCCAGCAGGCTGAGTCTAGTCTGGGTGATTTTACAAAGTGGGGGGAGGCAGGGAACTCCCAAACCATCACACATCCCAAGACAAAGTGAGGGATTATTCCAATTAGCCGTTTTCAGGTTCGCCAGATGTCCTGGGTCAGAACTTCAGTTTCAATCTGTCTTTCATCCATATGCAGCCGAGATGAGTTTTAAAAGGTGGCCATGTACCACTCAAAGAGCCCACTGAGATACTTCTGAAAATCTAGCTGTAAAATGTAACAGTGAGATCCACTGAGGATTTTGGGATAACTACCTTATTTTCTTCTTTTTAATCCCATGAGAGATTGGAGCTGAGCTAAACCAGTACAGTGATTGTGGCTTCGAACAGCTACACATCCTTTTTTAAAAAGCTAGTTTCTCTATGCATACCTGCTAAAGAAGCCTGCTTTTCCTTGGCTCAGTGTTTTGTGACTGCCATTAAAAACATGAAAGCAATAGAGAAAACAGCAAATCAGTGGTGAACCCCACCACTGATATAAAAGAGAGTCAGGAAAAGATTTAAAACCCACATGTAGCAAGAAAACCCAAACAAACCCAGCCTACCATTCCCTCATGCATCTGGTCCTCACTGGAAACTTCAAAACTCCACTAGCTTCAGATTTCTTTTTCTCCTCCTGAATCACAGACCAACACACTGCAAAGATGTTCTCAAGTCATACTTTGAAGATCAAGGAAAGAGTGAATTTCATGTCCTTAAAGCATCTTTTCTTCTCACTGACTGGCAAATCCCCTTAATTAATGCAGAGTTAGGATTTCCTGGCACTAGCTGAAGCTCTTATAAAATCTCAGCTTCAGCAAAATCCAGACTTTCAGAAGCTAGGAAATACAGAGTTTAGGACAACATCCAGGCAATCTTTATCCCCCCCACCCCAGGATATGGCAATAGGAACAGAGAACCGTCAGTATTTGCTGAGCCGAGTATTGCTGTGTCAAATGGTAGCAAACTTCATAAACTGATAGGAAAGATGGGAGGCTGTAGCTCTCAGATGGGGCTGCAGCCCCAGCACTACTGTGGTTAGGATCAAAAGAACATATATCTATATAGTGTGCTTGCAAAGGAAGTGTCACTGTAAATGCAGCCCACTTTTCCAAAGAGAAGGTGTGCCTGTGCTATAGCAGTTACATACTATATTCTCTGAAAGACACTCACTGAAAAGGTGAATTCTTTCCATTACAGATATACTGAAGCATTGCTATAAAGGCTGAATTTACTATTGTTTTATTATCCTCTGTATTTCTTGGTTTCTCAGAGGTTTGAATTATGCTGAACTCAACTTTCTGGAAGCAAGTAAGCAATCTTAACCATATGTTAGCAAATCTTTTTCAGTAAACTAATGTTTTAAATTGGGATATATTTTTGTAGATCTTAGAGGTTCTTTAGGGGCTTGGAGTTACTACTGCAACAACAATACTATCAAAATCAAATAAAGGGAACCCTATGACTTGAAGCCCTGTTCTCCATTGTTATCTGCAAAGTCACAGGTCACCACTCACTACAAGATTTGAAAGATGAAGTTATCAATAGTGCGATGAGGGAATCATCACTCAGAAATTATGGTTCCACATTGACTACAATAAATACCTTAGAAGAAAATTAAGGATGTGTCTGTCCTCCCTCCCCTCCATTTCCTATCAGGTGATTCAAGCCAGCCAGCATGGGTTTACTAGGGGCAAGTCCTGCCTGACCAACCCAGTGGCTTTCTATGATAAAGTGACTACATCACTGGACAAGGGACAACCTATGGATGTGATCTGTTTGGACTTCTGCAAGGCCTTTGACACAGTGCTCCACGACATCCCACTTGCCAAGCTGAAGAGATACGGATTTGCTGGGTGGACTGTTTGGTGGATAAGGAACTGGCTGGATGGTCGTATCCAGAGGGTGGTGCTCAATGGCCTGAAATCCAGGTGGAGAGCAGTGACAAGTCCCTCTGGGACTGAGACTTGTCCTGGGACCTGTACTGCTTAATATTATCAATGATATGGACAGCAGGATTGAGTGCACCATCAGCAAGTCTGCAGATGACACCAAGGTGAGTGGTGCTGTCAATATGCCATAGGGATGGGATATCATCCAGAGGGACCTGGACAAGCTGGAGAGGTGGGCCCAGGTGAACCTCATCAGGTTCAACAAGAACAAATGCAGATTTCTGCACCTGAGCTGTAACAATCCTCACTGTCAATACAGGCTGGGGGATGAGGTGATAGAAAGCAGCCCTGCAGGAAACAACTTGGGGATGCTGATGGCTGAGAAGCTGGACATGAGCAGGCAGTGTGCGTGCAGCCCAGAAGGCCAACTGCATCCTGGGCTGCATCAAAAGAAGCATGGCCAGCAGATCCAGAGAAGTGGTTCTGCCACTTTGCTTTGGTGAGACCTCATCTGGAGTACTGTGTCCAGGTCTGGCACCCTCACTATAGGAAGGGCACAGACCTGATGGAGCAAGTTCAGAGAAGGGCTATGAAAATGATCAGGGGATTGGAACACTTTTCCTGCGAAGATAGGCTGAGGGAACTGGGATTGTTCAGCCTGGAGAAGAGAAGACCTAATGACAGCCTTCTGGTACCTGAAAGGGGCATACAAGAAGGCTGAAGAGAGACTGTTTACAAAGGCCTGTGTGATAGGACAATGGGCAATGGCTTCAAACTAGAGAAGAGCAGATTTAGATTGGATGTCAGAAACAGATTCTTTACTATAAGGGTGGTGGAAGACACTGAAACAGATTGCCCAGGGAGGTGGTTTGGGCCCCATCCCTGGAGCTATTCAAGGTGAGGCTCAATGGGGCTCTGGGAACCTGGTCTAGTTGAGGGTGTCCCTGCTGACTGCAGCGGGGGTTGGACTAGATGATCTTCAGAGGTCTCTTTCAGCCTGGACCATTCTACGATTTTATGATTCTATGATATACAATCCTGCCTGAGAAAGTTTCTGGCATGTTCTTCTCTTCCAGTCTCATTAATCCATTAGCTTTTTAGAAGCTGTTAGGACTTCAGGAGTTCCTCTTTGTTCTCTGGTACTCTGCTGTTGAAGATACGGGTTGCAGATATGCCTATGCAGAACAGGTTCAGGTCCTAGAGCAGAACTGAACAGGGGACACTGCAGGGTTCCCCATCATCCCATTCACATCTCCCATTCTCTGCCATCCACCCCCATTCCCCAATGTCCCATCCATCGCTATTCTTTACTTCCACATGACATTAGATTTTACAAAGCACTTTACTAGGAATCTGATAACTGATGTCGGTTAAAATACAGCTACATTTTTCTGTGTGAAACATCCTCAAATCAAGAGAGATGTTTGTTTCAGCATTTGACTTTACAGTTAACTCTTACTAGTTTTGGGGATTCTGTATGTCAAGCAGATCAAGAATCAGCTTCAAAAAAGCTGGTGAAAGAAGTCCAGATTTAATGAAAACTCAAGGCCAAATCCAGTATTTGTCAAAGGTTGGGGAAAATCCAGAGGTCAGCACAGGTTCATTTGTAGCAAGTGGAATTAAAAGGGGTATTTTTTTCATGTATATATGTTTAGAGCTGGATGATTTGTTGGCTGGTTAGTTGTTCTTTGCATGAAGGGAAATATTACTAGGTTTGCCAGGGTTAGTCAGTAATAAATACTGGTAAGAACCAAGGGAAATTATTTGCGTTGAGTTAGTACAGCTCAGTAAAAATAAGATTCTGTACACATAGTCCATGCTATGATAACATCTATCCTAGTAAATTAAACAAAGGCAGAGGAGGTATATTCTTGAATGCTAAGAGTCAGTTGTCAGCATTGTGACATCCCTGGAAAATTTTTGGGGGTAGTTCTGGGTGGAGCAACATCAGGACTCTCCCAGGAAACTCACAAATGCTGCTTGAAAGTCAGCTTTGACAAGGCACCATTCTCAGGGTGCCAGACATCAATGCCATGGACATAGCCAGATTCTGTCTGCTGGTCCCAGAGCCATGGAATGGGCTCAGGCACAATTTAGTTTAGTTGAAGAGTTATAGCTTGTGGCCTTTTTTAGGGCCTCCAAGTTTGATTTCATTTAGCTAAAATAAGAGATCGCTAAACCTTTAATTTCGCCCTCCAAGAGCCACATGTGGGATAGTCACAGGCACAAGCAGCAGAATGAGACACAACCTGGCACTGATCCTGATGTCCTCTAGAATTGTAGTGTATAGCAAAGTGCAAAGTGGGAAGCCTGTTGTCTCACAG
>WBNM01029441.1:0-23845 GCA_013399055.1 Ramphastos sulfuratus
TACTAGTTATTGCTAGATCCTGTAATTGCTTGTATCTAGAGTTTCCATGACTGATGCAAAGAACCTATTATTATTATTATTAAATTGGTGATCGGGGTGCTGCGAGTTCTGAATATTTAATATTAATAAACGGTATTAATATTTTTTAAAATACAATTTCTCAGTAATTAATTACCCCTTTCCACTACACTTAGTGTTCTCAAAAACAAGTAGAGTTAATTTATGGCTTTAGTCAATGGAATTACTGTATTTTTTCAGAACAAAATTAATTGTTTCAAGATGACTTTCATTTAAAACTTAAATTTAGAAGCACGTCATGTTATTCTAAAATGAGTTCAAACACTTCAGGTCAACCAAAATGCTTAGGGATACTATTCCTATGTACCTCTTCTCCATAAAGCGTAGAACTTGTTTCATCAAAGAACTCTGAAGGACATGCTTTGTCCAGTTTGTTTTTTTCCTAACACAGATCTTCCTTCCTGCTTTCCATTCCTCTATCACACACAAACACAAACGCACACATACACCCTCTAACAATGGACCTGTTTTCATAGGCAGTCTCCGAAGAGCAAACTCATTGATTTGATTTTGTCTCTTAATTAATTAAAAGGATTGCCACCCAATACACTCCAGTCTAGAGATTTTCCAACAGCTAACCAAAGGGCTGTTTATTACCACTCTATGAAAACAAATAAAGCAAATAAATAAGGAGACAAAGGAATAAACCTGATCATCCACACCCACTTAGCAATATGCATCTGCAAACCAAAAAAGCAAAACAAAACCAGCTGTCATCTGGCACTTTGGATGTTGCAGACTTTGCTGCTAGCCACAGGGGCTTCACAAAACCAAACTTTAAAAAAGCAAAATCTGTGGTTTAGTGTCTGTGTTTTGCAATGTTTACAAGCACTTGGTTAATGACAGAGGATGCAGTATCATGCATATAGCACTGGTAGTATTACCTACTTCCTATTTTTTATTGTTTCCAGTGGAGATGCACGAATGTATTTGCTGTCATGCTGTTAGGTTAAAATTCTGTGCTGTTTTTCATGGTAGCTCACTAAAAGCACTATCAGCACAGAGTGAGTCAAATTTTGCTCAGTGTGGGGCACCGAATGAAGAACAACTGAAAAGCAAGATGGAGCTGCTAGACTTATGTTTAATGTACTTGCTGGAAAAGCAATATAAACATACTTCTCCCTGCAGAGAAGTATAAAAACCACCTCCCCGAAACCTCATTTAATTTCTGATAGAGACAAACAGTGAGTGTGATGAGCACTGGAACAGGCTGTCCAGAGAGGTTATAAAGATCTCTTTCTCTGGACTCTTTCAAAATCCACCTGGATGTATTCCTGTGCTGCCTCCCCTAGGTGATCCTGCTTTGGCAGGGGGAGGCTGGACTTTATAATCTCTGCAGGTTCTTTCCAATCTCCAACATTCTATAATTTCATGATTTTGTGATTCTGTGATGTTTTAGAGAAGTGTCCTGTATAGAGCATTTAGTATGGCACATTCGTAAGGTGAGAATATGTTGGTAGTTCTATGCCACGGAGCAAAGATGTAGGCTAAAATCATCACAGTCACAAATGTCATCTCAAGCAAATCACCCAGTCACCTGTAAATGTGACTTTTCTGTTACATCTGATTTCTGCCAGCCTCCCAGTTTTTCTTTTCACTGGTGTCACATGCTTTTTTTTTTTTTTTCTTGAAACATCTATTTTTACTTTGACTGTTCACTTTCAATTCCCTCCCTCACTGAGGTTTCATTAGATAGCTTTCAGATTTGGGTTTTTTACTTTTTTTTTTTTTTTTTTAATTGGGCAACTTTTCCTCTGAGAAAGGAACTAACATCTGTGCATATTTATATCCAGATTTTTTTTTTTTTAAAGAAAAAGTATACATTGTATTTACTGAACTTGAAGAAAGGTGACAGGAAAGGCTAGGAGAAAAAAAATCAGTAAAATAAATCATGTGAGTCTTAAGAAAGCCCCAGATGTCAGAAAAACAGTTCCTGAAAAAAATCCTATGAAAGCACAAGCAAGGATTTCTCTTTGGCTACCCCTTCAAATTCCATTCCAGCTCCCTGATTGGTTGTAAATTTTGCCCTTCTTTTATTTTCATAGTCCAGCTTGACCCCCAAAATTTTGATTGGGTTAAAAGCCAAGAGAAAACACTATACCTGCTTTCCATACCTCTTATAAAGTCATATTGTAAATCCCTATTTCTAATATTTCTTGTTTTCATTATGTCAAGAGGCTGAAATTCCACATTTTCCCTGTGTTTTTAATAAATGGACATGTGACTGGGAATGCACCAGCCTGGTTAAGCAGTCGACTGGTGTCACAAATGTTAGTGCTCCACTTGTTTATTTTCACAACTTCCACATGCTGTACCTGCAGTCCTGCTGCTACCCTATTTAACTTGACATGTTTCTGTTTATGCTAAGCAGGTTGGATCTCACTGCATCCATTTAGGAACAGATGTTACTTATACCTTGCACTCCTCCATGCTGTCTTTTTTTTCACAGCTCTCTGAGAAGCGAATGCAGGTAGTGCACTCTCAACTTCTATGTCACCTTTCTGACAACAGCTCCTGGAAGAAGAGAGCAAGAAATGATGAGCTTTTAATGTTGTTATGAAACCATATGCACCCTGCTGCCACCATATCAGAGACAGCATTTTCTCCCCGAGTGTTTAATGCACCTCTTTTGACACTGCAGAAAATGAATTCTGAAGGATACCGCAGTTAGGAAAGTGTTGATTTTTGCCTGGGGAAAAGAAAATCAGAAAAGGTTATAAAAATCACTGTTCAATATTAACTTAATCACAATACACATTTTAGCAATGTACAGTATGTTACTTTTAACCCACAGCTACGGTTCTGTGCCTATCTCTTTCTTTAGTCTAGCCTGCAGCTCTAGCTGGTTGTGAAAGTTAAGATTTATAGTGATAATATTTGCTATCTGACAAAAAACTTTCAAAGCTAACAGCTTTGTGGTATTTTCCCTATCTTGTTGCATATGTTTTTTCACTTGCAGCAGCCATTAAAGTTTAATAGGAGAATTGTGCACATCATGAACACAAAAATGGGAATATAATTACCCCTCCGTTTTCAGATCACTAAAATCAATCTTCTTGTTTTGTTACAAAGTTTCAGGCTGCTTCACAGAAATCTCAAAAAAACCCTTGTAAGTCTAATGCCTACCTATAAACCAGAATATTTCTTCCTTTGTCTGAATTTTGAAAACTGTTTATCCTCTTATATTATCCAAAATCAGAATTCACAAAGTAGCCACATACGATGCTATTTGTCTGAAGTAATTTCAAAGGAAATACAAAAATAGTACCAGGAAAATTACTAAGCTGCCTCAGACCACCTACTAGCCTGCCATGCTTTTTATAAGGGACAAGAGTTTGCCTTTTCTTTAATTACTTTTGTAATTGGTCATATAACTAATATGTAATTCTGTATTCTGGAAATAAGGTGTGCTGATAACAGACAACTTAGAAATATGACTTCATAACCATTCCTACAGTACCGTGGCAGTTGCTGAAGCTCAAACAACTTCAGCACAAAGCTGGAGTTAGTCAGCTGACAAACAAAGCTAGTCAACAAAGCCCTGACACATAAACTGGCACCTAAATTGATTTAGCTAAGTCTTCTCTCCTTGAGCAGTGTTTGCCTAGGGATAAGTTCTACTCAAAAACATCACTCAGGCGGGTGAGACTGACCACAACTGCCCAGCCCTAACAGATTAGGTGTTTCTGGTGTGTGCTCAGAAAGCAGATGCGTGCAGATAAATGTCATGGAGATGTCCAAGCAACAGCACAGCTAGATGAGACACAGGCCAATCTGTCCTGCTGTAGCAGTTTAGGTACGTGCAGGAAAGAAACAAGGAAACCACAGGCGAGCTATTAGCAGCTTCGTATCTCTGTAACTTGTTTGGGGCAGGAGGCTGGAAGGTGGCAGTAACACAGGTAATGAATTGTAATTGGCTCTGGATATGGCCAAAATCACAGACATCAGCCTGAGGCTGCGTAAGCAGTAAGGCCTTTGGCAACTTATTCTGACAATCTGTTTTCAGCCAGCAATAAAGGGTGAAAACAGCTGTCCCTCAGGGGACACTGGGTACCTGCACGTATGACACCCTCTATCAGTCTGGGCTTAAGGTATAACTACAGACAAAGGGTGGGGCTGCTTGCCAGGACGCAGTTGACAGAAGTCCACTACCCAGGTCTGAGCTGTACCAAAGTCAGGGAGAAACCCAGTTCCTGTTCTGATGTAAGTCTAGTGTGCTTGTGTTGAAGACAACAAATTCGCCACCAGCCAGCGATATGTCCTTGTGACTAAGGATGCCAATAATGGTATTCTAGATTAGGAAGACTGTGTCCAGCAGGTCAAGGGAGATTATTTTCTACCTCTGCTCTGCCCTGCTGAGGCCACATCTGAAGTAGTGTGTCCAGTTCTCATCTCCCCAGTTCAAGAAAGAAAGGGAACTACTGGAGAGAGTCCAACAAAGGGCTCAAACGGCTACAAAGATGATTAGGGGACTGGAGCAGAGTCTGAGAAATTTGGAGCTCTTTAGCCTGGAGAAGAGCAGACTGAGAGGAGATCTTATTAATGCTTATAGATATCCAAAGAGTGGGCATCAGGGGAATGTGTCGGGGAGGGGTAATTAAGTACTGCGAGACAATATTATAAAAATATCAATATATAATTTATTAATATTAATTAATCGGAACTCGCACACCCNCTATTTACCACAGGTGATGGACAGACCCCGGACCCCAGACTAAGTGGCACCAGGTCCTTTGTCCCTTTTCCCGTGGTTGCTCTCCCCAAAACAGAAGGAGGGAGAGCAGAAAAACATGTCTGCATAAACCAGGACATGTACAAGCCTAATTTGGCCTGTCCAGGCCTACCATGACAGAATGAGACCAGTCTCTCTTCAGTGATGCCCTGTAATAGGTAACGGGCACAAACTGGAATACTGGAAGTTCCATCTGAATACAAAGGAAAGCTTCTTTACTTTGAAGATGAGACAGTACTGGAACAGACTGCCCATAGAGGTTGTGGAGTCTCCCTCTTTGGGCATCCTAAGAAAACCAATGTGAATGCAAGTCCTGGGCAACCTGCTTTGGGTGACACGCTTGAGCAGAGGGGTTGAACTAGATGATCTCCAGAGCTTCCTTTCAACCACTACCATTCTGTGATTCTGTGATTCTATGAGCAGGTATCTTAGAATTGGGATCTGAGCACAGAACTTGTTATCTTGTCTTTCGTGTAAAAATAAATTATATTTTGTGCCGCTGAGTGGTACAGTTGTTTCTTGTGGTTTTGATATGTTGAACTCCCCCATGACAAGCATTGCAATAAATATTTAGTTCATTCATAGACAGCAGCTCTTTATCTTGGTAGTTGTTTTCAAGTTTTCTGAAACCTAGGATTTTCCATGCACCAAGTAATATTTATTTCTGTTGTATTTCAAATCAAAATCCATCACGAAAACCTCACAATTATGGCATGATTTTATTTCTAAATGAGATAAATATCTGATTCCTTCCCTCCTGCCTTCTTCAAAACCATCTGCAAATTCTTTACTCCTGGTTAGCTGAAAGGATAGAGAAAAAGGCACAAAATGTTTCATTTGTTTCTCCACAAGTGTTCAACTTCAAAGGGAATTCTTAATCACCGCTTGCTCTTCCTGAAAAACAGGGTTTCAGATAATATTTTTAATAAATAAATTTTGAATAAAACTTATTAAAGATGTTGTTAAAATTTTATTTCATAAATAGTAGATGTTCATATGGCTTTTGTAAAAACATACATTACAAGAAAAAAACAAAACAAAACCCAGAAACCTGTAAACCATGGTTACTCTGAAAAGCTTCAGTGCAAATACTCTGCAATGACAAGTTACTAGCTGTAGATAGCGATTATATCTATCATTATATTGTCTAGATATCCTTATCTGCATTGGTCTCCTGAGTGCATACAATGGAAAAAAAGACAATGAATCTGGTTCTTGTCTTGTCCTTCCAAGAGTACATCTACTGACTTTAAATGACTCTTTCCAAATGAACCAGAGAAAGATCTTGTCTACTAAATGAAGGCTTACTATAAAGAGTTAACATTTAACCTATGAATCTATGGAGAATATCCTACTCAGACTTGCTTAAAACATTTCATTTTGACAATGTTCATTATTGATATCCCCCTTTCATAAGAAAATTATTGTAATCATAAGAAAATTATTGTAACCAATTAACTTTTACTTTGCCATTGTTTATCAACTAATTTCAAAGATTTAATCCAGTTGGTCCAAATTTTTAATCTGGCCCAAACTTTTAACCATCTGCTGTTTTTTATTTACAATATGCAGGGTTTTAATTAAGCCATTAGGTCTTCTGTTAGACCTTCTAAAATAGAAGATTTCGAATTATAGGAGAAGTATGCTTAATTATTTGTTCCACAGTAACCTTCCCAAAGGTATATGACAGATGTAAGTAACTTCTTGACAAGATGAAAGCACTCACACTTCAGTTTGAGTGCCACGCTCAGTTCTGGTCTTTCCTTGCCTATGGCTCCAAGAGCATGCTATTCAGTAGATGGATCCTGTGCACACCTATCTACTCTAGTTCCCATTCGATACCACCATGGGCACGTTAGGCTGAATTCAAACCTTCTCTGAGCTGACTATAATGTGGCTGATGGTAAAACTGAAGCCTGCCTCACTCTTACTGCCTGTAGCTCTTGCCTCCCAGCTTTCCTGCCCACACGGGGCAGCACCCTGGTTGCTCCCTGGCAGTAACTCTTGGCAGTCAGTATGAAACTGAAATCTGTCAAAGTATGGACTGCCTGTATGGCCTAATATTGATCTTACCAGGATGAGTCCTGACTCAAGGTACTGTCAAAAAGCAAATTATGATTGGTACTCTTAACTGCTGGAGATACCATTTCAAAATGCTTTCTAGTGAATACTGCTTTCAGAACTCATTTTTCGATTCAGGGCTGCAATCGTTCTAAGGACTGGCATACAGGGATGACAACAATTTGTGATCTCTGCTGTAAGACTAAACCTGTTCTTTGAGAAAATACATGAAAATATTCATAAATATTATGATTAAAGAACAGTTGTTTCATTTTGACTAAACCATTGCTTGAACAAATGATAAGGCCATTTTCTCTGAATTTTGATCAGGTTTTTACATAAAATTTTACAATGTCTTCTAGTATAAATATGAATTTGTGACAGGGAAGTTTGGAAAAGAATATAAAGTCTCTTTAAACTTCTGTTTAAAATTCAAAGTCTCCAGTTAGAAGAACTTTTTAATTCATGCTCTGTTTTGTAAACAATGCTAGGACTATAACGGATTCATAATGCCAGACTCAGTAATGATGTTTCTTTTTGTGTGCTTTTCAGTGAGAATTGCATGATGTATATGAAATTCATACATGTTGGTTTTGTATGTTGTACATCTTTCTACAAGAACAAAAAGAGTTTTGTTTAATGGATGACCACTGTGCAGTCATTGCATAACTCAGTTGAGTTAATAGTATCTGTTTTATTACCTGTTTTGTAACCAAACAAAAGATAGGCCAGCAAGTAAATCTAGCTAGCTTAAAACTGAAGTTAAACATCTTTGCTTGTGTAATCACAGGTCTAATAACAACTTGAACTTTCAGGGGTAAGGAGTGGGTTTTTGGTTGTTTTTTTCTGATAAGGAAAATCTGCTGTTGTGAAAATGGTGGCAGTACAATGTCACCAGCATTAGTAATGTTAACTTTTTACTTTTAATATGAAACATGTGGTATTTAACTTGTAAATATTAGTTCAGAAGAAAAAGAGATGCTTAAGTGCTCTGGGCCCTATGCCAGTATTTCCCCCACTGCACACTGAATCATTCCAGAAAATTACACTATTGTAAAGATAACCTACAAGCTTGAACACTGCTTTCTATGGAGCACCTGCTGACACAACTGTGCCCTGAAGGCTGGGATACCTCATTAGAATCATCACCAGAAATGTACGTGTAGGAGTCTTCCTGGAAGAGCAAATATTTAAAGACACAAAAGCATACAAAGCCAGTTTGCAGACTGTTGATGAATAAATATTAGAGAATGGGAGAAAAAAATAATAAAATATATGACACATACAAAATGTATATTAGAAGAATATTATTACAGAAGAAAAAGTCAGAAACAAAAATGTTAGAAAAATGTCAGCATGGCTCCACTTGTGCAATGACACCAATTTGTTCTCTTGCACATATTTATTATTTTGGAAAAAAAAAATGGAGTGACTAAAAATATTCATGCATTGATGAATGCATCAAATAATGGAATATTTTGAAAGAGAGCTGAAAAAAAAAATCAGTGGTTGAACTAATTCAGTTGAACTTTTCCTATCTGAAACATTTTAAGAAATAAGTTCAAAGGGACCCATTCCCAGAAGAAGGGAATAGAGATGCTATGGTGCAACTTTTTATGTTCCACTTCTCACCTGGTGCTTGAGATACAGACTTAGAAGAGGGAAGAAAAATTTACATATGGCAGTGAAAAGACAGTTTCATTCCAAATCTGTTTGTTGTTAAAAAAAAAAAAAGATGATACTATTAGCTGGCAGCTTTAAAGGAGCTAATCTTCTAAAGAGCTAATATTGCCTAGCCTCCAACAAAAGCAATATGACAGTATGACATTTATAAAGGGAGAGGTGGCGACGTGGGTGTGATCAATCACCCTTATCAAAGAACCACACTAAGACAATACAGGTTATGTTCTTTGTAGTGTCTAATGTCTAAAGAAATCAGAATTCACTGCTGTGGAAGAGTCCTCATCTTCAAACTTTGATGGTGAGGGCAAAAGAGATCCTAGTGACTGCAGTTGCAATACATGTGAAGTTTCTGTATTAACTCATAGATATGTTAGCCACCATTCAAGCACACCGAATTGCAGTGCAGATTTTGTGCTTGCTGTTTCCTAATGGCTGGCTGGAGGGCTTCAGAGGAAGGAAAACCATTGGATAGAAGGAAACGTAATTAATGTATAAGGCCTGAGAAGCCTACTTTTCAGGCAATCAAACCAGCCACACAACTCAGAAGAGAAATTATATCACAGTATCACAGTATCACAGTATAGCAAGGTTGGAAGAGACCTCAAAGATCATCAAGTCCAACCCATTACCACAGACCTCAAGACTAGACCATGGCACCAAGTGCCACGTCCAAACGTGCCTTGAACACCTCCAGGGACGGTGACTCCACCACCTCCCTGGGCAGCCCATTCCAGTGGGGAATGACTCTCTCAGTGAAGAACTTTCTCCTCACCTCCAGCCTAAACCTCCCCTGGCACAGCTTGAGACTGTGTCCTCTTGTTCTGGTGCTGGTTGCCTGAGAGAAGAAAGCAACCTCCTGCTGGCCACAACCACCCTTCAGGTAGTTGTAGACAGCAATAAGGTCTCCCCTGAACCTCCACCAGGCTAAACAATCCCAGCTCCCTCAGCCTCTCCTCATAGGGCTTGTGCTCGAGGCCTCTCACCAGCCTCGTTGCCCTTCTCTGGACACGCTCAAGCACCTCAATGTCCTTCTTAAATTGAGAAGCCCAGAACTGGACACAGTACTCAAGGTGTGGCCTGAGCAGTGCAGAGTACAGGGGGAGAATGACCTCCCTGCTCCTGCTGGCCACACTATTCCTGATGCAGGCCAGGATGCCATTGGCCTTCTTGGCCACCTGGGCACACTGCTGGCTCAACAGCACTGAATTTTCAAGAAATAGATAATCTGAGGGAATATATATATATATATTTTCCCCCTTTATATATACAAATATATATGTAATGAACCAATTAATTAAATGGTTTGCATTATAGCATTTCCATATCTATCCTAAAGTGCATTGAATTGTCTAAGAATCTATGGCCTACTAAAGTTTCCTATGCCAGGTTTAATTTTAGATAATCATGAAAAAAAAATTGTCCAAGCCTCTTTGCTTCCAAAATTGAACTTGTACATTTGCACAATGCATACTAATCATTGCATTACCTTTAACAGAGACACCTCCTGTCATTCATCAATGGCCCACTTGTAATGCAAATTCCGAACTAATAATATCCCAGATTCTTCTGCTAGGTCTGTGACTAGTTTCAACCACATGTTCTTTCTAAGAGAAATGCTACAAAACACTAACCTAAGGCAACTAACTAGCCATTTCTTCACAATGTGGAAGATTTCTCTTCCAAGTCACCGCAGATTTATTATGGGAAAAGTCATACAGGAAATAAAACACAGTATGATGACTCTTGAATTCTTAAATTAGGGCAGCATCTTGGGCTCTAAACTACAGTAGCCTTGGTTCCTGAAAATACTTACTTTTTTACCAGTTATGTCCTAGCCCAAATAGAGATATGAAAGATATTAATACATTTCTTTATAACAGGCCTATGTTGAATGGTATTGTTTTTCATTCCTGTGTCCCTTCTTTTCTTACGCTTCCCTATCTTTTGTTTTATCCATTGTCAGGTATGCTTGTACACTTACATCATAAGATCTACAGAACAGGGGTGGCTTCACTGAATGATAGAACTCTATCTAAGATCATAGAATCATAGAATCACAGAATGGTAAGGTTGGAAGGGACCTCAAAGATCATGTAGTTACAACCCTTTGCCATAGGCAGGGACCCCTCATTCAAGGCCTCGTCAAACCTGGCCTTGAATACCTCCAGGGAGGGAGCATCCACAACCGCCCTGGGCAACCTGTTCCAGTGTCTCACCACCCTCACTGTAAAGAACTTCCTCCTAAAGAGGAAATGCAAAACATAATTCGTCACTAAGATGAGAGCAGAAGAAAACCTATGAGAAACACTGCATAAGATATTCTATGTAAGATATTCTTCATTAAATGCTTCTAATTTTCTAAACAAACCGAACATTTCAAGACATAATCAATAGAGCTTGTGCTCATCAGTAGGGAAACATTCTGGACATGTGAGCAATCCAAGCTGTGCTAACTGCTAATTGCAAGCTGAAGTTTCACAGTCTACATGAAAAGGTTATGTGAAGGGCAAGGACACCAGGTACAGCAGCCTGCAGAAGAACTGAACAACAGGAGATTCAAAGCAAAAGAAGGGGTGTTTTGAACAGATAGTGATGAGCCAACCACTCAGTTCCCTCACAGCTCAGGCCTTAACAATTCAGACCAATTATAGAATGCCACGATAGTTTGCATCTTGGTGATTCTGGACAGCTGCTTGGGGCAACAGCTTGTCCCTTAATGATTTGGACCAATTGCTTTGTAATGGGCTGGCCTGAACAGTCTGTTGGAAGGGTATATAAATGGATGTTCATATTCAATAAATTGGCATTGCTTGGGTCATATTGATCTGCGTGTGGCTCTGTCCAGAAGCTCTTGCCAAAGAAGTCCCAGCACTCATCATCCTACATCTAGAGTTTCTTTGATCACACCTTCTCGCACAGAGCAAGATATTTTATTGTTTTACTGTTGAGCTGCTGTGGCAGAAGGAAAACTTTCCTGTTCATCTCAATCTTCTTAAAACTCATGAAAGATTAGATTGAAAATGGGTGATACAATGTGTACGTGAACTGCTTGTCATATTATTCTCTGATCCCAAATATCTGTCACTTAATTTCTGGATGGTGTGTGACTTACTAACATCTGTAGCCTCATTTGACCACAGGGGAAAAATTTCTAAAGTAACATTTAAGTATTCATTACATATTGTGTTTAGTGACATGGCTATTTCTCTCCTACAATTTAATTTACATTACTCAAGAGCTATGACTGTATTTGTTGTTCCTTACTAGAAGTAATTGGTCCAGAATTTGGCGTTTTTCACTTTCCAGCAGCTGAATAGAAAATGTCAGCATTGATTATATGATATCTTACATTTTCTAATTGTAGAAGCCTCCTTATAAATGTAGATAGGCACATTTTCATGACAAATTTTAGCTGGTGATCCTTCCACATGTAATGTGGCTGAAGTAATTCAATCTTGTAATCTTTTTGCAATCTGCTGCACACAGCATGCTCATCTCCTTAACACAGCCAAAAGGAGTGCACATGACTTTTCATGCACACTGCACTAACCTCCAAACTTGTCGCATGTCACAACAGGTAGGTTTAATGCTGCCTGGGCAGCTGCTCCTTTAGTCTCACAGGAAAGATGTCTGCTCACTCTAATAGTGGAAATAAAAATGTCAAGGTACATAGATGTTAGAAAAACATAATTTTATGTACCTCATGCTTAAACAGAGATGCCAGCCTGCTGCCCTGAGACAAGCACTTATATTCTTAGCCCTGTGGCAAAATTTCAGGGTGTTCCAAGAATTTTTTATCAGCCAGGTTGTGATGGTTTGGGAGTTCCCCACCNCAGGTTTTGGTGGTTCCCTGCTCAGCAGCTGGATTTCTGATTTGTTTGCATGTTGCTTCCATCCATGCCTCTGGCTTTAAATCTTGGATATCTCTGTAGAAGCAATTCATCTCTAAATCAAGCATTGCTTTCAGATACAGAGATACAGTTTTCCTTATTGGATTAACCTCCTTGTTCGAGACAGGAAATATTGTAAACTCAAGCCTCTACAAGCCTCTGTCAAGGCTCTAATCATCTTAGAAATATTACCACCTTGTATTGCTGAACACGCTCTCATTTTCCAAAGCCTTTATCAACTAAATGTTTCAACTCTTCTCTGAGGCTGTAAGATATTTGAATTGTACAAACACTAAAAAATCCAGATTGCCAAGAATGCCTGGATTTCTAAGCATCTAGTTTCTACTTCATATATTTCTTACCAACTGCTGAAACCATGCCAAAGTAGGAGATGAAACAGATGATTAAACAGATGAAATTTTAGATTACACTGTCTGATTTAGAGTATTCTAAAATACAGTACAATACTTCTAACGCTACTGTTTTTATCAGCAAATTGACTTTAATTTTAATGGAACTGCAAAACAGCTCAGCTTAACAATTGATAGGGTTTAGGTTAGGATCTATTTTTCTATGTTATTTTAAATTGCCGCATATTTTTTTCTTAAAAGAGTATCTATAAAGGTAAAATGGTAATTGCAAAAGTAAAACAGCAATTTTACTGAAATATATCCTATTAAATAATGCATTTGCATTTGAATACAGAATTTCATTTAACAACAGAAACAATTTACAAGTGTCCATTCAGGCATTTTAAAAACACATTACTGTAGTCTCCCCAAGTGATGCTGTACTTAGCAAAGGAATGATTAGAAGGTATTCAGAAATTCTACCAGCAATACTTGCAGTAGTTGGAACATAAGAGAGTATATGTAGCCTATGTATCTTCAATGAAAGGGCCATGAGTAGTCTCTATTCAGGGCCGTTCATTCAGTAACCGACTAAAGAAAATTACATTAAAGTGAGCTAATTATATTTTAAACTTTTCTTGTTTCCCTTGCCTCTCAGTTCAATAATGTCTATCTCAACAGATGTTTTCTGAAGTATTGCTTTAAAATGAGTCTCATATTAGGGGTGTGTAAGCAGCATTCAGCCTGCTGGCTGAATTCTTTCCCCTTATCTATTTTTTAAAACCTAACTTTTTTAAATTCATGGTCCAATATAATTTGAGTTTCTATGCTGATCCAAACTTTAGCAAAACAGGAGCAAAAGTAGATCAAAGCAATTGCTGAGAACCATACATCTATAATGAATGTAATTTGGGCTTTTAATTCAAGCTACTCAGTTCCCTGGACCTGGCACCTCACAATGTGTGATTTGAATGTGCTGGAAGAAGTGTTCTTTGCCTTGAACTATTATTTTTCCCTTTAAAGGGTAGAGTGCTTTTGGTGAGCACCTAAATCAGAGTCCTAATGTCATTACCCCTGAAAGGAGTCTCATTTATGTGTACCAGAACCTCTCTATGAACCAAACTGCTGTTGAGGGCAATGAAGGGATTTGCCTTGATATTACATTGCTGCCCCAAATGAAAATGTTAGTGTAGACAGAGCGTTAATATTCCAATTTCTGTTACTTTGATTTGGCAGTTCTGTTTGTGCTTACCCCTCCCTGGGTTCACTGGGTACTACTCTGTGATCCAGGCATTCCTCCTTTATCTCTGTCTCTGAGGCAATGAATCTTTTATTTTTCTGCAAAGTAAAAAAAGTTTAAAAAGCAGTCAAACCAGAACAGCTGGTGGTTAAAGAAACTTCAGTTAAGTGTGAAATACATCTCCTTATTCAGGAGAAGGCATTGAACCCAGGCCTCCCACCTCCACAAACTTATAAACTCATCTCACTCAAATATAATTTTCACCAACAGCTTTTTTGAAACAAAGATATTGACTAGCCCTTCTTATTTTTCAGAGGAACTCTAGTAACCAGACTGAGGACCACAGGAAGATGTAAGTCTCTCCAGTTGATCCCAGGTGGGCATTGAGATCAGCAGAGGAGCAAAATGCAAGTTTCATCTTCCACAGCTCCCAACAGCCAGTCTGGTCAGTTCTGTGCCCAGTGCTCTGATCTGCTGCCTCCCAGCTACAGGGTAACACTGCAGGGTAATACTGCAGAGTTAGCTACCTGACACACTGCCAAGCTACTTTTTTGTTAAGCACAAATAAATGGATCCAGGACTTTCTAAACCATAAAACATCACAGTTTATAGCCAGGTGAGCTCATATTTTAAGAAAAAAAACATGTTTCATACATATAGGAAACACTTGAAGTCTACAGGAGACGAAGACTACAAGTTTATTTAATATTGAATTCCTTGTTTTCAGGAGTGCAAACACAGCGAGTCACTGGAGTAGCGTAACATCTCTGCAGGTAGTACCAACTGATCAAAAAGACTGAATAAAAGCACAGTAAGGGTCATACAGGAAATAAAATTTCAGACCTCACAGTCCCACTAGGAAGTAAAACTGGTAAGCCAGCTCCTGAAGTCTTAATTCAATTTTTTTTCTACAGCGAAGAAAATCGAATAGAGGTGAATGAAGTATTTTCTAGAATTAAAAAAAAAAAAAAAAAGAAAAAGGTCAAAAAGAACAAGTATAAGAAAAAAAATAGTTGAAAATCATTTAGCATGCTTTAGTCCATTTTAAATCACAATTTCCAAGGTGCAGTATAACTCTAAGTACAGTAGTCATTTGAGCATACTCTTTACAGATATATTAGAGAGGCAGATAGGGTAATAAACCATGTGTATGCTGTGACAACACACAGAATCCAAGTACAGTTAGCATTGCCATACTTTGAGAGATACAAAAAGAAAAGAAAATGTACACATGGATAGAAGCTTACAAAGATATTGGGAGACGGTAGAAAAGACTCTGTTCCTTCTTACGTGGTTCTAGAACTCCTCAGTACTTCTGTGCTTTAACAATAGTTGTCATAATTAGCTTTAGTTGTCACAGATTAGTTTTAGTTGTCATCTGTTGCAAAAATGAAAGGAAAACTAGGTCAAGATGTACTAACAAGTACATAATTGCCATTGTTATCTATAGGATAAACCCACCTCCTTTTGTCACTTAACTTCACAAAAGCTGCCAGGATGGATCAGAACATTGTTAGTCTGTTTTACTCTGTATCCTGTCTCACTGTGGTTAGCACAGGTGACTTAGAAAAGGCCAAGAAATTTCAGCATTGACAAATACAGAATGAATTGCTGATAGGACATATTTTCTTTGTATTGCCTGTGAATTAATGACTTGCTTGCGCCTTGGAACATAAACTTTAAATATCAAGTATATTAGGCAGGATTAAAAAACCTGTGAATTACAATATGAAATTATTTGCACAAGGAAACATTAATATTCTGAAATGTGACTATGATCTGAAACTGAGATGGAGCACTGCATGCTGTTTTGCTTGGGACTTTCTGTTTAAAAACTTACATTCTGGGCTACAATTTATGTTACTGTGTGTTTCCTAAATAACTGTAATATTTAATGGAACATCTAGAAAGTTAAATTTATTCATTGCAAAGAACTTATCAAACTGATTCCTGCAGCCTCGAAAGCATATCTTCTGGGGTATCATGGAGAAGTACACTGGAGATCCAAGCTGGGTATGAATATTCCAGAGCTCTAGCTACAGAAACTAACATAAAAATCAGAATAGAATGTCGTGTTGTCGTGGTAGGCCTAAACAGGCCTCTTGGGCTTGTACATGTCCTGGCTTGTGCAGACATGTTTTTCTGCTGTTTTGGGGAGAGAGCAACCGCGGGAAAAGGGACAAAGGACCTGGCGCCACTAAGTCTGGGGTCCGGGGTCTGTCCATCACCTGTGGTTGCTAGGGGGCACATGATTGCCTTGTGCAGGGCCCGTGATCTGCCCAAAAAAGGATAAAGCAAGCCTATGGCTTCACCCAATATGGCAAAATCTTGGGTAACTGCCATTTGATTGGCTATCTTGTGTCCAAAGGTCCAGTTGATCTTTGGGCTGTGTTAATAAAAGGAGCAGGGAACATGGGGTGCGTGCCTTCCACCATTACAGATGCCTGCTTGCATCCTGCCTGCTGCCTCCACACATTTGCCAGCGTGGTACCGTGAGACATCCTGCCTGTAAGAGCCTGCTTCCAGAGTCAGCCAGGATCAGGTCAGAGATTGTCTTCTCTTCCCCAGTGCTCAGGAGCCTGGAGAAACTTTAAAGCCTCCAGCAGCTTTCGGCCTGGCAACACGGGAAACCCCGCCACGTGCTTTGGGTATTGTTTTCCTGTGATATTTTTGTGAGTAAATACCAAGCCTCTTGTAATCATTGATTGCCTTCTGCCATAAGCAGAAAGCTGCTTTTTGGGTCCATCTAGTGAACAAGCGGCGTACTGGCCGCAGGTGGTACATTGACCACAAACCTTCTCTTTTCCAGTTTGGTTCGAGTTCTGTTAATATATATATTTAATAGTTATTTCCAGATTCTGTTATAACCTGTATATAGTTTCCTAACGTTGCAAAGAGCCTGTTACTATTGTTATTATTAAATGGTGGTAGGGGGTGGTGCGAGTTCCGATTATTTAATATTAATAAACTATATATTAATATTTTTATAATATCGTCTCGCTGTACCTAATTACCCCTCCCCAACACGTGTGTATTAGCAATATACCTTTGAGTCACCACCAGTTTAATTTAAAGGCAAGTAGAAATACGTAGCACATCTAGAAAGATTTGTAAATAAAAGAAATAAAAAACAGCTACAATTCATCTACTTAGTTATTCATCGGTCTATATCTTTTCCACGGGCAATGCCATCTTAAATGCTTACAGTCCATCTCATTACATTCTGGTCTGTTTTTCAACACTGCAACTTCTGTCTTCCTCCTCATCCCAATCTTGTAAATTTAGCACCATGTTAAATCAAACTGGGAAACTGATGCTTCTTGCAGGATTGGAAAACAAAACAAAACAAAACAAAAAACCCCAAAAAAACCCCAAAAAACCCCAAAGCTACCTAGGTTACTATTTTTAGAGCTGGATCAACTCCATAGTTTTTCTAAACATTGAGTATTAGATTTCACAGCTCTTCTCAAATTTGCAAGTAGACTTTATTCCAGATATTCACATGGGATTAATACTCATAGATCATTGGCAACTATGACTCTACACCTTGTATAAGTAAGAAATTATTTTGCGATGTTAAAATACTATGTCAATTTTTTAGAGTTATCAAAATGTAAAATCTTACAGAAGCTACAGTTCAAGTCCTTTGTGTCCTCATTATTGCTTTATAGCCAGACACTCCAGACAAATCATATCAATCCAGAGCATTCTGGATTGATATGATTCACAGTACTTCAGACCGCACCTGGAGTACTGTGTGCAGTTCTGGAGCCCCCAGCACAGGAAGGACATGGAAGTGTTGGAGCGGGTCCAGAGGAGGGCCACAAAGATGCTCAGAGGGCTGTAGCAGCTCTCCTATGAGGACAGGCTGAGAGAATTGGGGCTTTTCAGCCTGGAGAAGAGAAGGCTTTGAGGAGACCTTAGAGTAGCCTTCCAGTATCTGAAGGGGGCCTACAGGAAGGCTGGGGAGGGACTATTTACAAGGTCTTGCAATGACAGGACAAGGGGGAATGGGTTTAAACTGGCAGAGGGAAGATTTAGACTAGATGTCAGGATGAAGTTCTTGCCAGTGAGGGTGGTGAGACACTGGAACAGGTTGCCCAGGGAGGTTGTAGATGCTTCCTCCCTGGAGGTGTTCAAGGCCAGATTGGATGAGGCCTTGAGTAACTTGTGCTAGTGGGAGGTGTCTCTGCCTATGGCAGGGAGTTGGCACTAGATGATCCTTGAGGTCTCTTCCAACCTTACCATTCTATGATTCTATGGGCTAAAAAGTGTTTGTGAGGCTGCTACTTGTGAGAAAAGTTTATATTTTGTTAGAAATTAGTCTTCTTCTTGTGACCCTAGAAACACACTTTCCTTATCCCTTGCCTACAATGAGAATTCTGATGTACCTTACTAATCATCTAAAACTTCATATTTGGAAGAGGCTCTGAGCAACCTGATTTGGTTAAAGATGTCCAACATGTCCCTGGTTACTGCAGGGGGGTTAGGCTAGATGACATTTAAAGGTCTCTTCCAACCAAGAATGTTCTATAATTCTAAAATTCCTTTATTCTATGACTTGCTGCTGACTTAGAGATCTTAGTATACCCACCATAACATATAGGGCTACGACCCAAATGGAAAAACAGGGTGGTTAAGAAGCATGTCTCATCCAAGCATAAGTCAGTCAAGTTACCATCAATTTAACCTGAACGTCTAAGTCTTTTGTCTTGTGCCTCAGTGGCTGTGTTTGGCTGAGCTGTGGGGTGCTGGAGACCAGACCTGGTGCACAGTTGCTGGGGCAGGAACTGACAGCCTTGGTGGGGCTGAAATGGAGTCCTGGGCCATAGGCAAGATGGAAAATGGGTAGGGACAGAGTGATCCTCAGTGCACACAAGGCCCTAGGAGGACATACTAGAAGTGTGGTTCAGAGCAAGTATCAACACAGCAGATACTTCAATCCCTGTATCCTACAAAGAGATAATCTGCCTTAGAATCATAGAATCATAGAATGGTATGGTTGGAAGGGACCTCAAGGATCATCTAGTTCCAACCCCCTGCCACAGGCAGGGACATCTCCCACTAGTACAGGTCACTCAAGGCCTCGTCCAACCTGGCCTTGAACACCTCTAGGGAGGGAGCAGCCACAACCTCCTTGGGCAGCCTGTTCCAGTGTCTCACTACCCTCACTGGAAAGAACTTCTTCCTAACATCCAGTTTCAATTTCCCCTCTTGTAGTTTAAACCCATTGCCCCTTGTCCTGTCATTGCAAGACCTTGTCAATAGTCCCTCCCCAGCCTTCCTGTAGGACCCCTTCAGATACTGGAAGGCTACTCTAAAGTCTCCTCAAAGCCTTCTCTTCTCCAGGTTGAGGAACCCCAACTCCCTCAGTCTGTCCCCATAGGAGAGCTGCTCTTCGTGGCCCTCCTCTGGACCCCCTCCAACACTTCCATGTCCTTCCTGTGCTGGGGGCTCCAGAACTGTACACAGTACTCCAGATGGGGTCTGAGGAGAGCAGAGTAAAGGGGCAGAATCCCCTCCCTTGCCCTGCTGGCCACGCTGCTCTTGATGCAGCCCAGGACTCAGTTGCTGTCTGGGCTGCATGCGCACACTGCAGGCTCATGTTGAGCTTCTCATCAACCCAGACCCCCAGGTCCTTTTCCTCAGGGCTGCTCTCCAGCCATTCACCACCCAACTTGGATTTGTGCTTGGGATTGTGCCTACCCAGGTGCAGGACCTTACACTTGGCCTTGTTGAATTTCATGAGGTTGGCCTGGGCCCCCCTCTCCAGCCTGTCCAGGTTCCTCTGGATGCCATCCCTGCCCTCTAACGAGTCGACTGTGCCACACAGCTTGGTGTCATCTGCAAACCTGCTGAGAGTGTACTCAATTCCTCTGTCCCATAACAGAAAATTCAGAGCAAATCTTTTCCTGTTGGAATTTTTTACTTCCTTGGAATGCAAATGTTTCGCTAAAATAGTCCAGTTGTGATGAAATCGCAGTGGAAGTTGCCACCAGACAAGCTCTGAAACTTTTCTTGGAGTCCTGTCAGCTCATCTCTGTGGTTCCTCAATAAAACACCTGCTGGATACCATGACCACAAACTCTGGGTCTTCCAGGGCCTTCAGGACAGACAGATAGGTGGATATTCCTAGTGCCAAAATTCCATCCTTTTTCCTAGTAAATGTGAGTGTTCCTGGATTTTGATCCAAGCTAGAGAAAATAAGCCACAAAAGGGAACTATAATGTATTCAGCAAACTAAAGAATGAAGATGGCATCAGAAGCTTCTTTTTTTCTCATCAAAGTCTCAAAAAAGAAAACAACAAATGCGTATTCTGGTATGGGGGGGTGTGGAGTGTGTGTTGCACCAGTATGCAATTTTTTGCTATTATTTGAGTATTTGTTTAAACAAATCATACTTTTATTACTTATTGTTCACATGAAAGGCTATACAAGTTTTCAGAAAAATGAGAAGCAATTGTTCAAATCTCTCTGGATTACTATAAATAAACCAATGGAATGTCATGTATGAAATTTTATTATTGCAGCTGAAGAGGGTAAGGATTAATAAAATCCTGTCAGACGGAGAAGAAACTAATGTAGAGGAGAGGCAAAAATATCTAGCTTTAAATATCCAATCGGAGTAGGTAGAGTGTGTCAGCAGAGCTCCTGAGTAGACCTTGAGGCCACTTCATGTGTTCTTAAGAAGTGGGATTCTTCTGATGACATCTGACAGTGAGGGCAAGCTGACTGATAGTTTCCACATCACAGAGAATTGGAAGATTCAAAAGAAAAAGGAAAATACCTTCTGGTTTTGAGGCTCTGTTCTAAAAATGCCATTTAAAATAATGAGATGCAAGGTCTTATACTGAGAATTTCTGCTCTGAAATGGAATTTATCAGTTAGAAGGGATAAAAGAGAATGGTATTCTGTGGTATTAAGTAATCATGGGATACCTATGATTCAACAGCACAGTGTAATAATAAAAACCAAGTCCAGAATACATCACCTGATGTGGTCCTGTGGAGATGGAGAGCTACAAAGCTCATGTAGAATGGTGAGTATAATCCCTATCATTTCTACTCAGAAAACAGATCATACTAGAACAAACACAAAACACAAACAAACAAACAAACAAACAAAAAACCAAACAGATCAAAGGGCTGGAAAACTATCACAGGAAAAGAAAATAAAAGCTCCTTATCCTAGTCCAAAACAAGTGTGGTACAGTACTGCTGTCCATGCATACAGCAGAGATAATTAGTGCACTGAGAAAATAATTATTTAACTATGGAGGAATGTGAATTGAAAAGTGAAGGAGTGTAACACAGACTGATACTTAGAGAATATTTTAAACTACTGAAATAAAAAGTTTGTAAACATCAACAGCAAGCAGGATAGTAAGAGTAGCAGCAGACTGTGGGGGGGAGGTTGGTTGTTTTTTCAATTTTTAATCTTTTAATATCAAGATTTTTTTTTTTTTCCTAGAAGATGGATGGTACTTCACATTTTCCTGTAGTAGGAAATGGACTGGACACCAGAAAGTCATTTCCAGTTAAATTTAGATGACGTTGAATTGCATTTAAGGTTGCAAGGTAACTGATGGGCAAAAGTTAAAAAGTAGAATAGATGGAAATAACCTTTACCAAAAAATCACCGAATAACCTTTACCATGTAATTCATAAATGGCTTTTATAAATATGCAGTTAGCCTGCACTAAATTCTTATAGAGTGGATCAAACTGCATCTGCTTTGTCTTTTGCATAAGAATGACAAAGGATGAAGCCAATCTTGTGGGAACTGACTGCAAGAAAACTCCTATTTTTTCCCTTTTTCCTTTTTTTTGGGTGGAGGGGGGAGGGGTGGGTTGTTGGGGTTTTTTTTGGGTTTTTTTTTTTTTAATTGTTGAGTTTGAAAGGTTTGATGATTAGGACAATGAAAGGAATATTTTGATCACTTCGAGTAATGCTATGAAAGAAAGAATTGCACTAGTGTAATTAAAAGTGTATTGTATTAATGTAATAAAGGTTGTGTAAACAGGGCAATAAAAAATAAGATTGCTACCAAGATCACTGTCAGCCTCATCATTCCAAATCAGCATAACTCTGTAATAGCAGAGTTAAAAAGAACTGAAAATAAAGAACAAATTATTTTAATGATAGCAAAGGCCTTAATCAACAATTTGCTTCATTAAACACAGAATGCACCTCAGCCTGACAGAAATTCAAAGCTGATTAAAAACAGGCCAAGTGGTAATTTAAAAATGCTTGTCAAGGAAGAAATCAACTGAAAGTGTAATTCTCAATCCTTTTATATGCATCAGTGGGGTACTAATACATTTGTGCATAAGACACTTGACTATGTTCAAGTCAAATGAACTCAAACTGAGTAGAGAGAGACCACTCACTATTCAGTGACTTTTTAAATTATTGGATGAAAGTGTAAGAGTGGAGCTTCTAAGCCTACCATTCAATGGTGATGTAGTACAGAAATTCTGCAGTAAGGTAATGTGACAAACTCACCCAGGTTGACAAATCCTTTGGGGTTAGAGTTTCCTAAGGTCATGTCCTAAAGATTCTCAGAAGTTGAACCTTGCCAGCAGATACGACCTTTCAAATATAAATTTGTTGTCATGGAGGTTGTAAGGGTATTTTCCTACAGCTCTGTGGCAAATTGCAAAAGTCACAGCGGAACACTTACATTTCCTGTCTCAATCACAGAGGCTCAAATATGTTATGAAAATAAATAAATAATTCCAAATCAACTATTTCATGGGAAGTCCTGGAACTAAAAACAGTGATACTTGTTTAATCATGTAACCCTTGGAAAGTTTTTCTCAGTCACATAACAGTGACAATGCTGTTTAACAACTTTGTCAGTGACATGGACAGAGGAATTGAGTGCACTCGCAGCAAGTTTGCAGATGACACCAAGCACAGTCAACTTGCTAGAGGGCAGGTATGCCATTCAGAGGGACCTGGACAGGCTGGAGAGGGGGGCCCAGGCCAACCTCATGACATTCAACAAGGTCAAGTGTAAGGTCCTGCACCTAGGTAGGCACAATCCCAAGCAGAAATCCAGGCTGGGTGNTCATCTTGCTTTCCACCCACTAAGTGGTTCTTCTAGATTTCAAATCTGTCCAAAGTATTGCTAGACATGCAAGCTCTCAGTCTTTCTCTTACAAGCAAATCTAAGGCTTAAAAGTGTTTGACATCTGCAACTGAAAATTCTTTATAAAAGCAAAACTCCATCAGAACTCCACATTCCATAACCAAAGTATTTCTTTAATTGTGTGATCAATCCATTGGTACTACGTACTGAAGTGCCTCTGTAATATTCCTCATCTTGTCTCAGGGCAAATACAAACCCTTCTGATTAATTAAAAGAGAGGCATGTGGATCTTAACATTAAAATACAAAAAATGTTTTAATATTCTGCACATCTTCTTGATAGTGAAAAGGAGAGGAAAAAAGTTCTTCTGTCAGACAATGTATACCTTTTGCATAGAAAGAGGTATCTCTCCTCTCCTGGGAATTTTGACAGTATTTCAACAATGGATGCAGTCAAATAGAAACAAAAGATGATATGTTAAAAGCTTAACTTTTGGAAATACTATAGCGAAGCTTCTTTAATTCTTCTCTATAAGCACTGCCTGAGGTGTGATTTTTTTTGAGATAGGAGGAGAGAGGATGTCATGCACTGCCTCAACAGAGACACATCCATTTTGCTAGATTTTTTCTTCCAGCTTGGTAAATATATGCCATCAAGGAAAAAAAAAAAAAAAAGGAAAGGGAAAGGGAGAGAAGAGGAGGGAAGGAAAGGAAGAAGA
>WBNM01029441.1:24179-35827 GCA_013399055.1 Ramphastos sulfuratus
AGAAAAGAAAAGAAAAGAAAAGAAAAGAAAAGAAAAGAAAAGAAAAGAAAAGAAAAGAAAAGAAAAGAAAAGAAAAGAAAAGAAAAGAGAAAAGAAAAGGAGAGAAAAGAAAAAATAAAATAAATAAATGCAAGAGAAGAGATCACAACCCAGGAAGGAGTTTGCACTAGCAGAGTTACTGAAGCTGTTTGTGATGATGATTATAGTTTTTAAATGTCTGGAAAATATACTAAAGGAGAAATCATAGCCTCACTCATTCTGGGACACAAACTACAATGTCTCATATACCTTTAGCAGTTCTACACCCAAAAAGCTTTCCATGCAAACTATATCCAAGTTCAGTTTTTCCACAGAAATTCATGTTCCTAGTAGTGTTTCCCCTAATCAGTTTTCCTACCTAACCACTTCTACTAGAGGCAAGAAACCACTCTCTACTTTTGTACTTTCTAGACAGGTTACCTGAGTCACTAATGAGAACCACTGTGTTAAGCTTGCAGGGAGAGATAAGACACAGGTCGCATGACTTAATTACTTCATATTTTTATTAATTTGTTTTACTTGCAAGCTGTCCACTAATAATTCGTGCTGCATTGGCCATCGGTCCTTTCTTAACTGTTTGCACACGTAGCTATTATCAACTTCCGATTTGGTCCACAGGCTATTCTGGATGCCATTATCAGTCCTTTGAATGAAATCTGAAGAGACAAATCACCAGTTTCCAGTCTAGTTCCTACTGAATAGTGGCAGTTCCAGTAGGAGTCTTCCTTTTTCTGCTCTTTTATGAACTAAGTCTATAGTAAGGCCATGTTAAACTGCAGCAGACTGAACCTAGCTTCTGACCTGTGTAAGTGATCTGGCAATGATAGAGGGAAAATCCCACACATATTTCTGTCTCGATCAACCTAGATATGAGAGAAAAAATACCTCACAATTTAAAAAACCACTTTACCATTAAAACCAGCCTTCAGGCATCCCAGGCCTCTAGGACTACAGGGAAATTCTGGAACAAGAGACCCTCGGTGGAGGAGTATCAGAATAGGAATCATTTAAAGAAGCTGGAGAGGTGTGACTTTTCAGTCTGGAGAAAGCTCAGGAGATATGTAAATACAGGATGTAGGGGAATGAAAATAGACAGACTTTTGTCAGTTGTGTCCACTGAAAGGCAAGAGAATGTGAATACAAGAAATTCCATCTGATCAAAATAAAATATTTTTTTTGCTGTGAGGATGGTCAAACACTGAAGTAAGTTGTCCAGGTAAGTTGTGGATTCACTGCAGGCTGGACAAGCTCCTGGACTGTTGGCTCTATGTGATTGTGCTTGAGTAGGGGAGTGCACTTCAATGATCTCATGAAATTTTTACAACCTAAACATTTCTGTAAATATGTGAAAATATTTCTGTGTTCTTTGAGTTACAAATTGAATTGAGCAAACATTTCTAATGCAAAAAATCATTCACTATGTTTATGCAAAATCTGATCCAGCAATGGTTTCAAATAGCATGACGATTTTACATAGAGGCCACCAAGGAGGGCTAATTAGCCTGGATTTTTTTCCTGTCAGAATGACTCTGCTTCTTAAACTAGCACATCTACAGTCAGTCATTTTCCACTATAATTGACAGAGTAGCTCTGCCTTTCATTTTTGTGACCACTTTTATTGTGTTTTAGGATCACTACCTACCCATTTTAGCAGAACTCTCTGGTGTAAGCAAGGCCAGACTTGCGAATCTGTTAGTAGATGGTGAAAGGGTTGGATCTCCACTTCAAATGGGAATTTATATCCTCGGAAAGTGAACATTCCCTTGTAAATTACTTCAAATACCAAGCTAAATTAACCATGCTTGAGATGTAAGACACATGAAAACCTAGCTTGAGTGCTTGTTTATGGAAAAAACAGTGGTGATCAATTTGGCATAAGATTTAGAAAAAAAAATCACTAAATCAGTGAAAACTCATCATTTTAAACTGAACCTCTTTTCACTTTAGCTGAAGTCACTTAGGAATCAAATAAGATAATTCTAAACAAAAAAATAAATATTCTATACATGAAATGTGTACTGTTTTAACTGGTACTGTTTTAAATTGGTGTAAACTCATGTTCTGTACCTAATCCAGCCAAGCACTGGGGAACAAAAATAACAAAGACCATGAATTATTTTATATACAAAAGAGAAGTAGTGTGGAACATGTTCAGTAGTGCTTAGTTGTGCAATCATTGCTTAATTAGTTCCTTCAGCAAACCGGATGCTTTGCTAGCGGTGTACCAAGTTGGCAGTTTGTTTATTTCTGTCACAACAATTCAAAAGCTGAACAATACTAGATTTAGGTTTTTTAAAGTGTCAGTTAAAGAGTATCTGACTTATGTCAATTTTGTTTGTATATTAAGAGCTTAAGAACACATGTATCTACGTGTCAAAAAAGAGAGCAAGGCATGTAAATAGGGTCTCAAGCCTTGGAGTCTCTTAAAATAGAGTTATTTGTGCAAACAGATGGAGTTCTTGTACAAACATGATTGTCCTTACTGCAGCAATGAACTGATTCCCAGGTGTAGGAATTTATTAGAACTGGGTCATAAATTGCAATTTCAATGGTAAAACCATAGACAGATGGAAAAGCATCAGATTCTGCTTCAGATGTCCCAGATATAATGGGTTAGTGGAGAATTCTTCCATTCCATCTAACTGAAGCCCTGCCTTTACCTGGAGACCACTGCTTCGATATTCTACATATGTCCCTGGGCATTAAACTCAGAGGCTGAGTCAGATAAGGACAAATCCCCAGATAATAGTAGTTTAGGCTCCTCAGTTTAAGTAGTTGTGATCCCCCCAAAAAAGAATTCTAGAGTAAAAAGGCCATGAGGAAAATCTGAAAGTAGACAGGAATTTAAAGAAAATACTTTTATATTTATATGATACTACTAAACAATCCTATTCCAAAATACACTCCAAACATAACTTTATCTTTTGCTGCGGTTGTGCAGCCCTTGACCTCAGCACAGGAAGCTCTGTTGCATGTGGTACAGCAGTGTCTAAGCTGGTTCCTCTTTTGGGCTCAGAAAACATCAAAGACCATTTTTTGGGATGTGGTTTGGGCATAAAGTCACACTCCCAACAATCGTAATAAGATTTGCCATTTTTTAATTTGGTCCAAAACGTCTGTAGACCCCAGATGGCAGATCAGATCTCACCAGCAGATTTTATTTAACCCAGAGATCTGTACAAAGTTCTGTCATGCAATATAAATATGTCCATAGGAGTCTCAGAGTGTACATAATTAGAAAGGAAATAAAACAGTGCATGATTTTCACTGGAAACTTTCAGTAGCTAAATCAGTTTCTCTCTTGAAAGATTCGCTTTGAAATACCAAAATGTTTTGAATGAGTGTTTCTATAGTGTGTAATACCACATGCTGTGGACAGCACTGAGATTATGAAAGCTTCAGGGTTGTCATTTCTTGACTTCTCTAATGTGAGATAATGTAGGTTAAGAGCATACTTCCATGTCTGCAGCAAGCAAGGCCTTTTCTTTTAAGCCAAACCTTAATCTTTCCAGCAATAGCAATATGCATCTACCTGTGACTCCTTGTTCACTCTCATAAGCAAAGGGGACCGTAGATTGGCAGACAAGATCACAGGATGTCAGGGGTTAGAAGGGACCCAAAGAGATCATTGAGTCCAATCCCCCTGCCAGAGCAGGACCACACAATCTAGCTCAGGTCACAGAGGAATGCATCCAGATGGGCCTTGAAAGTCTCCAGAGAAGGAGACTCCACAACCTCTCCTGGGAGCCTGTTCCAGCAGACTGTGACCCTTACAGTAAAGATGTTTACCCTTGTGTTGAAGTAGAATCTCCTGGTCTGCAGCTTACATCCATTGCTCCTTGTCCTGTCACAGGGAGCAAGTGAGGAAAGCCTGTCCCCCCCTTTCTGACACCCAGCCCTCAGATATTTATAAACATTTATTAAATCCCCTCTCAGTCTTCTCTTCTCCAGACTAAAAAGCCTCAGGTCCCTCAGTCTCTCCTTATCAGGCAGTGTTCCAGTCCCCTAATCATCCTTGCAGCCCTCTGCTGGACCTTCTCCAGCAGATCCCTGTCCCTCTTAAACTGGGGAGCCCAAAACTGAATGCAGTACTCAGGATGAGGTCTCACCAGGGCAGAGTAGAGAGGGAAGAGAACCTCCCTTGATCTGCTGGACACACTCCTCTTAATACACCCCAGGATCCCATTGGCCTTCTTGGCCACAAGGGCACATTGCTGTCTCATGGGATGGGCAACTTGTTATCTACCAGGACTCCCAGGTCCCTCTCCACAGGGCTGCTCTCCAGCAGATCACCTGCCAACCTGTACTGGTGCAGTTTATAATTCCTCCCCAGGTGCAGGACTCTGCATTTGTCCTTGTTGAACCTCATTTGGTTCCTCTGTGCCCAGCTCTCCAGTCTGTCCAGGTCTCTCTGGATGGCCACACAGCCTTCAGCTGTATCAGCCAAGTCTCCCAGTTTGGTGTCACCAGCAAACTTGCTGAGCAGACTCTGTCCCCTCATCAATGTCATTGATGAAGATGTTGAACAGCTCCGGATCCAGCACTGATCCCTGGGGGACTCCACTAGTTACAGCTCTCCAGCTGGACCTGGCACCATTGATCACCACTCTTTGAACTCCATCTTGTAACCAGTTCCTAATCCACCTCACTGTCTGCTCTTCCATCCCACACTTTCTGAGCTTGCTCATCAAGATGTTACGGAAGACGGTGTCAAAGGCCTTGTTAAGGCCTTGTTAAGGATGTACCTTGGTACGCTACATCCACTGGTCCTCCCAGATCTACCCATTCAGTTATGGCATCATAGAATGCTATCAGGTTAGTCAAGCATAATTTTCCCTTGGTACATCCATGTTGACTACTCCTGATAATCTTCTCTTCCAAGTGCCTTAAGATGCCCTCCAGAAGGAACTGCTCCATCATTTTTCCAGGGATGGAGGTGAGGCTGACTGGTTGATAGTTCCCTGGAACCTCCTTCTTGGCCTTTTTGAAGACTGGAGTGACATTGGCTCTCCTCCAGTCCTCAGGCACCTCTCCTGTCTGCCACGATTTGGCAAAAGTGATGGAGAGTGGCAGAACGGTAACATCAGGCAGTTCTCTCAGCACTCTTGGGTGCATCTCATCAAGGCCCATGGACTTGTGAATATTCAATTTGTAAAGTCACACTCTCAACAATCATAACAAGATTTGACATTTTTAGATTTATATGCTCCCTGATAAAAATTCAGCTAAGTCACTCCTGAAAAAGTGTTTTTTTAGCTGAGAATTGTAGTGATATGACCTTTTCCTCTGGAATAATTAGAAATGAAATGAAGTCATATTTTTCTCTGTAAAGGCAATGCATGCAACAAAGGGTGCATTTTCAAATTTAATAGACAACCTTTGTATTTGCCATAGCTGTCAGTTTACTAAAACAATTTAGGAATTAAACACAAATAAGTTATACTCACAGTGAAAGCCTGCAACATAGTGATTGGGCTTAAACAGCAGGTTCAAGGGTGGGTCTCTCTAGGCAGTCAGAACTGGAGAGCTTTTTTTCTCCTATTATTGTGCTAGCATCACATTCTTGACACTATCACTGAATAAATTTGTTTTGTGGTTTGTATGTGGATTATGGTTAAGTGACAGTGGTGGTTCAGTTTCTTCTTGGTGCTAAAGAAATTACTTTGACACTTCTTAGTGATCCCAAACACAGCAGAAGTTTACATACTGATCTAAACTGATAAATGGCTTGAACCAGTAAGCAACAAGTCAGTGATCTGAATTAATGGCCTCCTTCCTTTCCAGCATACATTAATCTGTCAGGTTTTTGTTGGTTCTAATTATTGCTTATTTCCAGTAATGATGTACTATAACTCTGCTAAAAGGGGTTTCAACCATCTTTTTGTTTGTTTGTTTGTTTTTAATATAATGAGTTTAATCCAGTGGCTTTTCTTGCTTCTCTGAGTGCACATACCTGTGACTGAAAACCTTAAACATGACAAGATGGTGCTTAAGATCACTTTTTCAAATGTCACTGAAATTTTGGCAGTTGCATTATACCAGTGGGAGCATGGTGCTCATTCCCTTTGCTCACCCTGTGTCTTGTGTGATTCCTCTCTTCCCTAAGTCTTAAATTACAAGCCCATTTCTGACTGACACATCTGCCCAGCTACATAAAGACTCAGAAGAGTGTTATCAGCTGAAATTCAGATGCAAGATGCAGTAGGAATCTGTCAAGATTTTGAGAGATCAAAATTATTTCAATGGTTTTAAGCCTTCCTCTGTCTTTGTCTGTTCATTGCCTGCACAGGAAGGCAGTAGGTGAATGACCACTATGCCTTTCCCCTTCCATCTGGACCTCCAAAGTAGATGGGCTTTCACCTTATTGACTGCAGCCTTCTGCCTCTGGAACTCAGTGGGGAGAAATGTCATAATTTCAGTAGAATTATATATGCTTCTCAGGCTCAATGTAATAGTGAAATGCCCTCAGATATGTATGGCCAATTTTTTTGAAGATGGAATTTCCAGCAGGCTGACTGTCTTCCAGATTTTTATCCTCTTAATCTTGCTGGCTTCCAGCCTCCACCTGTTAACATGTTGTGTAGGCGTTTCAAAAATGCAGTGTGAAAAAACAGTGCAATGGCCTAATAAATTTGGCCATATTTAACTTTGAACTTATCTCCTTTGACAACATTTGCAACTAGCAGTATGTTGTAATTTGGCTGCAGAGTGAATTGAGTTTGGCTGAGCTGGAGTTAACTCTCCCCAGAGCATCTTTCTAGTGCTGTGTTTTGCAGTGCTGTAGCTGGATGTAGATAACGCAGCAGTGTTTTGGCTGCTGCTGTGCCGAGCACCAAGACTGTGCTTTTCCAACATTCCCCTGTCCCAAGAGTATGCTAAGGGTAGGGCAAGATCTTGGCAGGGAACACAGTTGGGTCAGCTGACCCAAGCTGACCAAAGGGGTATTCCATGCCATATGACATCAGACTAGGTAAGCAAAAGAAGGAAGCGTGGGGACATGCACTGATGGTACCTATCTTCCAAAGCAACCGCTATGTGTATTGAAGCCTTGCTTCCCAGAAGTCACTCAACAGTGTTTGCTGGATGGGAAGAAGAAAATAACATTGCTTCCATGCACAGTCTTTGCTTTGGCTTTACATTTTATTAAATTGCTTCTATCTTGACTCCTGTTCTTTTATTATATTTTCCTCTTCTCTGCCCATCTAAGAAGGGGAGTGATAGAGCGGCTTTGGTGGGCATCTGGCCCTTAGTCAGGAGGAATCCACCACACAGAGGCACAGATCCACAGAATCTGCAACAAGTTTAACCTCCCAGTTCCTCTCCAATTTCTAGCTTTATACAGACAGTCTATCATTAGCGAAGTTTTACCTATCTCATAGCAGAAAGGCTGTCACGTGCAATGCTTGTTAATCCTGGCACTGGGCTGAGCATAATACCTGAACTTAGATGATAATACCTGAACTTGTTGACTTGATGTAGTGACTAAGTTCATTAATGATTCTGAAGGGCAGAATTAGATTTTGTTCCCATTTGTACCCTGGAAAATAGTGATGTTACTAACAAAGTTAAATTATTGGTTTGGAGCAATAAAATAGTTTTCTTTCTGAGCAGAAAAAAAAATCTTTTATTAAATAGATAGGAGGTTATTAAAGAGGGGTTTGAATCTGAGTTAGATGTGAATTATAATGTGGCAGATATAAAATTATTAAATAGTTTTTTTAAATAGATAAAGAAAATTTCCCCAAATTTATTTACAATCGACACACACGGATTCTTTTATGCAGTTGGTAAAACTTTCTTTGCAGAATGTACATATAAAATCAGATTGATTCAAACTATTTTAGGAAAGGGTTTAGAAATTTGAACTATTGGAGAGAGTTTTGTGGCACAAACTGCCACTTAAAGGTTAAACATATATATAAACCTTCACAAACTTTAGAAAAGAGAGCTAATTTACTCACTGTCCAAAGTCTCAATATTGATAATCCAAATCATATGCGGAAGGAAAATATAGTCCTGGCCACATGGTTGCCTTTCCACGCGGTGATCGTGCAGGGGGGTTGGGGGAGTGGAGCGTGGGTTTGCTGCTTGGGTAGCACATTGTCTGAGAAGGTCCACAGACACAAATGAAATCCTCCGTGGCTCTCCAGAAGTTATTGGACCAATCCACCACCTGGCCAAAGCGGAATCCAGGCTTACAAGCTGGAACAGTCCAATCAAGTGCTATACAGCAAGAGTGTCAGCCCTTAGCTGGAGCGGTGAGCCAGCGGGTCCCAATGTTGCAACTCGTTGCTAGGCTGTATCTAGGTCGTTAGTAGATTCGCCCAGAGTCAAACCGACTCGGTGGGCTGAGCTCCGGCAGATAGTTACTTCCCGGAGCAGGACAAGCAGTCTCAGTGCCTTGGCTCAGTTCTTATGACGGGCAGAATCAGCATCTTCCGTTCGTGGGAGAAACAAGACAGGTAGTGAGCAGCGAAGGCAGCAGCAGCAAGCAAACAAGTTGGCTAGATTTTTAAGCATTTTGGCAAATGTCTTTGACCAATAGCAACAAATAAAGAAACTCTAGAACCAATCCTAGGTTATTTCACCAAAAAAGGGAGATGCATATGCCTAGTATCTGTGACCTGTGTTTACTAAAAACAAAGCAAGACCAAATATAGTGTCTCTGTAGCAGACTGAGAGGCACCAAGGCTTTTGTTTGCTCTTCCCACTTCTTCTATCCCAAGGAAGAAGGGGTGGGGGGCAAGGTGGGAATGTAGGTGGGTGTTTAGGACATGGAGAGACATGTCTTGGATATGTGTTTTAGGTACAATTTGGACCTTCCACCACAGAGGTACACTGTAAACTTGCAGTCTTCCATCAGGGGACAAAAGCATCTGGTATGATGCCACTTATATTGCTTTTTTGCACAGTTTGGTCTTAATAGGACTAGAACAGACTAGTATGAGGTGCATTTAATTTCTGCATTTGTCCGTGTTCTGCAGCCCACTCTTGTTCTTCAGTGCTCACTGCTAGAGACTGACAAAGAGGACACCCTATTTTTCTCAGGCAAGTACTGTACTTTCTCAAATTTTATTTAAAATCTAAACAAGATAAAACTGCAGCCAACAGGTCTGTACTCTGCAGGGAATCTATATTTATAGAACCTGCAATTGTCTTAACAAATAATGCAAAAAGAAATTTTCAGGAAGCAGTATGATAAAACTTTTCCAAAGAAAAAAACACATAGTTTCCTGCTATCTTGCTATTAAATAAAGGTTTTTATTTGGAATTCGAGTTCCCATGTTCCTTACTGATCTGAACTGCTTATTCTGGAAACTCCTTCTCCAAAAGCAAGAATTTTCAAAATGAGTAATTTAGTGCTGAGTAAGACTCAGTAGGACCTTAATGCAGGTATTATATCTGAAAGGAAAATGTGGCAAAAGTAATTCATATCGTTTGGCACAGTTTACATGTGTGCATATACAGTTGTCTTTTTTTTTTCTTCACAAAACTTGTTGTTATATCACAGTCTCCATACAAGATTTCTGGCTTTTGTAGCCTGCTTATTTCATAAACTTGAATGCAACAGAGTCCTAAAAGTAGATATGTAACAATTTTGCCAGGCTCAAGAAGCAAAAGAATGGATGAATATTCAATGTATTTGACAACTGCAGCTCTCAGAAACAAAAAGATGCAGCTCAACATTGAGTAGTATTAGCCACAGAAAGAAAAAACCCAAACCCAAACCCAAACCACCACAACCCAAACAAACAGACCTCTAATGTCAAAATGAAAAAGTTTCTTCCGGATTCTTCCCAAAAAGGACTTGTCTTCCCATAGAAGTGGACGGAAAGGCTGTCTTGACACTAAGTAATAGATGAGGTTCACTAAGGATGGTACTGCTACTAAAGTGAACATGAAAATACTTTTTTTGGGTGTACTTTGGCTATTAACACTAAGAGGAAACCTTGATTTCCAAATGAGGGCTGCCGGTTACATAGACTGACAGAGGGAAGTAACAGAAAAAGGCTGTACTGGATTTCAGGTCCTGTAGCAAGGTGTCATAAAAGGGAATCATCAGACCCTTTTGTGAATGGGCATCTACTGGTAGAATCAGCTCTAAATGTTACCTGTGCTGTTGGGCAATCACTTCTCATGAATAAAAAGCACTTAGTGAATTGGTAAGTATCTCAGCAAAACTTACTGAAAGGAACAGCATATGTAGCAAGACAAAATAACATGGAAATAACATCTACTGCAGATTGTTTTCACTTCTTCAAGATTTTTTTTTTTTTTTTTTAAAATTTTGAGAGTTTAGAAATACTGCTTGGCTGGAACCTGAGAAGAAGCCCTTTGATTTGTAGTGCAGGTTTCTGATAGGCTGTCAGCCTGATGAAGGCAGCTGTAGGATTTGTCTCTTCTGGACTTTTTGAATTTCAGTGTTGCCATGATAAATGTTTACTGAAGGGAATAAAAAGTTAGTTGTAAAGAATGATATGCAAATCTGTGTGGATGGTGGAGGATAGCTATATGTGCTGAATAAACCAGAAAAACAAAGAAGCAGTTCCTCCAAGTGAAAAAAAAAATAACAAAAAAAACAAATCCAAAAAACCCACAACAAAAAAGTTACTGAACTGTTTGAACTGTTTGAGCTGCTGACTCTGCATTTACTGCAATGTTTCTAAATGCTTTCCATTCCCCTGAAATCTCTACCAATCTTTTAAATGAGAATTATAGTCTTGATGTATACTTATCATCTGACACTACTATTCCCTCAGTGTTTGACAGCTATGCATGTGGTGGACTTCTGAAGAGTAATCCTGTACAAATATCTATCTTACTACTCTAGGAAGGAAAATCAGGCAGAACAGCTCACATCATAGCTTTTTAATGCAGAAGTTTGATGGGTTATGCATTTTCATAGGCTCACCAAATATGGCCCTATTGATATTCTTACAAACTTCACAGAAAATCAGAGCAGTACAAAGTACAGGAATCTTAAAGCGCAGTAAAGAAACAAAATAGTGCAAAGTAGTGTATTTTTAGTAGCCTTAAATCTTGTTCAACAAGCAAATTAGAGCAGCTAGTCTTGTTGTTGCTTCAATTATAAAGGTAAAATATATAGCTGTCCTCTGGAGAATGTCATGGCATAGGCATGTTGTGTCATGGGATTATTTTCATGCAGCAGAAGAATTCTTGTTTATCAGTGGGAAAACCAACTTACACCACCACAATTCATAATGAAATTACCACAGTCTATAAAGAAGATTTCCTCTGGTCTACAATCAGGAGTAAATTTGAAATGCATTTTGCCTAATTTGAAACCACTTTCTTTTGCAAGTTTTATTTTTATTGCCTTTTCATTACGTTTTTTTTTCCTTACTCCTAATTTCTAACCTGTTTAAAAAACACCGCACTAAGATTTTTGAGGCCAAAGCTCCCAAATTTAATACACAGGTCAATGGCAGGGCCATACTTCTGATTTCAGTCAAGATTTAAGTGTGTGTGTGTGTGTGTGTATGCAAATACTTTCTTTTTGCAATCCAAGAGCACTGCTAAGCAGCTAATGCAACTAATTAATGACTTGGAAGTGTCACAGTTTTATTTTCCTGCATAGAATCATAGAA
>WBNM01029442.1:0-48968 GCA_013399055.1 Ramphastos sulfuratus
ATTAATTCTGTGATTCATCTGTCATATGCAGTGTCTATTTTGTCCCTGCTGGTAAACTACACTTTGGCTGTGTGTTTCCATGTGTGTTGTGCCTGCACGCTCCGTTTTTGCACTGAGTTATTTTGTCTGCTGTTTGTCACATGCTGTGTTGCAGGTCATTTCTTGTTTCCACTGGTCTCAGTTGCTTATGCTCATTTTGTTTTTTCAGGTGAGCCAGTCTCAGGAGCATCAGCAGTATATCACTTTTCTGCAGAGATTATTGGGACCTTTATTGGAGGCATACAGCTCTGCTGTCACCTTTGTGCACAATTTCAGTGGTCCTGTTTCAGAGTCTGAATACCTTCAAAAGTTACACAGGCACCTAATAAGCAGGACAGAGAGGAATGTTGCGGTTTATGGTATGTTAAACTGCTTTTGAACTACTCCTCCTAGTACAAGGTAGCCCAAATTCAATGGTAGGTTGTTTATCTGTTGTTTGTTTTGTTTTCTTGCAGCTGAGAGTGCTACCTACAGTCATGTGAAAAATGCAGTGAAAGTCTTTAAGGAAATTGGGGTAAGTATTTGGTGATCAAAGCTGGAGATTGTTAAGTTTCATTTTAACAATGAGCATACTTTTGACAATTCTGGGAACCTCTCCAATATCAGTTTTTAATACGAATGTAGCTGCAGAAGTTTGGTGAATTTTGAGTGTTTTGCTTTCCTTTAGGCTCAGAGCTATGGGAGAAGAGCACACATTACAGAACAGGGTACTTTTTACCTCTGAGGAAACCTGCCTAGATGAGCACAGGATGTCTATACATTGTTATTCACAGCAAATGGAGTTCCTCTGCTCTACTCCATGTCCTTATTGGATATTAGTGACCACGCTGGAAGGCTCTATGCTTAATAACAACTCAAATTAATTTTGGACCTACTTAAGTCTTCAGAAAGTATTAGTCATTGAATTTGGGCTTAGCAGTGATCAGTGCTCCAGGAGAACCACCCTAATTGACCTCCAGTGTCTACCATGAGGATAGAAGGGTTCTTTAAAATAAAGAATCAGTTTGGACTTCACCATGAGCATTTTGGAATGTAAATCACTTACCCAGAGTTTGCAAAATAAGAGCTTTTCTTTCATGAGAGTGATGTGTCTTCCTGAGTGCCAGATGGGATTTAGCATTATAATTTTGAAAACATCAGCATTTAGGCAAAGTTTTGTAGATAAGGATTTTGAAGTATTAACAGTAGTTAGCCTGTAGGAAAGCTTTTATAGTAAAGAAGATGTCTTTACTATAAGAGTAAGGACTGTAAGGACTGTACTATAAGGACTGTAAGAGCTGTAAAGAAAGCACATATTAAATCCATAGTTATAATTCTAGTTGATTTTGCCATTGTTAAGTGCAACTAGGTGGCATCTACTGAGCATCTATTCAGAGCATAGCATATGAGTTCTTGTTTTCAAAGTGCTTACACTTGCAGTTCAGATGCCTTTAGAGTGTGGGGGTTATCCCTCAGTATTAGGAGTTGGCTGTGTATCATACACTGCTTATTTCTCAGTTTCTCTTCTGTACAAACTGAAGGGCTTCAACACTGAATGAACTCTGATATCTACAGGCATTGCCATATAAACCTTGAAGAAAGGATATTAGGAACAAGTTCTTTACCATAAGGGTAGTGGAACACTGGAACAGATTACCCAGGGAGGTGGCTGGGGCCCCATCCCCAGAGCTGTTCACTGCTGGAGAGAGTCCAGCGCAGAACCACAAAGGTGATTAAGGGGATGGAGCATCTCTGCTACAAGGAGAGACAAAGGGAGCTGAGGCTCTTTAGCTTGGAGAAGAGGAGACTGAGAGGTGATCTCATTAATGTCCATAAATATATAAAGGTTGAGTGCCAAGAGCATGGAGCCAGGCTCTGCTCAGTGATGCCCAGTGACAGGACAAGGGGCAATGGGTGGAAGTTGAGGCATAGAAAGTTTCATTTAAACATAAGGAGGATTTTTTTCACTGTGGGGATGACAACAGTGGAACAGGCTGCTCAGGGGGGTTGTGGAGCCTTCCTCTCTGGAGGTATTCAAAACCTGCCTGGACATGTTCCTGTGTGATCTGGTACAGGTGATCCTGCTCTGCAGAGGGGTTGGACTAGATGATCTCTTGAGGTCCCTACCAGCCTCTGATACTCTGTGATTCTATGGAAGTGAAGCTCAGCAGGGCTCTGGACAACCTGATCTAGTTGAGGGTGCCCTTGCTTACTGCAGAGGGGGTTTGGAGACTGGATAAGGCACTTGGTGCCATGGTTTAGTTAATTAGAAGGTGTTGGGTGATCTCAAAGGTCTTTTCCAGCCTGGTTAATTCTGTGATTCTGTGACTAGATGACCTTTGGAGGTCCCTTCCTACCCAGACCATTCTATGGTTCTATGAAAGGGGGGGGAAAAAAAAAGGGTGAACTTAACATAGAAGGTAAAACCTCAATCACAAAAGAAAGGAGATTCTTTGAACATGTTAACGCTTATATATGTTGATGTTGTGCTTTAGGTTTTCAACCAGACAAAACAAAGGAGAGACACCATTTTGGAACTGAGCACTATGTTCCTACCTCAGCGCAACAGGCAAAGACTACTGGAATTTGTCATGAGCTTCATGGTAATATAAACCACGTACAGCACCTTCGTCCAGGGACGTGAAGACAGGTTTTGAGACTGTGTCAAAGCCTGGGGACATTTGCTAATCCTTCAAAGTGTGAGGTGCCACTGTCTGTGTAAGGCCTTCTCGGACTTGAACTACTGGAAGACAAGTGCCTTCTTATGTATGCATTTATGGGTGTCTTAAGTCCCAATCCTGTTGTAATACAGTGATCCTCAGATGACACTTTGGATACAAGTAATTAAGCACGTTGCAAAAAAACAAGTGAAATTATTAGAATTAGATTTAAAAATAAGAATGAAGTTTTATCAGTGTTACATTTTAAATGTACTTTTAAAAGACTGTAACAGATGCACAAATCCATAGATTGGTGATCCGTAGCTAACCCTGAGATCTTGAGTTTAGTGGCAACACAGCTTTATGGCATTAAAAAAAAGTAACTTTGATTCCGGTTCAGTTTTATTGTTTTAAAGAAATGGTTAATTTTTTTTTTGCTTATACATGATAAATACTTCATGGATAAAGCCATAGTTTTTCATAATTGTTAACATAAATGCCAAAACTCTAATGAGAATAACACTTAAGTGACATCTGAGAACAACGATCATGTAGCAGATGATTGTGAGAAGGGGCGGCAGGCACACCTTGCACTACTGTAGCTGTGTAGTGCGGTGGTAAATTGCACTAATCTCTGCTGTCATGGAGAATGTGAGAGTAGCATTCTTGGTTTTGTTATGGTAGCTGTCATTCAGCCAGATGCAAGTCAGGAGACAGTTGCCTGAATGTGAATATCTTGTAAAATCCTAGATGATTATTTAATTGAAAAAAAGCTATTGAGTTTGGTTCTTTATTGTGTGGTTTGGGATTTTTTTTGTTGTTGTTGTTTGGATGGGTTTTGTTTTGTTTTTTAATAATAGAATGTCAGATTTGATTTTTTTTTTTCTTTTTTTAATGGAGTAAAAATTTTGTTTTATGAGGGAAAAGAATTCATTTTGGCCCTAACAATTTCAGCAATAACTTCTGCAAGTGTTCATGCTGTATTCTCTTGTTGAGCAGATCTAAATTGGCATGAAGTACTAACCTCTAGAAAGACAGAAATGTCATGAACAATGTGGTTTTTTACTCCAATCTAACTGACTTACAAACCTAATAATGTATAGACAAAACTGAATGGTTAATAAATTCTGGGACTCTGGTCTTGCAATCTGATCCTTTTGCATGGAGCACTTGCACTGTAGATTTCATCTTCTCTTCATGTGAGTGGAGATTAGATTGCAACCTGTGGTCCTGTGTTTTAGTACAGCTGATCTAGCTGAAGCAATAATGGTATGTGAAGCTGGTTTGCTTGTGAACTGTGTTTTGCCTCGTTTTGATTGCCTTCTCTATGAAGGAAATCAAGCATTTCAACGTTTCTCTTGATTCTTGCACCCTGGCCTTGTGAGCAGAAAGTCCCCCAACCTTCATCATGCAGTCTCTGTTGCTTAACGTAAATATGGGAAAGCATACTTGAATCTCAGCACTTGCACTGTTAATGCCAGCACAAAACCCATGCATCAGATTGGAGTTTGTGGCCAAGGAGCTTGCATTTGTACTGCACGTTTGTCAAGGAGAAGATTTCTGTAAGTTTTTTATTAAATGCTGTTAATATTTGGAAGCTGCAGTTTATAGTTTACTAACAGTATACTGTTAGCACTGTGAGACGCATGTGTCTTGTCACTAAACCAGGTGCTCTACAACACTTAAAAACAATTTCTGAACCAAAGCTACGTTAATGTGGATAGAAACTGACCCCAGTGTCACTTTTGTTTTTATGTCCTTCTGCTGTCTCAGCAGGATAGTGACTACATCACACATAGTTTTTGTGAAGTCTACTAGCTCTTTAGGAAAACAGTTTCATCTCATACTACTAACACGCACTGTTTGTTAACCTAGTGAATGTTTCCTGCAGTGGTTGCTGCTGATGGCTTCCATTTTATGTCCAAACAAAAAAAAAAAAAAAGATGAGGTGCTTCTAAATAATGAGCTCTTAACAGTTTACTGCATTTCAGTAAATCTGAAGTGTACTAACAGCAAAGATTGTACATAAATAGATTCTTAAAAATTAAGCAATATGAAGCAAAAAAAAAAAAGACAAAACCCAGACAAAACTTGAGCAATTTTATTAAGAATGTTCTGCCAAGTGATGTATTAGTTACCATAAAACCCAGGAGTACTGTGGGCATTGGAAGTGTTCTGGCTAGGAGTTAACAATTAAGACTATTTATGTCTTACATTTAAAAAAAAATAAAGAGAGACAATAAATCTGGTTAATATAAATCAGTGCGTGGGTAGGGTGTTAAGGCATGTGAAGACACATGAATGATTGTATTTATGTGCAGAGGGAGGAGGCACCTCTAAGACTAGTTTGATTTCATACAAGTAAAGGCTGCATGTGAGAAATCAGCACTGTGAGTCGTATGGCCCTGGAAGCCTTTGCATTCTGCAGCAGGTGTGTCTGTGTGTGTATATATATATATATGCAAGTGTGTATGTTATGACACATGGTAACAATGCTTTTCCCTGAAAACAAAGCACAGAACATAACATTATCAGGCTGTAACAGTCAAATACTAAACCCAACACTTTTGCACTGTATTTATACCTCCAGTGTCTTCTGATGTTATTAACCTCTCATGTTTACTGTGCTGACAGAATGCCAGGTTAATTCCAGTAAAGTTAACCAGTGAACAAGGAAGGACTGGCCTTCAGTTACCACAGGTGTATTTTAAGACTCTCCTCTTACAAAGACTTACATGAGTCTTATGAGCATTTTACTCAGGTGCAAAAGACTTTTTAGGCCAGGATCTTTCATGATATGAGAAACCTAATCTTCCCTTAGGCATCCTGTAGGTCTCACCTTTCCAGAGCGATTAAAATGTAGAATTTCACTTCCTGTGCCACCACAGCCACCCAAGCCCCCAGAGATTATAAACCTATTAATACACTCACTTTCTACTCCCACTGACATTGGAGGCATACCTGCCTTCTCTCTTGACAGTATAGGGCTTTATTCACCTGTCTTTGCTTAGGAAGCATATCACATTGTGTTCAGCTGACTGCCTGCACCATGGAGAAGTATCAGAATCACCACCTAGAAGGTGATTGAGCTGGGAGGTGGTGTAAGATACTGTAGCTCTTGTTTCTCTGCTAATGAGGCTGATACTGCTTCCTTGAGAATGTTACCACATTTTACCTGTTACGTGTAATGCTGTGTCTGTTGTAGAAGCACAGAGATGTACTGGAGTCATTTTAATGAATTAAACTGTTTGCTAATACGACATTTAAGAAGTGTGGGTTTTTTAATTGTTGTTTTGTGTTGTTTTTTAAATGATCTGCTAAAATAATTCATTCAATAACTTTGTCCCACTCCTGGCAGTTTCTGAAATTAAACCATGAAAATCTTCCATTGTAGATGTATGGACTGGACAGAACCATTTAAAAATCAGACAGGTGACATCCTGACTCCTGAGTCACTCTTTATTGTGTTGTGAAGTGGAGGTGCCATTTTTCTTCTGTTTCCCCATCCTTGCAAGGCCATCTGGAGTAGCTTAATCTTTAAATGTTCCTCTCACTTTACAGGGAGCCAGGGGGGTGAGGACTGTCAATCAGGAGTCTGGGATGATTCTAATGCTGCAGACTGTCTGTTCTCCTGGTGATTTCAGGCTGACCTGTAGTACAATAAGCACCTGTCAGCAGTTCTGACAGCAGCTGGTAAATCTGAATCAATTGGTGTGAGGCTCTAATATGACAGAACCTGCATAGATGATCATTACTTAGAGTGAGAAGGAGGGATGCAGTTTCACTCTTCAGGGGAAATTAAAAAAAAAGTAAGTTGTAGTCAACTGATCCTTTAAGAGGCCTCTAGCAATGTTCACATGCATGCAAGACTCGATTAATTGACAACTCCTGGCTGAGGCAGGAAACTAAAATTCAATTATTGTCAAGAGCTTGAATAAAACCCAATTTTTATTGGTGATGACCTTACATAGTGTTCTTTCCTAAATGTCTTCCTATTTCTCAGTCTTTTAAAATCCCAAATGTCAGATAAAGCACTTCTCTCTGGTTTTTGCTTAATTCAGTTTTCTTGTAATAAAAGCTTGTCAGGATTATGTAGAAGGATCACTTGATTTGAGGGCTCTGTTTTATTCTCTTTTGGTACACTTAAGTTTTCGGTAGCCTTCTATTTCCAAGGAAAGACCCACACTGACCTGAATTGCTACATGAAATGTTTTCTTTACAGTGTTTTACAGATGTTCACTCTGCTCTTGTCAGACCCCATCTGGAGTACTGTCTGCAGTTCTGGAGCCCCCAGCACAGGAAAGGCATGGAACTGTTGGAGCAGGTCCAGAGGAGGGCCACGGAGATGATCAGAGGGCTGCAGCAGCTCTGCTGTGAGGACAGGCTGAGAGAGTTGGGGCCCTTAGCTCTGCTGATCCCAGTACTCGCCCCTGGGGAACTCCACTAGTTACAGGGCTTCAGCTAGACTGTCCCACTGACCACAACTCTGTGACTTCTTCCCTTTAACCAGTTCCCAATCCACCTCACTACTCCATCACCCAGACCACACCTCCTCATTTTTTTTTTTTTAATGCCTTTTGTTTCTCTTAACTGTCCATGCTTTATGGCAGATGAAATCTGAAAGTCTCTTTGGGGTTTATGGTCTCCCAGGTCTGAACTCTGACATAACAGAGCAATGAACACTTCATACCTGCTTCTTTCCAGGAAGTTCCTTGTTGTGATGACTGCACCAATTACTTTTTTTGTTCAATTGCATTAACAGGTGGGCTACTTACAGAAGAATTAATAAGGTCAACAGCTCACCCAGCAAATGCAACATGAATCATAGAATGGTAAGGTTAGAAGGGACCTCAAGGATCCCCTAGTTCCAACCTCCTGCCATAGGCAGGGACATCTCCCACTAGCACAGGTTACTCCAGGCCTCGTCCAACCTGGCCTTGAACATCTCCAGGGAGGGAGCAGCCACAACCTCCCTGGGCAATCTGTGCCAGTGCCTCACCACCCTTACTGTAAAGAACTTCTTCCTAAGATCCAATCTAAATCTCCCCTCTGCCAGTTTAAACCTATTGCCCCTTGTCTTGTCATTACAAGACCTTGTCAATAGTCCCTCCCCAGCCTTCCTGTAGGCCCCCTTCAGATACTGGAAGGCTAGTCAAAGTTTTCTCTTCTCCAGGCTGAAGAGCCCCAACTCTCTCAGGTCAGAAAAGTCCATGGAATGGCAGCAGTGATAAGGAAGGGAGCAGAGAGCAAACTGGGTTAACATCACTGTGCCTCTGCCCTGTGTCTTGAGTGCTGCGTGAGCATTTTCACAGAGAGATGCGTAAGGGTCTTCTACTGGTGCCAGCTGTAAAATCTCTGTAGACTGGAAAAATGGGTGAGGAATCCTGCTTCTGGCATTTTCACCTTGCAGACTTGCTGGCAGAGTACAATTACAAATTACAAATTAACCCTATCTTTTGTTAGCTGTTAACAGATCACAGTTTAACTCTGACCCTGCTTTGGAAATGCTGAAACCCAAGTGACATTTCCTGAGTTTTTGTGTTTACTGCTGCCATGACAGTTTTGTTATCTCAGGACTTCAGGCACCAGTGACTGTACCTACCCAAACAAAACAACATTTATAAATGCTACAGAACTATCAGTGGCACATAACACTTTTTTTTTTTTTTTTTGTTTTTGGAAGAATTCCAGGATGCCCCCAAAAGCAACCTCATCTGAGATTTGTACTGTGTGGTTACTGCTATGTAATTAGTACCCGAGATGGGTTTAAACTGGCAGAGGGGGGAGGAGGCCACGAAGATGCTCAGAGGGCTGCAGCAGCTCTGCTATGAGGACAGGCTGAGAGAGTTGGGGCTCGCAGCCTGGAGAAGAGAAGGCTTCCAGGAGACCTTAGAGTAGCCTTCCAGTATCTGAAGGGGGCCTACAGGAAGGCTGAGGAGGGACTATTGACAAGGTCTTGTAATGACAGGACTAGGGGCAATGGGTTTAAACTGGCAGAGGGGAGATTTAGACTGGATGTTAGGAGGAAGTTCTTTGCAGTGAGGGTGGTGAGGCACTGGCACAGGTTGCCCAGGGAGGTTGTGGCTGCTCCCTCCCTGGAGGTGTTGAAGGCCAGGTTGGATGAGGCCTTGAGTAACCTGTGCTAGTAGGAGGTGTCCTTGCCTATGGCAAGGGGTTGGAACTAGGTGATCCTTGAGGTCCCTTCCAACCTTACCATTCTAATGGCTTGTTAACAGCTGGCTGGAGCATGTCTCTAAAACCAGTGCCTCACCTTTGATTCATTGTTCTCCTTCAGATGGGAAACAGGAAGGGGGTGATGGATTGGGTTTGTTTCCCGGTTAAGCATTTTGCATATTAGTGGAAAATTTTACTTGGTCTTCACTAAATGTAGCTGAAGCCTAATTTTAGCAGTGGTGCTAAGCATCTCTGAGAATCAGCCTTCCTCTTGTCTCTGCAGGATGGAGAAGGCCAATTAAACCTCTACCTGTCAAAAATCTGTAAAAGGCCTTTTCCAGTGTTGATATTTCCCCTTTGTTAAACTTAATGATCATAATTCAGCAGCTTTGCTTTGGCTGGCTGGCTGGCTGGCTGGCCATTTATAGCCTCCAGTTTCCCCAGTGTGCTGCAGGTTTAGACACTCATCACCCTCATCTTCCCAGGTCCTTCCCATTGTCCTTAACAGCAACTCTTTAGTTGGATGAATCAGCTTTCTCCTTCAAAAAGAGCCCACAAAATATGAAAATGAGCTCCTCTTAAAATCCAAACATAGTGATTTAAGTTAATGAATATTTTTATTCCTTGGCAGAGAGATTGGACTCGATGATCTTTGGAGGTCCCTTCCAGCCTCTAAAGTTCTGTGATTCTGTGATCAGTTTTCTATCAGAAAATCCTGTTTCCTTAAAAATCAGTGTGCTTCCTAATTTTAGCAAGGTGTTTGGGAAAGAATTAGACCTGAAGAGAAGCTTTGCACTGAAGTAGTGGTTTTGTCTGGGGTTTTGAAAGTTCATTTTNATGCCCCCAAAAGCAACCTCATCTGAGATCTGTACTGTGTGGTTACTGCTATGTAATTAGTACCTGAGATGGGTTTAAACTGGCAGAGGGGGGAGGAGGCCACGAAGATGCTCAGAGGGCTGCAGCAGCTCTGCTATGAGNGATATGGAATTTGCCTACCTGGCTCTGAAATTGTCTCCAAATGTGACCCTAGGAAGTCCCTCAGTGGCTAGGAGGTAATGGTGTGGTGGCCTGCAGTAGTCAGGTCCTGGAAGCAGGGTTGGACAATGGATTGATGCCTCCATAGTTGCACAGGTATTAATGTACACAGTGCTATGTCTCACTGTGCTGGCAAGTGAGGGGTTTGAGCTGGCTTTATCTGGGGTTTTGAAAGTTCATTTTGGGGTTTTGAAAGGGAAGATTGAACAAGTTGTTTGTTGGTTGTTTTTTGGGTTTTTTTTGTTTTTTTTTTTTTTCCCCCTAAGTTTTCCATAAAAACTTAAACCAAAACAACAGGGTTTGAAATGTTTGTGATTGTTTTCATTCAGCTATCATTGAAATGTAATTAGTTTCCTCTTCTTTTTGGAGATGAGCTCAATTAATCCAATCACACTTGTTTTTGTGAAGAAATGTTGTTTGATGCGGTTTTTTTTTTAATGCTGAGCCTGGCTGGATGAGATGAACTTTAAAGCTGTGCTGCAGAATGATCTGTTCTGTGCAAAGAAATGAAGCCATACCCCGGGGCACACTCCTTGAAATAAGTTTTTGTTTAATTCCCCAGAGAGATCATCACATGTAATAAAGTGAATGTTCTCTGTCTCTAGGGGGTGAGGAAATTTAGACATGTCTTGTGTTTACATTGTTGTGATACTTAGATATAATGTAAATTCATTGTGGTGAGAGGTTTTAGAATTCATTCTTCCCTCAAAACTGTAGATTATGTCACTTTTAACCCAAAATGTTTCCTTTTGTCCAAGAGTCTGGTAGAACTGCTTTGGATATTAAGAGAACTCTATCCCTTTATCTGCTGTAATTATTAACCCAAGTTGTAGTTTAAGGAAGTCAGAATCAAAGTAGGACAGAAATATTAAGGGCTGGTATTTCTGGATATGCTCCAGAGGGTTAGGAGAGCAAAGTGGGGCAGGAGGCTGTGTGTCTGTTTTGTCTTTTAACTGGTTTATATAAACTCATCCCTTTACCCATGCAGGAAGCAGGAAAACTGAAAGACATTGGAACCAGTGGCACACACAGTTATTTTTTCTGAACAAAGTAAATGAAGTACAAATTGCTTATTAATAATTGAAAGCAAAATGCTAGATAACAAGTTGAAGCAAGTTGTCTGTCATTTTCAAGCATTAAAGGATTAGTCTGAACAAGACAGTGCAAGGCTCCCTTATCTCTTGTTAAAACATCAATTCATTTATTGAAGACTCAGATCTCAGTGATGCAGCAGGCCTGAGATATTGCTGTTGCAATAGCCTGGTGCAGACTTGGCATAAGCTGGAAGGTGGGTTCAGTGAAGGAAATTTTGATGTGCAGGTCTCACTGGAGGTAGCCTAGTCCCACAGAATCATAGAATGGTTTAGGTTGGAAGGGACCTCAAAGATCATCTAGTTCTAACCATAGGCACCTCCCACTAGCACAGGTTACTCAAGACCTCATCCAGCCAAGCTTTGAACACCTCCAGGGAGGGAGCAGCCACAACCTCCCTGGGCAACCTGTGCCAGTGTTTCACCACCCTTACTGTAAAGAACTTCTTCCTAACATCCAGTTTAAATCTCCTCTCTGCCAGTTTAAACCCATTGCCCCTAGTCCTGTCATTGCAAGACCATCACTGGGACTTGTTACTGTAAGTCATGAAAAGAGGTGAGGAACTGAGAGAGCAGGGAGAATAGGGAGAGTAGTTGCACTGGAGGATTGGAGAGACATACATGCAGATATGGAATTTGCCTCCTGGATCTGAAATTGTCTCCAGATGTGACTCTAGGAAGACTACTACCCTAAGAAGCCCCTCAGTGGCCGGGAGGTAATGGTTTGGTAGCCTGCAGTACTCCGGTCCTGGAAGCAGGGTTGGACAATGGATTGATGCCTCCATAGTTGCACAGGTATTAATGTGCACAGTGCTGTGTCTCACTGTGCTGGCAAGGCCAAGGTGTGCATCTGCACTGCACACCTACCCCATCCCTGCCCCTGAGTGGGACAAGTGGCAGCTGCTCAGCCACTGCACGGCCGGGATGGAGCATGTGGCGTGCACAAACGGCTGCCAGTCTGGGCAGGTTCTGGCCACACAGGAGCATCACAGCAGGTGATGATGGGAATAAATGAGAGGCCACAGGGAGACTCCTGATCCAATTAGCTCTGGAGGATTTTTTTTTATTTTTTTAGTAGAAAAAATTCAGTTCTCCCTATTATTATGATGTGACTGCAGCCATTTCCACTGTCCACACAAGCTCTGGCCCAGTGATTTCTTTCTTTCTTTCTTATCCAGAGGAGGATCCATAAGTCTGGATGCTCCATGTTGTGTGAACTACATAAGGGTGTTTTGTTTAATCTGCTTAAAACCTCCACTCTCCTCCCACTGTTTGCTTCCTTTTACATGCAGGCTGTGCTTGGTGAGGTAAGAACTTGCTCTCACATCTGTCAGGGCTGCAATAAATAAAAAGAGGAATCCCAGAGGAGATGTGTAGTTGACACTTATGTCCATGGGCAGAAAAAATCCTGATGGCCAGAAAACAGAGAATTAAGGATTTTGATCCTGGCATTTTGAACTTTTTTCTTTCAGAGAGATTTTGTCATTTTGCTAATAGACAAACATGGGTGAGCCCAGCTCCATCTTCAGTGCATCCAGCAGATGGTGATGGAGTTTCATCTACAGCTCTGATTCTTGTGGAGGGCCTGGACAGCACCATTCCCATACCTGAGCCCCCAGGCTGTCCATTAGAAACAAAACACCATTTCCTTGGCAGCCAGATGCACTATTTGCTTAACATGGAAAGCACTTGGTTTGGAGCTGATTTTATCTGTTGCTGTGATTGATTTTTATAGTTGCAGGAGGCAGGGTGTTTGGCACCTGACACAAACACCGCAAACTTGAAAGGCCATCTATAATGCCTGTAGGCATGGAGTGGTGTTTACACTGCTTCAAGAGAAAATTTGCACTAGGAGAGAATCTCTTCACCTCCTCCTCCTCCTCCTGCAACCTCTGTTTTGGACAGGCATTTAGAAGAAATGAAGCCATCACTCCAAAGTCCATACCTGAGCAGATCTCAAGTTTGAAAGTATTCCAGCTGCAAGATCCAGGTTTGGGGTTGCAGACCCATATCAGATCTCCCTCCCACTTCCCCACCCCATGCAAACCAACAACCCTCTACAGCTGTTGGAGGCAGGGAACTGAATCTTTTGCAAGGTAGGTGGAAAGCAGAGGCTGTGTCATATGGAGTGTTTCAGAGACCCCCAACGATGCTGCCAGCTCAACTTAGCCCTCTTAAGATGTAAACCTTCCTAGGATGCTGCAGGCTAACTCCAAGACTTTGGCTGGATGTGAGTACAAAGTGTCCTCATAGCATGACTACATCTCCTAAATATTCCTCAAAGCATTACAAGCATTAATTCAATTTTAAAATGTTCTGCAGTCTTTTCCTTCTGAAGCTAGCCTTCCTGAACTCATGTCCCAGGAAGAAGAATGATTAAAATACCAGGGAACAGCATAATTCATCAGCACAGTGTTTGTATATCAAAAACCCTCCTGATGCACCCACCAGGGCAAAGCAGATTTGAAGTTGCCCTAGCTAAAACCTAAGGAGTCCCTTGACTTTAAGAAATCCCTCAGGGGAGAAGAGACAGCACAGTTCACTGTACAGCACAGCACAAAAGTGCAGGGTCTGGACAGGGAGATGGCCTTGTACCCTGCTGAGCACCTCTATCCTGGTGTCCAAATGGCTTTGTGGAGCCCAGAAGATGTGGTTCATGCTCATTTCTTGATAGCAGTATTGATGCTGGCAAATCCTGTCCTTTTTCCTTCCCTCTCTCTCTTTACCTCCATCCCAATGCCCACGTGCCCTGTTCCTAGGCACAGAAGCTGGGAGCACTGTTTCAAATTCTGCAGCTTCCTCCCCTTTTCTCCTCAATTACATCTCAGGTGGATCAAAGTCCTGGTCTAGCTCCTTGTGAAACACCACTGGTCACTGTTAGCACAGTGGAGTCAGCCAAGCTGATGACAAGAACAAATGTTCTAGAAAGGTTGAAAGGAGAGCAGAAATATCTTACACAAATATTTTAAAGAGACTTTTTACCCTTAAGGCACAAAAAGCGAGGTGTGGGAAATGAAGCAACCTAGACAGGATGCTTAGGACTTTTCAGTTCTCCCTGATGATGTGCAGGGTGAAGCTCACACCTGGGCCTGGGTCTGAGAAAAGAGCAATTGCCTTTGAGATTGTTTAAAAGGGAGAAGGAGAATGGTTCTTTCTGCCAACCCAGAAACTGTAAATTCAAGGCATGCTCTGAGCTGGAAGAGACTGTGTTTAACTCTCTGGGCCTGTCCTCTGCAGCCCCAACCTGCTGACAGGTTTAGTAGCAATATTGGTTTTACTTTTCTGGTGCTAAACTGTTTGGGATCAGAATTTGATTCCTTTTGTCAAAACGGCAAGGAATCAATTCCTCTGTCTTGAACTGCTTGTGAGAGAAGTGGCACAAATAAAATTCAAAGATTATTTCTTCCACATCTGAAATAATAGCTTATCAATCCGGGAGGAGATCCATGGATGCTATAACACAGCCACTGGAGGGCAGCTGTAAAATTCAGAACTGCCCTTTTGTCAACTAATCTCTCCCCAAATGATCCATTTCAGGCTTATCTTGTTGCAGTGAACATTTCCCTTTTGCTTTCCTGCATTCCTTTTCCTCTCATTCCGTTATTCTCGTACCCAGCAGCCTTTCCAGCATACAGGAGGGCAGTTTGTGCACCTGCCAGCCAGCAGCAGTGCAGCTGATGCTACTGGTAACACCAGCTCAGGCAAACAACCATTCTTACCCTGTCTCCAGGCATTTGCCTCCTCCATCTGTGCACTAAGCCTCACTGCTGTTTTGCTGTCCTGTCACCCCACAGGACATCGAGCACGGTGGGCAATTCAGATATTGAAGATGAAAACCCTTTTATAGCTCTAAAGCTGCTTCTTCAGGGAGCTGAATGTGTCCCAACAGTGAAAAAGAGGGGACACAGGTGTCATGCATGCTGTGGTGAAGATCATCTGCAGCACGTTGCCACCTGGCAGGAGATGTCAAACAGTGGGAGAGCCAGCAGCAGAGGGGTCTGTCTGTTGAGAGCAGTTACCAACACCACGGTGATGTGGCAGGCAGGGCTCGCACTTGTTGGACATCCTGCAACTGCAGGTACAGCAGGAAAAGAATGTTCTGGAGAGGTACACAGAAGAGGACAAGAAGATGGACTTGACAGTGCCAAACAGTGCAGACTTCTCTGCCAGCTAGCAGAGTTGAATTAGCCCACCACTGGGTGAGAAGTACCCTGTAGCTGGCACCACAGGAGGAAAGGAAGGGCAAGCTGTTCCCAGTGCTCTGATCTGAGTGTAGGGCTGAGACATCTCAGTCCAGGAGCTGGGACTCAGCGATCCCCAGGGACATACTCTGCAGGAATGCAATCATCTGAATGTCTCTGGAAGCAGCTGGAAGCAGCTGGAAGCACTGCGTGTTAAGAAATAAAACAACTTCCAACTTCCCACGTCAGGAGCAGCTGCTTTGCTGCCCCCAGCTCCCCACAAGGGGTATGAGCAACATTTGAAGGTGGCTGCAGGGAGTGTCTGGGCCCTGCGGGGCAGGAGTGGGGTGTGCGTGGAGGAGGAGATTGCTTCAGGTTACTCACTGAATTACGTCATGTGCTGTTAAGTTGTTCTGCATGAGACAAATCTGTGCTCTGGATGATTCCCTTTTCCAGCATGATTGAGTGGAGATACACACACACACACAAACACTCACTTGCTCTATAATTTTCCTCTGCGTGGTAGATGAAAAAAATAAACAGGCGTTTCCCCGTGGGCTGTGATGTGTCTCTAACTGGCGCTTTTGTTCGCCAGCTGTAACACATCCCTTCCAGTCCAGTGCCTTTGCTGTTGTGACTGTGATCCCTGTTGCACCTCTTTGCTAGTGCCCTGCAGCAGGCCAGGACAGTTTCCACTCCGTTTCAGCCTCAGCTGAGCAGCTTTTTATTTCTTTTGCTGGCACCAACAGCTGTTTGTGAAAGTGAGGCACAGGAAGAAACTAGATATCATTGGGAGGCCTCGAGGGTCTCGGTCCAGTCTCATCTGCTGGGGCCTGTGCTTGGCAATTTAAAGAAATGAGGTTCTTTAGACAGCTGAGATGTCTGTCTTCTTTTCCAGACAATTTGAACCAGCCTGCACAAGTCAGAGCAACTGTGGATGTAATAGCAAGCTATAATATCATGGTTGCGCGGTTCGACTTGTTCACTGCTTCGAGACGCAGCAGTCGCGTGGCTGAGCGGCACACACCAGCTGACTGGCCCCTTGGCACTTTCAGATCATCTACTGCTTGTACCATCGTGTGCCCCATGAGAGATGTAAGGGAAGATGGGGGAAGATGTATGACGAGGTGGTGGTTAGAGGAGACAGAACGTAAATACAGAGGAAGTAACGTTTCATTGGTTTTGCTGTTCATGGGATGCCATCCTGTACAACTGTAATTAGATTACCCTCTCTTTTCAAATCCCTTCTGCGGCTGGCTTCTGGGCATTGACTGTTCCTGTGCAACCCACAAGGGAGAGAATTGCTGTAGGAAAATGGAGGGAGAAAATGAGTCTTTAACTTGACCTGCAGCATCAGAGAGGTTGAAAAATTGTGAGAGTTTTCGTAGGGCTTTTATTATCATCCGGAATGCTTTATAAATATTAATTAAATCTCATGTGTCTCCTCTGAATTACATAAAGACAGAATTGCCTCATCCATCAGAAAAGAGGTCTCAGAAGCTGGTTGACAATTTGAGACAGTATTAAATGACACCAGCTCAGCGAGCAAGAAAATAACACCCACTTGAAATTTCTCCGTAGAAGAAAACATTAAGCAACTGGACTGTGTTCTTCCAGCCTTGTGAAAAAGTCCTGTTAGATCATGAGAGCCTGTGTGAGGATCTACCTTCCCACACTCTGCTTCTGTCTCTCTTCTTGCTTTGTGAGAAAGTATTGTTTCCATAGGTAAACTTAATCTAAAATTATTATTTTAGTAAGGAAGAAACCTAAAGGGAAAACTCTCTATACATCCTCACACTCTCTTCCAGTTCCAGGACATCACTGATGGCTGACAGATATTGGCATGAAACTGCTGGAAGAGAGGGCTGGACCAAAAGAATGGAGGTGCCAGGGGAGTGCAGTGGTTAAATGAGCTCTGTGGAGCAGTGTGCAGCCGCCAGCAGGACAATGAAGCCAGGCATGGTATGGAAACCTTGTAAAAGAGCAGAATAGAGTGATTTAAAGGGCTGTCAGTGTGGTGTCAGTACTCAGGGTTGCTGCTTGCTTAGGAAAGCATTTCAAGATTATTCCCAGTAGTTAGGGTGGCAGAAGTTTGCCCAAATAGATGAGCTAAGGGCAAGCTGCCTGCCGATTACATGTCAGGTGTTAGATAAATTACACCACACCCACCTGAAGAATTTGCATTTGGCTCCAGCTAGAACTCAAAGTAGAGACTAGCACTTAACAAATGCAGAGGGGCATTGATTATTTACGCAAATTTCCTCATCTCCTTCTCAGACTAGTCTCATTTTCTCATTCAGATGCTTGAGAAAGTCACTGGATTAATTGTTTCTCCAGATGGACTTCTCCAGGTGTGTCACCTAAAGGCACTCTGGATTAAGGCAATGGTGGACCAGATTATATTTAAGGTACAGTACCAAAAAAAATCAGGTACCAGATACATCAAAGCAATCTTGGGACATTTTAAATATTCAGTGAGCACAGAGGATGTGCTACAGATGTTATTTATTTCTCAGTGCTATTAACTGACCTTTCGTACAGAAACTAGTTATGGAAAAGACCTGCATAGCCTGGTGGGCATCAAGCTGCTCATGCACTAACAATGCTTGCCCAAGCCATAAAGGCCAACTGCACCATAAACTGCATTAACTAGAGCCCAGGTGCTTCTTGCCTTCTACTGAACACTTAAGAGGCCACAGCTGAAATAAGGTGCTAGACTTTTTCCCTCCCTTGATCCCCAAAACAGTGGCTTATGCTGTATCTATTTTCAAGAGGCAACAGACACAAGCTGCATCAAGAGAAATTCCTATCAGATATGAAGAAAAATATTCACAGTGAGGGCAGTGAAACACTGCAGCAAAGGCTCAGAGAAGCTGCTGAATCTCTGTCCTTGAGATGCCAAACTCCAGACTGGAAAAGGTGCTGAGAAACTTGTCCTAAGATGTCCTTGCTTCAAGGAAGGCTGTATTGGTGTCAGACCTTCTGACTTCCAGAGGTTCCCCCAATTATTTCATTATTTTGTTCCTGTCGAGAACTGGAGCAGACTTGTAGAATCTATGTTTTCTAGTTCTCTAGACATATAGACAAAGACAAAGGACATGAGCAACCTTTGAGACACCAAGGTTTTTGTGGCTGTAAGAATTGTGAACATTGTAAGGTCAGGATTGTTCTACTTTTTTTGAGAATTAAAAGTGGAACTGATTTTCTTACTTTAATTCATTTCTTTACCACATAGGAATTCACCCCTGCTGGGTTTTTAATCTGCTGTGAATTTTCTGGCTTTGTTTCCTCTAGAACTTCTTTTGAAGCACCCTTGTAAAGAATTGCATGGACTTTGAATGGAAGTTCAAAGCACAGATCTGTTAATCCTGAGAGTTTCAGTACTACTACTTAATATACATCAGTAAATAAGCAAAATTATAGCAATCACTTACAGCATGGCTGCATTGGATTTGCTGTTAGCTCATGCAAGGCATGCTACTTGAAAAGTGAAGAAGGGGAAAGGAGGAGAAAGTGAATCTATTTTTATTTTAATGGTCCCAGCTCAATGAATTCTTGGCATGATAACCAAATCAGTGACTGGCTCTGTGAAATAAGAGGATTGACACTGTTTTAATGCATTTCATTTTGCAGCAGTTGTTTTCCTGTACACACTATTTGTACAGGAAAGCTAAGAATACTTGATTAAGTAAGTGAAAATGAAGTTATTTATTAGGTAGGCTTCTCTGTATTCATCCTCTGTAGGATCCATATATCTTGGGAAGGTTTTTGTTGCTTTGTTTTCGTATGTGTGGAGAAATGCTACTACATAATTAGCATCAAACAAATGCTAATTTCTTCTCTTCCTTACATTGCAAGGAAACAAACTGCATACACAGCAAAACACAGTGCTGGGAGCAGCTCAGTTAGGTTTCAAGTTTATCTTCATCCAGAGGAGTGTTTGAAGAGCATAACTAGATTCCAGTGACACTGAGGAGGATTTCAGCAATGATTTCATCATTTGTCTTTGTTTCAATTAATACTTTTGCTTCCAGGCAGAGTAACATAAAACTTACAGGCACTCACAGTACCCAGCAAATTCTTTCTCTTCATTTCTTCCCCCTTTTGGTTTTTAACATTAGCAGCTTCTCTTTTAGTTAACAATGTGTCAGCATTGTAATTCAAAACCCTTGGTTCTGTTTTGATATGTGAACTGTAAAAGAAATTTGTTTCAGGTTTCAAACCTGGTTTCTGGGACCTTGCTCAGGAAATCCTTTAAAACATTTTATGAGTTCATAAAAATATGTTCGGCTCTGCTTCAGCTCTGGGATTCAGTCTGTTGACACAATAAATTACTAAATATGTATTTAATTTGCTTTTATTAGTGAATTCATTATAAAGCTTATTATGAATTTGTTATCAGAGCTTCTTTATAGTTTTATTCCTGCTTATCACAAATGAAAAAGAAAGCTTACTGTTTCTGCTGCCTTCAAAATTGATTCTTGACTCAAATAATCAACATGCTCTTAAGACTCTCAGGAAGGTTATTGCATATTTGTGTACTTGCACAACTCTCACATTTCCCTTACTTCAACCTCTCCAGTCCACTTGTTTTCAATATTTCTGGAAGGATTTTGAATGACAGGAGCTAGCTGACACTTTAGACAGCGTTACTGTATCTACGAAATCTCCCTGGGGAGGATTTTAATTCTGCACAGTGCATCTCCAAAGTGGTTGAGGGAATCTGGTTTCCAGAAGAGCAAGAACCCAGGATTTTCACTTGCTCATAAGAACTGAAAATTCATTAATTATGTCTGGTATCGTGTAGTTCATAAACACAATTTAAAGAGTGACACTTTAGTTTCTGTGAGGTATAGAAATGCAAGACTGGTGCTGCTGGGAGAAAAGCTGCTCAGCGTTATCCTGCCTCTGACAGCTGCCAGGGGCACACGTTAAGATGTAAATTCAAGTAACCCCACATTCACTCAAAAGGGAATTTCATCCCAGATCTCCAAGTTCACTGCCGAGGGTGCAGGCTGAAATGCAGGATGGCTTTTATTGTGAGATCTTCCGCATTCCTCAGTGCTGTGGCATCAAACGATGCTGTGAATTTCAAAGGCTCGTTAGCGTTTGTGTGAATCGGTCCTGCCCAGGCAAACTGGCATGCATTTCCTGCTACCAGTTTGCAGTGGGTTCTCAATTCACACTAACCAGGATATATGCAGGACAGCTCTATTTCCCTTTCCATATGCCACATGATCTTTACCTATTTTTCCACTGTATCTCCTACTCTTTTACCTACTATTCCTGCTCTGGAGCTGATCCTGGATGAATTACAGAATCAGAGAAATATTCCGTCTAGACAAGCTCCTCAGGATCACCAAGTCCAACCAACAGCCCTACTCTAAAAGGTTCACCCTAAACCATATCTCCAAGCACCACATCCAAACGACTTTTATACACACCCAGGGTTGATGACTCCACCACCTCCCTGGGCAGCCCATTCCAATGCCTGACCACTCTTGCTGTGAAAAACTTTTTCCTAATATCCAGTCTAAACCTACCCAGATGCAGTTTGAGGCCATTTCCTCTTGTTCTATCACTATTTACCTGTGAGAAGAGATGCTGAAGTGCCCGATAGTGCATCAGAAAGAATTATTTATCATGGAACAGGCTTTTCTGTGACCTATATAGCTGTGAAGTTTATTGTTTCTGATAGTGAAATTTATTATGACATTTATTGCTTCTGATAGTCAAATCTTCTCACAGCCTGCCTGTGAGCTGGGCAGAATCACACACTGTCCCAGACTGCTGCATGAGGATTTCTAACAAATGCCAGGACTGCCCTTTATTTCTGCAATAGAGAAGGGTTTCAGTCACGGTAGGAAGCAAGACTCAGTCAAAGGAAGCATAATAGCAATCAATTCTCACTCAGTGATGAGATTTGGACAACATGGATGTGCTCTGCATGTATGCAGTGTGTATGCAGTATGCAGTAACAAACTGTCTCTTCTAATCCCCCTTCAGCAGGCTGTACTGTGACCCTGTAAACCTGGGTGATGTTACACTTTTCAGTATTACCTTCTGCTTTGGATGGAATCAGGATTTCTTTCAAGACCCAAGTTTGATTTCAGAAATATGTTATTTCTGAATCATTTTATTCCCCTCAGAGGCAGCTGATGAGCGTGGCATCAGTCTAACATGCTGCAGAAGTCTATACTCCTTTCCAAGAGCAGACCATGAATGATAATGGCTGGGTCAGACCTTTGCCTGCTGTTGGCCACAGCACTGTAAATGGATCCTTCTCCTGATCCTAACACTGTCCTAAATGCCTGTAAGATTTTTTTTTCTCTTTACTTCTCCAGAAGTCAGGCAATGGGGTTGCCTTCCCAGCATGACCACTGAGCTGACATGTTCAACGACTTTAATTGTCCATACAGAGGTCTCTACAGTCCACCAGGACATTGGAGGTACCTTGAACCCTTTTGCTTTGCCATGAAAGAGCTTGTGTGGTAGAAAGACAGTGTTTTCTTGTTGCTGTAAGAAATCATTGTTTAGATGTTTTATGAAGAATGGAGACTTTTTTTTTTTTAAATATTATAGAATCATAGAAATTATGTTTTGTTTCATTTGGAAAGGATCTCAAATATCTTTGAGTCCAACCATCAGCCTGAGACCACTGTGCTATTAAAACATATCCCAAAGCACCATGTCCACATATTTCTTGAACACCTCCAGGGACAGTGACTCCACCACCTCCCTGGGCAGCCTATTCCAATGCCTGACCACTCTTTCAGTAGAGAAATGTTTCCTTAATATCCAAACTAAGCCTCCCCTGGCAGAGTTCATGTAGCGAACCATCTGAAAATGGCAAGTGAAATAACCCTGAGAGGAAAGACATAGGAGCAGATTTCTTGTTGTCTGGATAAGGAAGAGAGCAGGAGGTGAGGTTACTGCCACTGGGACTTTACAGTACCTGTCTGCTAATGTTAATGAATACTTCAAGCCACATCTCAAGTTCAGTCTTCTGTGGAATATTAAAACCCACCTAATTAAATAATGTTAAAACATTATTTTACATTTTTACATATTTAACATTATCCGTGAGTGAGGCTCTTGTGATTGCTGGCACCAGTACAGTGCTCTGTCCCTAAATGCAGAGGTAAGATTACCCCAGAGAGGATTGGCAGGGAGGCTGTTACAAATTATGCAGAATTAATAATCAATATTAATTTTGATATCCAAGCGAAGATTGTTAATTACTATGAAAATTGTTTATTAACATAGAATCATAGAATGGTAAGGTTGGAAGGGACCTCAAGGATCATCTAGTTCCAACCCCCTGCCATAGGCAGGGACACCTCCCACTAGTACAGGTTACTCAAGGCCTCATCCAACCTGGCCTTGAACACCTCCAGGGAGGGAGCAGCCACAACCTCCCTGGGCAACCTGTGCCAGTGTCTCACCACCCTCACTGGCAAGAACTTCCTCTTAACATCCAGTCTAAATCTCCCCTCTGCCAGTTTAAACCCATTGCCCCTTGTCCTGTCATTGCAAGACCTTGTCAATAGTCCCTCCCCAGCTTTCCTGTAGGNACACAGGTAACAGGTAATCTAGAAAACTTAAGAAATAACTAGGAAATACAAACATTAAACTTAGAACTGTAAAGAGGTTCTTGTGATCAATTACACTGTGTGCCCCCGAGGGGACTTGAGGAGCTCCTTTCTGCTGCAAAGGCAGAAGGCACAATAGAATCTAATTACAGAATTTCTTTCAAAGAGGCTTTGAATATTTACTCACAAAATAGTATCAGACAGTACCCAAACACTGTCTGATAGAATCATAGAATCATAGAATGGTAAGGTTGGAAGGGACCTCAAGGATCATCTAGTTCCAACCCCCTGCCATAGGCAGGGACACCTCCCACTAGTACAGCTCACTCAAGGCCTCATCCAACCTGGCCTTGAACACCTCCAGGGAGGGAGCAGCCACAACCTCCCTGGGCAACCTGTGCCAGTGTCTCACCACCCTCACTGTGAAGAACTTCCTCCTAACATCCAGTCTAAATCTTCCCTCTGCCAGTTTAAACTCATTTAAACTCCCAACTTGAAGGGAGTTGAAGCAGCACAGGTATGTGGCAGAAGCTTATTTATTGTTTGCCCAAATGTAATGGCCCCTTTGGCCACAGAGATTCACCAATCAGAATGGCACTTTGCCAAACCTGACCGTATTAGGTGAAGTCAGGAGCTTGCTTTCCTTTATTTGGGAAGAACAAGCTTGGGCAGGTCTTGGACCCTCAAAGTGGGTGTCGCCAAGCCTTTTGTCTTCTCTCTGCTCTCTGCTTCCTCCCCCCACCAGAGGGAAGGGGATCATGCCTGGGCAAGCCAGGACATGTGTTAGGCCTGTTTTGGCCTTCCAAAACAAAGGCATGCACTGCTTCAGCCCTGCACATGCAGAGCAGCCCCACAATGAGTCTCTTCAGTGCCAGACTTTCCAGCATTTTAGAAAGGCCTGTGTCACGTAGGAGTCGTCTCTCTGAATCTGAAATGGGACTGCCAAAAGTGCCATGGTCCTAGCAAATTCCTGCAACATCTCTTATAACTGGCCTGGTAGCTTAACAGCAGATGATGCTGATGAAATAAATGCTGAGGTTTGAACACTTAGGCTTCTTCAAAGATCAGGATAAACATCTGAAGGTTGTGGTAGTGCCTTGTGTCTGCCAGTAATAAAATATGTGTGTGAGCTTGTGCTGTCGTTTGCTTCCTTCCTAGTAGCACTGTACTTGATGGAAGCAAGCTGAGATTATGGCCAGAAGTGATAAATTGCTGTGTTAGAGAGTCAGTAAACCTTAGTCACAGAGTCCTGCTTGCTATAGGCAAGTGATTTAAAACTTTTATCCCTGAACTTCTGCTGGCACGTTTTGCACAGATCATCCTTCTTCATCCCATTTTACAGCTGTCACCTGCAGTGGACAACCCAGAAGTGATACAAAAATCACCTCTACAAACAGGACACAGAACTAACAGGAAAGCACGTAGAGAACTTATATACTCATTGCTTGCAGCAATAGTAGTGTGTCAGCGCTTTCCCCCATGACATTTCTCACCAAAAGCTTTCCTTAAAAACAAATCTTTGGCATGGAAATGAGGGTAAAATGCTTGATGGTCCCTAAGGTTTTGAAACATTCTAAAGTTCCTTCTACAGTTAATGGATTTGGGGGCTGTAAATGACTTATGTGGCACTGAACATCCCCATTGACTAATATTTAAACTGCTGAAGATCATCACAAATCCCTCAGAGAGAGCACTGTGGGGACCTCCTGGGAGTTCTGAATGCCAGCAGCTGCCAAGGAGGAAGATGTGTTCCTTCACACATATGTGAAATATTGAATTTTAGTACCTGCAAAGCCACAATGTAACAAATCTTCAATGGCAATTTCCAAGTCTTCATTTTCATATGTTCATATGTTACCGAAGCCTTTGATTAATTAATTAGGAAATTATTTTTTCAGTGGCACTTTTCCCATCCATCAGGTGCTATGGGTTACACAAGTCTGTTGTGTGACTTTAGTTGAGGACCAAAGCTTCTGTTTTAAATTTTGGCAGTGTTTAGAGACTTCCTTGACTATCCTGTGTGATCCTGCTTTTGGCAGGCTTTTGGCAGGGGTGTTGGACTTGATGTTCTCTGGAGGTCCCTTCCAACCTCTAACATCCCAGGACCTTCATAGCTGACAACCTCTACATTTAGCAAAAAATTTAGTTATTATTAGCAACTGTGGCCTGCAAGATCCGGTTCCAGTTGGGGTACTCTGCTCTCCTCAGACCCCATCTGGAGTACTGTGTGCAGTTTTGGAGCCCCCAGCACAGGAAGGACATGAAACTGTTNACATTACTATTACAAGGAATAGTGGGGCAATTATTAAAGCCACATTTCATGTAAACTTTGGAACAAGAATTCCTACTGGGAATATTTCAGCAACAATTGGCAATTTGCTTTTAGCTTTTTTGAAATCTACCTAAATGCCTGTGATATTGTTTAAAATTTAATAACCCAGTTAATAATCCAGTTCCATGTAAAGCAGCAGGTCATTGTGATCCTGCTTTGAAGATGTAACTGAAGAGATTGTGTCTTGTCTTGAGTCTCACCGCTGGAGGCTGTTGCAATGAGAAATGTGATGTACAGAACTACTTCTTGTAGCAGGATGAAAACAGCAGAATAAGTCTTGGTAAAACCTGGACTTTCATCTCTAAACCAAAATGCATTTATTAGCTGGCCTGACAGCCAGTTTTGAATTCACTCTTGAAAAAGGTTTGTATTATGACTGTAAAAGGTTGTATTCCTGCAGATTTCATATTGATCTTCTGTCATTCGAGGTGCTGAAAACAGGATTGTTTCTGTTTTGCTACTTCTAGAACATCCAGATTTTCTACTTCCAGAAAAGCTTAACAGCCCTGGGGATGGATCATGCTACAATGGCAGGCACTAAGCAGGACTTTTTAAAACAGTGTCTTGTTTGATCCTGGCAAATCCATCTCCTCATATCAGAGGGAATATTCTTTGCTGCAGCTCTCTTTTGGGAAATCTTGCACTCATAATCCCACAATGTTAGATGTGATTTTTTTTCCACCACAATATTGTGGTGAACTGTACAAAATCAGCCCAAATAGCTGATATCTTTGCATTCTGCAGAAGAATAGGAGCAATAGACCTGTATAATAATATTTACTGTTTCTTTTGTATCTTTTATGCTCACTTTGAAAAACTCTCTATAAGATTATCACATCTTTGTAATACATTGTTAAATAGTTTTATTCTCATGTGGTGGGCGATGGTAGATGAAGTCAATGAATTCAGAGGCATGAGAGAGCCCTAAGGATATCTGGGATGCCAGAGACAGAAACCAGTTACTGTAGCTTCTAGCTCTTAACCCATATAGGTTTGCCAGCTCTGAGGAATTGTTTGTATACATCTGATACTGGCCAGAAACTGAAGTATAGGTTACCCTGGTCACAAAGCCTACATCTGGCAAATGCAGGTTTGATGTTTTGCATGTTAATTCACTGAAGATTTGCATTCTCAAGTGTAGATTACATCACACAAATCAAAGGGAACCTCTCCCAGAGTTGTAAATCTTAAAGAAGTAAGTTTTTGGTTAAAAAAAAATCTCATGTAGAACAGAGGTAAAGAAAATCTGCATAGTTTGGATTGACGTTCCAGTTCTGCAAAAGAAAGCTTTAGAGGTATCAGTGATCTAAATTGTGCTTTAGTTTCCTGTATAATGGGACACAATACTTTGGAATATGTCTTTCACTCCACCTAGGGGTTAGAAGTAGCTATGGAAAAATGATGGAGTGGCTCCTTCTGGAGAGCATCTCAAGGCACTTGGAAGAGAAGAAGGTTAGCAGGAGTAGTCAGCATGGATTTACCAAGGGGAAATTGTGCTTGACTAACCTGATAGCATTCTATGATGAAATAACTGAATGGGTAGATTCAGAGAGACCAGTGGATGTAATCTACCTTGACCTTAGCAAGGCCTTTGACACCGTCTCCCGTGACATCCTAGTGAGCAAGCTCAGGAAGTGTGGGATGGAAGAGCAAACAGTGTGGTGGATTAGGAACTGGTTGCAAGGTAGAGTTCAGAGTGGTGACCAATGGTGCCAGGTCCAGCTGGGGAGCTGTAACTCCCTGCATCTGGGGAGGAATAATAAACTGCACCAGTACAGGTTGGGAGGTGATCTGCTGGACGGCAGCCCTGTAGAGAGGGACCAGGGAGTCCTGGGGAATAACAAGTTGTCATGGGACAGCAATGTGTCTTTGTGACCAAGAAGGCCAATGGGATCCTGGGGTGTATTAAGCAGAGTGTGTCCAGCAGATCGAGGGAGGTTCTCTTCCTCCTCTACTTTGCCCTGGTGAGGCCCCATCTTGAGTACTGTGTTCAGTTTTGGGCTCTCCAGTTTAAGAGGGACAAGGATCTGCTGGAGGAGGTCCAGTGGAGGGCTACGAGGATGACAAGGGGAGAGGAGCACTACCTTATGAGGGGAGGCTGAGGGACCTGGGGCTTTTTAGTTTGGAGAAAAGAAGACTGAGAGGGGATTTAATAAATATCTGAGGGCTGGGTGTCAGGAGCAGGGGGACACAGGCTCTTCTCCCTTGCTCCCTGTCATAGGACAAGGAGCAATGGGTGTAAGCTGTAGCACAGGAGGTTCCACCTCAACACAAGGGGGAACTTCTTTACTGTAAGGGTCACAGAGCACTGAAACAGGCTTCTCAGAGAGGTTGTGGAGTCTCCTTCTCTGGAGACTTTCAAGGCCCATCTGGATGAGTTCCTCTGTGACCTGAGCTAGATTGTATGGTTCTGCTCTGGCAGGGGGGTTGGGCTCGATGATCTCTTTGGGTCCCTTCCAACCCCTGACATCTGTGATCCTGTGATGTAAACGATGCAGAGTATATAAAATATAATAGACTAAAGCCTTTTCTTCTTTTTTTGAGCTCAATTCACTGATATAGAATCATAGAACGGTAAGGTTGGAAGGAGACCTCAAGGATCATCTAGTTCCAACCCCCTGCCATAGGCAGGGACACCTTCCACTAGTATATCTTAACAATTTAAACTACAGAAATTAATATGCATTGATTCAAAAATATGTTGAAAAAGAGAATCAATCCAAAAGTGCTTACAAGCAATAATTCAGTCAGCTGGTGAGCTAGCTGAGTGTTAATGATGAGCAAGAAATACTCCCTACATCTGTGAGCTATTAGCTGGCTCAGTTATCTAATTTAGTATTGATGATAATTGTCTACCAATAGATATATTAAAAAAAAAAAAAAAAAAAAANAAAAAAAAAAAAAAAGGTAGGGGAAAAAAATATATCAGCAGGTCTACATGTAGTTCCAGGGGATCTCAGAAAGCTGCTGAGATCATAAAATTGAAGGTAATTTGTTGTTGGCTTTTATGTTTGCATTAGCATTTGTAAATGTCACCTTTCAAATGAAGAGATGGGTCACACCGTCAGGCCCCTGAGGGCACTAATGGCCCTTCATGTCCCTGTTCTGCCTTCCCTGGGGTCTCCCCTACTCTGTGGCACATGAGACAGATTTCAGTTCAACCAGTGGCTGTCAGTACCTATCTGTAGATGTACTTGTCTATAACCCTGTCTTCTTCACACACCTGGCCTGCAGGTAGCCTGTCTCCTGAACTGACCCCTTAGGAATACCATATCTTTGTCTGCAGTCCTGTTGGCATAGAATTGTCAGGGCTGGAAGGCACCTCAAGGATCATCTAGTTCCAACCCCCCTGACATGGGCAGGGACACCTCATACTAGATCAGATTGCTCAGAGCCCCATCCAGCCCAGCCTTCCCCATCCCTGGAGGTGTTTCTTCCACCACTTCCCTGGGCAACCTGTCCCAGTGTCTCATCACCCTCATGGTGAAAAACTTCTTGCTAACATCCAATCTGAATCTACCCACTTCTAGTTTTGCTCCTTTCCCCCTAGTTCTATCACTACCTGACACCCTAAGAAGTCCCTCCCCAGCTTTCCTGTAGCCCCCTTTCAGATACTGGAAAGCCACAATAAGGTCTCCTCAAAGCCTTTTCTTCTCCAGACTGAACAGCCCAAACTCTCTCAGTCTGTCTTCATAGGAGAGGTGCTCCAGCCTTCTGATGATCAGCCCTCTCTTCTGAAATGGTTACTGCTTCCCTATCCTACATGTAGGAGAAGTCCGTTAAACTGTACCTCCAGTGCTTTCTTGGATGGTTTTCTGCTTCTGTCTGTTTTTTGCTTTTGGTGCTAAGACACTGCAGAGCAGATGCTCCTAAGCACCATGGAAGGAAAAGACAGAAGCAACACTCAGAGCTCACTATGGGTTTGTAATGAACAGATAGTAAGATCATCTGGGATGTGAAACAGTGGCTCAGGCACAGACCTATCTTAGACAGAGGGTAGAAAGAGATAGGCTCAAAGTTTTTGAGCACTGGGAAAATAAATCAATTGCTCAATAATGCTTGCCAGTTTGCAACAGAGAGATGATAGACAACACCCATGAAGCTGGGATCTCTGAAGCACAGCTGTAGCTGCTCAGAAATTGGGTGGATCAGCTAATAAAACCCATCTGACCACCTCTTGCTCCTCTTAGGGGACACCTTAGTACCTTGCAGCAAGGAACTACCCAGAGCAGGTAATTTGTATTCTTCTCTCATATAACTCTTGGGTGTTTTACTGATGTCACTTCTGGATGGCAGTATTGTTTGCTACTATGTGAATTTTCAGCTGGGTTTTGGGGACCCATTTTGTGTTAATGGAGCTTTATCAGTTATGGTGACTGCATGGTCAAAGATACGCATTTTTATTGAAGACACCTGGGAAAAAAAAAATTAGGAAATTAAAAAATATCTTAAATTTAAAGGAAAGAGAAAGAAATACCCAAATAAGCATTTTACTTGGAAACTTCAGAAAAAGATCAACTTCATTTAAAAAGTGACATTTCCACAGAAAATGGTGATGTTTCCAGAAGCTGGGGCAAAATGGAATAGCTTTAAGGGTGAGGGGAAGGGAAGTGGGGTTTGATTTGTTGGGGTTTGTTTGTTTGTTGTTTGTTATGTTGGTGCTGTTTGTTCAGTTGTTTTTTCCCCCCCTCACTAAAACTTCATTTAACTGTAAGTGAAACACTGNAAACACATTTAACAACACAACTACTTGGTGTGGGACAAGCAGACACTTGCACAGCTTTCCTGAGATGTTAGAGAGCTTTGCTTCAATCCAGACCCAGTTAATGTGCCCTGTATTAGCAGGCTGGAGGAAGAGAAGTTTGCTTTTTGCTTATTGTCTGTCTGCAGCTGATGGAAATGTCCCTGAGCTTGTTTTTCAAGAAGGGGAAAAATTCAAGGTACAGGGGAGTTAGACTGTGTGCCTTTGTCACCACAGGATATTATAATTTCAGAGAAAAGAAAGACAATTTTTACTTCTAAGTTAATTACAGTAGATTCCTGCATGTGAGTTACTACATTAATACACTAAATCTCTATGGTAATTTTATTTACCTCCTTAGGAAGATTTAGGTGATTTGTTTCAAAATCCATTCTCTTATGAACTGCTGTGGTTTTTGTGATGTCAATTGCTATACTAATTCCTACTTGCCTCCCAGTGTGCTAATTACTTCTGAAAACAATTTCACATGTTAGTGAGACAATAAAAGGCAAACAGTTTTAGATGCCACTTATAAAATAGTGCAGACAGGAACGGTGACAAAAGATTTTTTTTTTTTTCCCATGATATTTCAACTGTCAAATCAATCCAAATGTTGTTTGAATAGCAGTAGCAGCAACTGCCACTGAAAGAACAAACAAACAAAAAAGACTTTGATGTTCTTGATTTAGGCCTGCAACTCCAGGTGCAACGAATATAACATATGTCTGTTCAGTACTTAGGAATAAATTAGCTCTATATTTGTGCATGCACTCTGAGTTTGCACAGCCATATATCTTTTGGTATTTGGGCTTCTGTCTCACACTGATTTTTGGCTTAAGAGTTATTCTTGCATCCTTTTTCGGGGCCAGATTTGGAGTTTGAAAGATGCATGAACCTTGCAGACAAAACCACCCTCTTATGATGGATTTTATTGCATAAATTCTTCAGTTTTCTTTATCCAGAGGTTAGATTTGAGGCATGGAAAACCAGCAGTGATCAGAACAAACAGCCTCAGAGGAAGGCTGGTTCCAGAAAGCTGGTTTGTGAAGCCACGGGGCAGGGTGGCTCTCTGCAGACCTGGGGTGATCAAGACTAGGCAGAAGGTGAATAGTAACCTTGTCAAAACAAGTCTTTTCCCACAAAGGTTTGTTTTCATTGCCCTGACATGAGTGAGAGGCCTGGTGCAGTGTAGCAGCAGGACATTGTAGAGAGGCTGGTGCTGGCCTCTCCTTGCAGGTAAATAATGATAGAACAAGAGGGAATGACCTCAAGCTGCAACTGGGTGGGTTTAGACTGGGCGTTAGGAAACATTTTCTCACAGCAAGAGTGGTCAGGCATTGGAATGGGCTGGCCAGGGTGGTGGTGGAGTCATCAACCCCGAATGCATTTAAAAGTTGCTTGGGTGTGATACTTGGAGATATGTTTTAAGGGTGAACTTTGTAGAGTAGGCATAGCAGTTGGACTTGATGATCCAGGGGGTCTTTTCCAACCAGAATGTTTCTGTGACTTGCAGCTGAGGGCACTGCAGTGGTAAAGGTTAAGAGTAATGAATGTGGGGCCTATCTGCATCCAAGAGGAGAGAGGCATTTGTTTGCCCACGTGGGTTAAAGTGATCATAATCACCAATGTGCAAACTATGATAGCCTAGCTTTAGGATAAGTCTTTCCTAGGTGCAGGCTCGGCAGAAAGATTCAGGTCTTTATCTCTCTTTCAAATGGCACAGGGCTCCTGTATGCTGAGATCTGTCATGCATGGTTTGACCCACTGCACCTAGAATGACAGTGCACACAGGATTTAAATGTGTCCATTGAATGTGAAATTACCTACATCAATTTAGACAGTGTATAGGCAACCTGATGCATTTCTGTTATGTCACATTCTAATTCTGCAGCAGTAATAAGAGGAAAAAAAGCTACATTCCTTGAGTAATGCATTGCATGTCAAGGTTTTCTTTGTAACTGATGACACTAATGTTTAGCTTTCCCATGATAGTAACTAGTTTACATTAATTTTCAATTCTGTCTTTCAGTTCTTAAATGAACTGCACATTTGCTGGATAATATCCAGAATACAAAAAATGTTATTTAGTAAAAAAACTAACAGCAATAAAATTACTATACGGCTTCCTCTGTGTGTGTTTTAATTAATCAAAGGAAATACTCTGTGTAGAATGTAAAACAATTAATTCTGGCTAGGAGACAAAGACAAAACATTTAACTGCTCTCTTAGATAATCACAACAAAAAGGCACATGAAGCTGAGAGGAAGAGATAGGAGAAACCACCTCTGTAAGCATAACTGAAAACTTAAAGGGGAAATTAAATTGGATGGGCTGAACCTAGAGGGGAAAAGAGCAGTAAAGATATTTTGGAAGACTTGAGGGTTCTATTGCCATGGCAAGACCTGTGTGTACTATGTAGAGGTCAGTCTACAGGGGGGCTGTGGCTGCTCCCTCCCTGGAGGTGTTCAAGGCCAGGCTGGACGAGGCCTTGAGTGACCTGTACTAGTGGGAGGTGTCCCTGCCTATGGCAGGGGGTTGGAACTGGATGAGCTTTGAGGTTCCTTCCAACCTTACCATTCTATGATTCAGTCCTAACCAAAACCAGGCTCAGTGTGACGTAAAAATGTTTGAGCTATGCTTTATCATTTAGGCAAACTCATAAGTAGAAGAGATATCATCTTGATGGATACTGAACAGACCCCCTGCCACTCTCACAGGTGAACTTGAGACTTACTGTGAGCTTGCACTGGCAGCAGATGAGGCATTGGGCTGGTTTTGAGTCATGAGTTTCCCAGGGCAAAAGGACAGAATAGGGATTTTATCCCTCCTCAAGCTGTAAAATAAAAGTACTCCACACTGGATTTGAGGTTTAAATGGAAATTCTATTTATAAATGTATACAAAGGTATTCAGGTAAAAGGAATGCATTCACCAATTAGGCTCAGTTCTTCACCTGGGCATACCAGGCTGATACCTTCCAGAGCCTTCCCCTCAGCTGGCCCAGGAGCAGGCCAGACTGCCCCTGTGCCAGACCCAGGCCCTACTACAGGTTTCAATAGGCCTAGTGGCATAGCTGCAGGCCAAGGCCAGGAGAGGCTTCTCCCCCACAAACCAAGACAACAGCACACATGTTCCCAGAGGAGTGAGAGAGAGTGAGTATTGGCTGTGCACTCCCTTAAATAGAGATACAGAAACACAGAATAGAATAACAGGTGACGATACCTTGGGACAAGCTGCCCACCTCCCTGGGCAGCCTCTGGAGGACTTTTTTTATTGTTATGTCAATTAACTCTTAATAATCAATTAACTCTTAATTTCCCCTAACCTACAACAGGTATGAGTTCAAAAAGGTTGTAGGGTCCTAGAAAAAGTGAATCCTTTTCAGAGGGGATTGGGTTCCTGGCAGAGGCGAAGTAAAAGATCAGAAATGTTTGTAATTGATTTAGGATTAAAGCCCAGGAAAATCTGTGGGGATGCTTTTTGTTTTCTGTAGTGGCCTCAGAAGGAGGTCCAAAACAGTTCTTCAAAGCACACTTGTGGCACCTGAAAAAATAAAGCCTATAGCTAACTCTTGGAAGTAAAGCTTGGGAATGAGGATATACACAGGTGAATCACTTATCCTTATTGAGCCTGTAAATTGCAGCTGATTAGCCAATGCAGTCACAGTACCCTGCTTTAGCTGTTAACTTGAACCAAATTTCCTTGCAGTTTTTCTGGAGAAAAAGCAGCTACAAAGCTTTCTTGTGTTAGTTTTGGAGAGATCAGCTTGTCTGGGAACTTCTTTCCTTTCAGTCCAGTCCTATGCTTCAGTTCATCCTGTACCTCTTTAGTAGGCCATATCTATATTGAAGTTCTATATCCTATGTGCTACTAGGGGTCCTACATTTTAAGTGTTACTAGTATTAACATTATATTAACCCCATATTAACAAGTATTACATCAGTTATTTTCTCTTAAGATCATCTTCCAAAGCACTTTAGCCTTAGTTCTATAAAGACTTTTATTTTATCAATGTCACATTTCGCAACCACACATTGCTGTGGTTTGGTCTCCCCTCATTGCTCCTTCCTGCAAAATGAGACCTTCCCTATCTTGCTCCAGGTAAAGCTGAGTTACTAGCTCAATAAGCCACTACACCAAAGATGCAATCTGAAGGAAGAAGTTAACTTTTGAGCTGTGAAAGAACAACTACACTTTCCTGTGGGGTTCTGCTGGGAGAAGGTGCACTTTACATCTGAAAGTAAGTAAGTGCTTTCTAGGATCATGCTGGGCATAGAGAGTGGACTAAAGTTGTGATATGGTTGGAGTTTAGGTACTCAAGTGCATCACAAGTCTGAATGTTCTTAATACCTACTGATTTCTGCAGATGTATAATCTCAGTGTTGCTGAATGGTATAGATGTAAATACTCTGCCTTGGTTGGGTGTTGCTGGTGAGCTACAGCTAATTTGTAATTAGTCCTGATGAAAATTAGATATTAGGTCTTGCTATGGGATCCTTTTAAATGACTGGTTTGGAAGCTTTTTGTCTAATGTCAAAAGAGTAGTTGTCAAAGTTCCACACACATGTATGCTTCCCACCCTGCTGGCTCTTTCCTTAATACAGTTGTCTGCAGAAGCTGTCTTAACCAGTAGGCTGTAGTATCTCTTTTGTAGCCCTACTTGCTTTGAATTGCTTGTACTAGAGGCTAATCTTCTCTCACAGAAGGTGTTGATGCCTGTAACAGAGCTCCAGGTAAGCGTGAAAGGTAGACGTGGCAAAGCTTTCCAGCGCTGCTTAATATAGAAGAGATTTGGTAACTAAAATCTGTTTGTCTCCAGATGCTCTTCAAAGTCTGCTTAAAGCAGGCTTTTTCTTGTTGGGTTACTGCCTGCCCCTGTGCATAGTTGCAAAATAGAGAGAAAAACCTGCAACGACCCAAGGGATCCCTTTCATTTTTCCTCAGGAAAAAGTAATTTATTCCCCTAAGAGTATTTATATCAAGATTCATTGAGGTAATTGCAAGCCTCAGCAAAGTGCAGCTTTGTAGGAGACAGTTCTGTGTAAATCTCACAACGTGGATTACTAGCTGGTACTAGGTTTGTAAGATTCTCCTGTTTGGATGACACATCACTGTTTCTGGAAGGAAACATTCTCTTAGGTAAGGCCTTTAATAAAAGCAATAAATCACATTTTTTTTATTTGCAAGACGTGCCAGGAATGTCATAGGAAGTTCTTGTCCCACATAATTCTCTCAGAATGGAAAAACAAGCAGTTATAAAATCTGTGCTAAGCACCTCTTTTACCTGAGGTTTGTGGTGGGAGCTGCAGAAGTGGTGCTCTCCAGGGATGTAATCTTGCTTCCATGTTCAGTGTGTCTTAACTGTTCGATTTTGACTTCACTTGTGACTTGAAACCCTTGCTTGGAAGGAATAAGAGGTTGGAAGATACAGACTGAACTCCAAGCTGAAGATTGACAAGTGAACATAGTTGTTTGTCATATGCTGTCCACTGGACCTGGCAGATTGAAACTTATTCTGATTTCAGAGTGGTGGGTGTGAAACTTAGAGCAAGTCAACCTTTGTAAGATGTGATGAACAAAAAAGCAAAAGTAGAATTCAATTAGTACAAATCACTTAATTAGTACTGGAATGTCTGTTGTGTTACAGAGGTAGGAATTTTGTAATTTGCACTGTATTTTTCCCCCTTGCATGCTAAATGACAATTCCTTGTCAGAGTATTGTGAATTATTAAATCATAGTCAGGAAAAAACCTCTTTCTCAGCATGTTAGTTATAGTAGTAGCCAGAGGATTTTGTTTAGCTGTGTGTTTTAGTTTAGTGAAATGCAACAGACATTTTCCAAGTTGGTTGCATTCGGCTATTCAGCTGATTAATAGATGGAAGCTGATATGTTAAACATTAGGTATAATTAATTACATACTTGCACTTCTCTGTCACCTGCAGAGCAGGCAGTGGGGTGCTGCAACATACAGGCAAGCTCTGTTAAGAGGGTTCTCTGCAGGCTGTGATAAATGGAGCATGTTACCCAGCAGGGAGTGGGTCTTTCTCAAAGAGAAGAAGGAAAATGCAGCAAGAGCGAAGGGAACTGAGGCTTTTTCATGTGTGTATGCAGTAGGGCTGCTTTTAATCTAGTAAGTATCAAGTGACCTCAAACAGATGTAAAGCATAAAAAATGTCATCTTTATGCCCAGTTTCAGGAAAATGCTCTGATAGGCTAAATAGGAAAAAAGCTGTTGGGGGGGAAGGCTGGCTCAATAGAGGAATTCAGTATGAATAATGTTAGTCTGGTCTCTGACACTGCTGTGTGAGTAATGGTTGAAATGAGTGAAGACCTTTTTCAGCAAGCAAGCTTTGAAAAGTTAGGCAAATAAGCAATTACTCAGCAAAGCTCGTAAACAAGTGTATTGCATAAAGGAGTGGATGTCTCTGGTTATGGCTGCTGGACCTAAGTGGCTGGGCAGATATTTAAGCATGAACAAGGGACTTGTGTTGCTGCTGGTGGAGAAGTTCTCTGAGATCTCTACGGGGTGATATGCCTCAAGCTCTTTCCCCTTGTCACACATTGCTGACCTGTACCTCTTCCTTCTGGTGAACCCTATTTTATATAAACCAAAGCTGTCAGTGGACAGAAGGATGGTAAGTTTGGGCAGAGCCACTCCTGTTTTAGAGAGGAATCTGTAGTAAAAATAGCCTGCGAAGTGCACATCAATAGACTGAGTATTGATGAAAAGATCTGCATGGTTAGTTAGGCTCAAATCATTGAAGTGGTGATGCCTGTTTGTACATCCTGTGATACCTATCTGTTCAGCTGTGTGTGTTTGGGAGGGGTTGAATTGTCTGTGGTACTTGCAGACACCAAGCTGGAGATCTCATGCAGGGATTAGTTAACTTTTTTGGTATTTTTCAGAGATCTCTCTACAAAACACAGGTGGCTAAATTAGAAGAATGTAGCAGGTGGCAGTGGGTTGATTTCATCTTAAAAGAAATAAGTGGCAAGCATGAATGTCCTCTTCCTCTTGGAAGGCACTTCTAACCTTATAGTGTTGTATTAAACATAGTTGTTTCCCCTTTTTTCTGGAATGATTGACTTAAACTTGCTGAAGGTAATTATTTTTCTGTTTATATAAACAGAAGTCCCTGCCACATGGGGAAAAAAATAATCTGTCCTTATTTACCGTGCCTCAGATGTGAATTTCTGGCATGTGTTGAATATACTATTCCTTTAAGGAATGCTTTGGCTTTTTTCTTTGTTTAAAAATTTGTTTAATGTGGTCTCACTCTTTTGTGTGTCTACCCAGAACGGTTCAGTAGACCTGACAACTGCAGCAATGAGTGCTCAGTTCAGTTTTCATTGATTGCCAAAGCTAGCAGGCTCAATGCCCTTGCTTTAGAAGTACAAAGTGTGTCTGTTCATCGGTGTCCCTGAAATTCTTCCAGACCTGAAGGAGGTTTGTACTGAATTCCTTGCACTGTGTAGGTCTCTTAATAAACTAAGCATCTGCCTGTTAAGTTACTTGCATCTCCTCTATACTCTAATAATATATGTCACCTGGATAGCTTCTTCCATCTGCTCTTTCACAGAGGGAAGAGGGGAAGCTTTTCATTCTTTACAGTGGAATATTCCCTCTTAGTCTTCAAGCATAGGCAAAAGGACTTTGAAGGATTCTAATGCTGCTCTTAAATTCGTGCTTTACACTCATTTAACATATGAAATATGGTGTGTGACTTATAAGGCTGGCTAAAAGTGGCTAAACAACGGAAAGACACAAACAGCAAGAATGCCTCATTCCAAATGCAGTGCTGGCTGTTAGTTTAACTCTGTGTCTCTGTTTCAATGCATTAGTCATCTCAAGCCCTGACAAAATCATGTTGCAGTGATAGCCATCCCATATGATTTTCTTCTGTCTAGTGGGTTCAGTTGGGCATTCACAAAGCATCTGTGGCAGTCTGACTACAAGTTCAGCTCAAGCATGTTCAAATCTCCACTGTTAAGATCCAGCATTTCAAAACTTGCTGAAAAATCCTGTCTTTAAAACACACTTTCAAACTCATTAGGGTGGAGTGTATTTCTGCAGACATTTGGACCATTCCAAACAGAAGTGAAGCCTGCAAGTCTGGCTGACACAATACACCCATGTTGTCTTTGTTGCTTTGGTGTTAGGAGATGTCAGCTCTCTTTGTTCCTTGACTTCCCAAGCATTGTTGTGTGGGGTTATTTCTGTCTTGAACAGTCATCTTGGTTGTGGGAGTCTTCCTGCCCGGAGTGCTGAAAGCAAAACTGACTCTTCCCTGAAGCTGTTAGAACCCTTGTGAAGATTAACTATTATTCATTTCTACTCGCTGAAAGAAAGATGTTGTGTTATGAATGCATATCCTGTCAGGCAAAAATCATAGAGAGAGAGAGAGACTTATAAGAGAGCTCTGCTTTTATCTGCTGAGCTGATGTGAAATTTGGAGTGAAGAAAGATGGCAGTAGGCTTTAGAACAGGGTCATATGTAACATTTTTATTTTCTTCTAAAATGGCATGCCTTCATTACTCTTCTTTTGGGGCTTTCCAGTACCCTATTCCTATTTAGGAATCTACTCTCCTAGTACTTTGGCACCACTGAGTACTTGAGCTTTCATTGTGATTATCTGAAATGGCATTTTAAATATTTCCCTCATTCTTGAAAGCCCGGTGTCTGAGGAGAGATGGTCAGCCAGGAACTGTGACAGCTTTTGCATGAAGAAAGTGGAACATCTTCCTTGTGAGGAGGGACTGAGGGAGCTAGGGATCTTTCATTTGGAGAAGAGGCGTTTGAGAAGTGACCTCATTCATATTTATAAATATGTAAAGGATGAGTGCCAGGAGCATGGAGTCAGGCCCTGCTCAGTGATGGATGCCCAATGACAGGACAGGGGACAATGGGTGGAAGTTGAGGCATAGGAAGTTCCATGTAAACATGAGGAATTTTTTCACTGTGAGGGTGGCATGCTGGAACAGACTGTCTGGGGGTTGTGAAGTCTCCTTCTCTGGAGATATTGAAAACCCACCTGGATGCATACCTGTGTGATCTGGTATAGGTGATCCTGCTCCGGCAGTGGGGATCAGACTGGATGATCATCTGAGGTCCCTTCCAGCCTCTAACCTTCTGTGGTACTGTGAAGTTTCACTTTGGCCCCGGTTATATGGGGTTTTTAGAGATGTACAGAAGTTCAGTACCAAGATCTTACTTTGCAGCCTTGCTTCCATGGTTCTCTAATTGGTCTCAATCATATCATAAAATAAAGAATTATTTTTTTTTCATGAAGTGGCTGAAAACAGCTGTTCAAAGCTATTAAGCACTATGGGTAGGACTTACCCCCCTCGCCTGTCTAAGGAACCGACCCAACAACAACCAAAAAACCTTCCAAAAACCTCAAAAAAACTCTAAACCAAAAAATCAAAACCCAAACCCCTTGGACTGTTTTTTTTAAGCCTTCATTATGAGAAATGGAACAAATGAGTATGTTCTGAAAAGCCTATTTGTCTTCCCTTATTCAGACCTACTTCACAGGAAATTTAGGTACTTACCTGTTGTGAATTGAGCAATGCAACTCAACAGAAGAAGCTTGGTAAACTTTGTGTTTCAGCCTAATCTACTGTGAGTAGACAATTGATGTGGATGCTTAATATTTTACAAAAGTAATCCTGAGAGGTAGCCCTTGCTACCTGGTGTGGGGATTGGTTTTTCACTGCTTTTCATCAAAACACTCAATTTCCAAATAATGTCCTGAAGGAAATGGTTCTCGGGGAAAGTGATCTTAATTACATTCTATTTCACATGTATTCTACATCCTGATCTTAATAGCAAGTGAGCTGTAATGGTTTACTTCTGAGAAACTGGCCTTGTGACCTGCCCCTTAGGGATTTCTGGGGCGGCACAGAGTTACAGCTGCTGTTTAAGCTTCTTGCAGTAATCACAAATTGAAGACATAAGAAGCCAGGAAAAGTGTCTTGCAATTATCTTGCAGCAAGATTCACTTCTAAATTATTCTGGTGCTGAGAAACGTGCCTGCATATTTTAGCAATACGACGAATTGCTTAGGTGCTTTCAATCTAGTGTCACAGCGTTGACTGTCAGCATAGAGTATTTTAATTAGTACCAACAATAATTAGGTGACAATGGTGAAGTCTTTAGCAAGTATGAATCAGTATCTATGTTTATACACCTTGCTAGACTCTTGCAGGTCTAGAAATAGTAAGGGCAATGTTTAATAACCTCTGAAGGAGAACATAAAACCTTTGGTTTATATACATGCACAGGGAAGACTGGTAGTGATGCAAAATATAGATAATAGATATAAGAGCTTGTCTTGAACAACTCCTCTCTTCCTCTGCTGGTGGGAATAGCTTTTTGTTTTCTCCAGTAGCTGAGTAACTAGCATTATTATTATACTTTCACCCTCTGAATGCTTCAGCTATGCCATGGAAGCTTCCACTATGCTATGGAAGCACTTTAAATGCAGCTGCAGCTCTGGAAATCAGAATTGTCTTTTTTTAAAAACAGGCAGCTGGGGACAGAGTGGGAGGCTGAATTTCCTAGCAGAGGTCACCTGGGCTGTTCCCAATAAATGATTATAGGGTTAGTGTATTTCAGAGCCTCCTCTTCAAGAAGATAACTTTGTCCTTTGCTCAGGTTACTGTTACTACAGGGAACAAAGGGGTGAGAGACAGAACTCTGTTGTGGTAGGCCTAAACAGGCCAAATTAGGCTTGTACATGTCCTGGCTTACCCAGGCATGTTTTTCTGCTCTCCCTCCTTCTGTTTTGGGGAGAGCAACCACGGGAAAAGGGACAAAGAACCTGGAGTCACTAAGTCTGGGGTCAGCCCAGCAACTGCGGTAAACAGGGTGCACACGGTTGCCTTATGCAAGGCCTGTGATCTGCCCAAAAAAGGGTAAAGCAAACCTATGGCTTCACCCAATATCGCCAAATCTTGGCTAACTGCCANCCAGTAGTTAATTCCTCCTTCCGCGACACACTCTGATATCAATTGTGGGGAACCAACCCATGCTGTATGTGGTGTCTGTAGCATCAGAGCTCCTCTTTGGTGCTGGACTTGGTCATGTGACTTGAAAGATTCAGAACTCAAGAGTTTGGCTGTATGTCAGTTACAAGATGGTGTTGAGTGACAAATGCAGCTCTGCTATGGACTAATGCTACTTAGGCTAAGCATATAGAGTTCCTGTTCATTGGGGATGCTGACATCACAAAATTTAGAGTAACTCCAACAACATAACAGCAGGAGTTTGTTGTTTGTTTTTGTGGGGTTTTTTTTTTCCCCTTTTACCTAAAGTGATGTGAATCATTAGTCCTTATGGGAGACTTTTCTGTTTGTGCCTATTGGGAAAGATCATTGTTTTCTCCTGCTGGCCCTGGATTGTCATAATATCACAGTATCACAGTATAGCAAGGTTGGAAGAGACCTCAAAGGTCATCAAGTCCAACCCACTACCACAGACCTGAAGACTCGACCATGGCTACATGTGTGACTCTGAAAGCTTCCCATATAAAAAGTTACTTCTGGTAAACATGTATTGCCTGGGTGAAATAGTGAACAGATTCAACAATGCTAGAATTGGAAAGGGTGCAACTCCCTCACCTGTGTGAAGCTTTGCTGCTGATCTGTTTTATCTGTATGTGAAGCTAAGGTTTGTGTTGTTTTGGCTGGTGGTTTTTTTTTTTTGTGTGTGTTTTGTTTATTTGTTTGGTGTTTGTTGTTTGGGTTTTGTTTTTTTGCTTTTCTGCTCTTTTTTAGGGGGGTAACCTCGATCTGAACTTGGTTGATACTGTAAATTGCTGGCACAAAAAAAACCCACAAAAAACTCAAACCAAATGGAAAAAAAAAAACCAAACCAACCAAAAAAGCAATAAAATTCTGCAGTGTGTAAGAAACACAGCATGAATGAATGATCATGGGGTGGTCAGGGACACTTTAAGAAAGACTTGCTTTGGAAATGGCTGTTGAATTGGGCAAATTAGTGCATTTGATAACATTAGAATCTCTAATGCCTTTTGCGAGTTGCTGCTAAAGTGTATGGTATTTACTTCTCAAGGAAAAAGCAAAAAACAAAACACTAGGAATAATAGTCCTCACCAATTCCCAGGGTGATGGCTAATTTTAAGCCTGAATTTAAATTGCATAAAACAATACCTGAACTGAAATAAATCTTTAGCTGTACTCTAGATGGAGTATGTCTAGTGGAGCGATTTAAAACAGAAGAAATAGTAATTAATGCTTTTGCCCTTTAAGAAAAGCTCTGCATGCCCATTAACTAATTACTCTCCTGCCTGCTGATATTAAACTTAATGCTGAAACATTGTGTTCATATCCACAGCTGCCATTTTTGTCTGTAATTTTAATTATGCACACAGAAAATTGCAAGGCACTTGCATTGTGTGTAGAGCAGCGAGATATAATTATTACTTGATGGCATGTAAAGGACGGACTTGGGATAAATAACTCTGAAGACCTAGACCAAAGTGCATAACAGTGCTTCTACAAAACAAGTGTTTTCATAACCCTCAGTGACTCAAGTCAGGCTGTGACACCTGATTATTTTGTTTACTCTTTCCACATTGACTAGTTTCCAGTCAAAAATTCAGGCTGTGTTTTCTGCTGGAATTTTCCTACTGAAAGGAATTAGAATAAGTTTTGCTGATCCCAGAGTGACCTGAGGTGGTTTTCTATGGCTTTTTATGATGCTTAATTAAGATACAAATGCCAATATGAAGGTCTTTTCATAGCTCACTTGCTTGTAATCTCCTTCTACTGGATAGATTCTGGAACCCTTCACATGAATGCTCCATAACAACTTTTGCACAACACTAAAATACATTTCACTTATCTCCTCCAAAAATTCATAATTTCCCCTCCCACCCATGAGGTGATAACCTCCTCCAGTCTACAGAACTTCCAAGGGATAGTTTTTTTTAACTTGGCTCATCTTGGCAGGTTTCACATAAGGATGCTGGTCTAGTGGTTTTCCTTTTCATCTTTGAAGAAACTGTGTACTTCTTGCTTTGCCCCAGCTCTTACTGATGAGATTTCTGGGCTGCTTCTGATTCCCAGTCAGTCTGTTCACTTTGGGCCTTTACGAAGTCTGACAGCCTTGGGTCTGAAAAGGGTGTTAGTCATATGGGAGGAAAGGGTTCATGGTGTCTACATATAAAATCCTACCCTAGGGAGATACCACATTTTCAGCCAGGCTGCTGTAAGCAACCAGGAGGAAGAAAGGATAGCAATTTATTTGCTTCACTGCTCTTTCCTTGTTTCACTTGAATCCTCTAAACACAGGGCCACTAAAATGGCAATGGAAAGAAGATCTTTGGGGCAAATTTATAGAAGCTCTTCACCAGTCTCGACTGATAAAGTGGCATCTGTTTTGCCCATATTTTGTCACTTTTCAGATAGACAAGTTCAACCTAACTTCACTAGGCTGCATCAGATCCATCATTCCAAGCTTTGATTGCTAATGTCCACATCAAGGGTTCCTGTAGCCTGGGCCTGGCTGTGATCTAAGTGAATGGTTAGGGAAGGGTAATGATTTTCCTTGAGTGCTGTCATGTCCTCTATTTTTCAGCCCAGAAGAAAAAAAAACAAACTATTGCAAAAACCCTAAAGCTCCTTTTCTTTATTGTACCAGGACAGAGAGAACAGAGTTGGAATCTAGGTAGAGCATACAGGTCTGAGCTAACTTAAAACTGCTTCCAAGAATTTACTTGTAAAAATGGCTACTTGCTAATGTGGTTATCAAGCAAACTGTGGGAGCAGGAGTGCTTTTGCACAGCATGTACATGAAAGTACTTTTTAACTGGGAGCTGTCAGAAGCAGAAAGATAAGCAGGGCTGTGGCTGGGGTGTGGGGACCAAATTTGGGAAGGCACAGTCCTGCTTCCCAGCAGGACACAAATGAAAACTAATGCACACTTGCACAAAAAAAGAAAGTGTGATACTAATAACAGTGTGCTTTTCACTTAAGGCATCTCAGATTTGAAGTGAAAGAACAATGTGTGGTGAAAAAATTGGGTAGGGTGCAGGGTGCAACAAGAACAAGGAAAGTCTGCCTTGGTTGAAGAGCTGATAAAATGTTGTCAGGTCAGTGCTATACAGTGTTACAATATCTTGGAGGATGAAATATCATCTTTTTTTGTGATGTTAGGAGTGCTTCCAGAGCAGTGTCGGTAACTTTGGACCTTGGATTTATAAACCTACCATGCAGTATGCAAGCACACGTGATGCAAATGTAGGCCAGTAGTGTTTGGCTGCTAGTATTATGACTGTGAAACATTTTAATTTCCTTGTACGGTTGGAGACATCTGTATCTTGCTCTTTAGGATGTGTCTGTTCCTGCAATAACTGTCAGAGCACTCATCTCTTGTAGGACCTGCATTTGGCTTTGATGCTAGAAGAATTCTTGTTCCTGTGTCCTGTAGCCCAGTGACATCTGCTTTGCACTCTCCTAAATGGGCTTGTAGAACTGAGGACACTTAGTGTCTGAGTTCAAGGTCTCCAGCTGCTCCATTGCTTTGATCCTCTTGGCCCCCTGCTTCCCCCAGGTGTAAAGAGTCTACTGCTGGATTCTTGCCCAAACCCTGTAAGGGCCAGTGGACTGTCCTGAAGGGAGAAGGCAACTGCTGTGCTGCCTATTCTTCCTTTCTCTCTTCTGTGAAGACAGCAGGAGATGACAAGAAAAGTCTAAGTGCTTTTATGTGACCCTATTAGGTGGGCAAGTCAGGCAAGGAGGTATTTCTTCAGAAGGAATAAGCAGAGCCATGCTTGGGTTAGTGCTCCAGAGCTCTTAAGGTCTATTTCTGTCTCATTCAGAAGTATAGCTCACAAGTATGTGTTAGGAGCATATTGGAGGTACAGATATTTCTTCCCCCTACTGGCTGGGCTTTGGGGGAAATGCTAAAAGGTTAAAGGAATTCAAGATACATGCTTTTAAGAAATTTTTTTTTTTTTTTTTTGCTACTTGTTTCTCTTTACTTAACCAGAGAAAAATGTTTCTTCTGTTCTATGTCTTCAGAAAAATTATTTGGTCTGAATATCTGCTTTTATCTTGAACCAGAACATTTTAATGAGACTTGTAGACTGTTCTGTGGTTGTGTTTTTAATTTAAAAAAAAAGAAAAAAAAATAGGTAGGGGAGTTGTTGTTTGTTTGATTTTGCTGCTTTGGAGCTTTTTTCCTTCTGAATGGCTGAGCAGAACTGTTGGCAGAATTTCTGGCTTGCAGATCTATTTAACATAATAGAAATAATAAATAACAGCCATTTCAAGGGACAACCTGATCAGCTGAGCTTGCTTTTCCCCCTTAATCTCTTGCTGTAGAGACACAAACTTTCAGGCCACCTTTTCCATGAAATATTACTTGTTTTTAAGCCCAGCACAGTGTTTGAGCTGATAATCTGGTTCTATTCCTGACTACTCTCAGATGTGCTGATCCCAAGAAACCTGAGAAGGCCTAGGTTCTTCTTTACCTTGACTGGCTACTTTACAAGTGCTAGAAAGTAAGTGTTCTTAGATGACTTTGGACCATATTCCTGTGAGTTTCACATAGGGAGCTTGTAGACCCGTGTGACTACGTGTATTTTTCTGTTTGTGATGAAGTGTCTTGATGTATATTTAGTGCTTTGATAATATTAAAACAGAAATTAAGTATATTTAAAAATACTGAAATTGCCTGTCTCCCATGTTGCCAGTTGTTTTTTTGCAAATAGGAAGTACCCACTTGTTCTTGAGGAACTGCATTGACTTCTGCTGCTACAATACTGCAGAACGTGGAAGTTTCCAAGTTAATGATTCTCTGCTCAAAGCTGCCCTGGTGGTGGTGGTGTGCCTCAGAGTTGTTCTTACCAAGTCTGAAACAACACTGAAGTGACCTAAGGTAACTTCAGATGACTGCAGGTAGGTGTTAAGGCATGACTCTGTCAGACTTGATTCAATGTAACTCTGGGCTACTTCCACACTATGATCAAGTACCTTGCATCAGAAATAAATATAGCCTCAGTGAGGTTCAAACAGGTAGCTGATCTAACAACCTTTTTTTTTTTTTTTTATTAGAACTACCTGTTCTAGAAACTACTATAGTCAGCTTTATATCCACAGGCTCCCCATGTTCATCAAAGGAGGAAATGGAAATGTGCAGATAGGGAAAGAATTGCTTTTCTTGCAGGTAGTCTTCCATCAGTCTGCATCATTTGTCCTGTAAAAGTCTATTTGTGCATAAAAATGCATCAATGTTTCTTTGGCATTGCTACTCCTAGTACCTGTTTTGACCCCCCCGATTATTTTTGGAGGTGTTTCCAAGGTATTGAATAAGGAATTGGAATGCAGGCTTGACCTTCCATAAAGGCAAGAGTTTCAGTCCTTGGGGTGCAGACTCTGATGCTAGAGCCCTGACCCCTAAGGAGTGATGTGAGCTGGAAGGAAGCAGAGTTGAAATTAGAAGAGTGGAACTCAGTTCTGAGTAGTAGTATAAACTGCTCTTGCCTTGGATTTAGTCCCACAGGTGCCAGAAATCTTGTTATGGCCTTATTCCTCTGGCCAGCAACTTTCCCCTGCCCCTCCTTCTTTTTGAGGGAGGTTTATGAAGTCAGTCAGAAAAGTGACTAGCAAGCAGCAGAACTTTCTGCATTGGAAAACAAGTGAAAATATTTCTGAGGAGACCCTATGAAAAGCTCTCATGGTTTTAGTCCACTGTGTGTACTGTTAAGAGGCATTCTGCATCTTGGACAAATCAAATCTGATAGAAGCTCTTGTTGCCATAGTAACAATCCTTTTTTTAATAACAGCAAATAATTGTGTAACTGATCAGCTCATTAGTTGTTGCTGCTGCTGATCTAACTCTCCTCTGTTGCCTTACACAATGAAAAGATGCAAGATTAGAGTTAAGAGTAGTCCTGTGTCTTGTGTATCAAATAAATTTCAGTTATAAAACTAGGTCTCCTCCACACTGGCACAGCATGAAAACAAGGTAAACATTTAGTGGAGAATTTTTGGGGCAAGTTCAACACAACTGAAGTCCTCTTTGGCAGTTGCAGCCAGGTCTGAGGACTAATTCTATTTTGGAGATGGATTAACTCTCTTTCTACACGTTTCTTCCCCATCTCTTTTAGAGCAAATTCAGGTTGTGTACAATATTTGCATATGGTATTATTCCCTGTGGGGAAATAGGAGTTTTACCCTAATCTATAAACAAAAGGCTGGAGAAAATAAATCACTGAAGTCTGCACAGTGCTCTCACAGTGTTGTTAGAACTGAGTCTACATCTGCTATGGGCTGGACTAGAGCAGAGCTCTCTGGCCCAGAAGCTTATGTTGAACTGAATAAATCATCCAGATGCTGACAGCCAGCTTCTGGGGTAGCTCCTTTAATTAAATGTGTTTGCAAGTCAGATGTAGAATCCAAGATCTGAAGACTCGAAACTAAGACTGGAGCTTTTCTGCCTGTAACAAGGAAGCAGCTAGTGTTATGTATGAGCTTGCATGCTTCATTAACAAAAGTAATTTTTTTTTCTGAACAGGGAAGGATTTATGACCTGTGAACTGGGGGGAAAAAAACATATCATGTGAGAATGCAGAGGAAATATTTCACCTGAATGGTCTGAGAATGCAGCTATCATTTGTTATCATTGACTAAATTATATCTCGTGACTTGTTTTGCAAACCAAAACCTTTCTAGATGCATACTTCTTCCTCCTATTTTTTTTGTTATCTTGGCAATACTTCCTGTTGTGGCTTAGAGTACATATTTCAGTTTCCTCCAAACCCACCAAGACATGAGCCAGGCTAAGAAAGTGTGGATGCATTTCCACAAAATTTCCATTACAGCAATTTGGAGAGATCTTTACGTTAAGAAAATGCACCAAAGATTTGAACCAAGCTGTTGTGATCCTTTAGCCAATGCTTTGCCTTATCTCTTTTAATGCAGAATTGGGAGTTACATTTTCTTATCAAAACTACTTTCTCCACTTAGCTGCCCTGCCTCTATGTATTTTATGTAGTAACTTGGTTTAGTTGGAAACCTTCTCCACTCCTTCAAACTAGCAAGGGACTGATCAGTTGTCAGTTGCTGACATGTTTTCACTCAGCTTCTAATGAAGCAACTGCCTCTGGAGTTGGTGGGGCTTTATTTCTCTGTGTAAATCTAGAATACAAAATTTGAATACAGTCCCGAGGCTTTGACTGGCAAGAAATAAATTGGAAAGGGAGATTGTGGTTTCTTTTTGAGTCTTAGGGATAGCTATGGGGGCCCATGAACTTTGCCACCTGATACCACAACAGAAATATTGCTGCAGGCCTCGCCTTATGGTTGGGGCCTTTTTTGTTGTTATTTGTTAGTTATGGTTTAAGTGAGACACTTGGGATAAAACACAATGGGATTAGAGAGAAGCAGCATCATTGCTCATATTGATTTCCTTAGAGATGACTTCTGCAAGCATCTCCTTTCTTTCCTCTCTCTTGCCCCCTAAAAAAAAAAGCACTATATGTGAGGAGGGGCTTGCATATGTCTTGAGTGAGAAGAAAATTCCTTAGCAGGGAAACAAGGCAAAATAAAGTGACTCAGTAAAAATTGAAGTGTTGAATCCATCTTCGATAGTATTAGCAGCTGAAATAAAGGGACAGAAAAGCTAGGATGGCATCTAAGGCAGGGAGCCTTCTTCTATTTCAGTATAAATGTCAAATAATAACTAATATATTTTCTCAGAACTAGACAAAACAGGCAGGGAGAGAAGATAATGCACTAAACTGGCTGGTGAGCTGTCATTCCCCTTGCAGGATTCTGTAATGGTTGGATAGGAGTGCAAGACTGTATTTTGAAAATTAATATAGTTTATTCATTTTATTATTCAGAAATTTGCTACCAACCAATATTTTTAGTAGTAATCATTTCTTTGCACAGTCATGAAAACATTATACAGAGGGAAATAAACAGGGACTCTAGAACACTTAAGAAATACAACTAGCAACAATCAAAACAAACATTAAACCATTTGAACTGGAAGAGAGGTTCTTGTGGTCAATTATACTGCTTGTCCACTAGATGGACTCGAGGAGCTCCTTTCTACTAAGGCAAAAGGTATTCAGATTCACTTAACAGTTTACAGAATTTTGCTAAAGA
>WBNM01029449.1:4416-18347 GCA_013399055.1 Ramphastos sulfuratus
CCAACCCCCTGCCATAGGCAGGGACACCTCCCACTAGCACAGGTCATTCAAGGACTCATCCAACCTGGCCTTGAACACCTCCAGGGAGGGAGCAGCCACAACCTCCTTGGGCAACCTGTACCAGTGTCTCACCACCCTCACTGCAAACAACTTCCTCCTAACATCCACTTTCAATCTCCCCTCTGCCACTTCAAACCCATTGCCCCTTGTCCTGGCATTACAAGACCTTGTCAATAGTCCCTCCCCAGCCTTCCTGTAGCCCCCTTCAGATCCTGGAAGGCTACTCTAAGGTCTCCTGGAAGCCTTCTCTTTTCCAGGCTGCAGATCCCCAACTCTCTCAGCCTGTCCTAATAGCAAAGCTGCTGCAGTCCTATATACATATACATATATACACATACACATATACATATATACACATACATATATACATACACATATACATATATATACACACACACATATATATACATATATATATGTATAACATTTATAAATGGTTTAGGAAAGAAGAATTCTTTCTCAGCAATAATAAAATATATTAAAATTTCACAAGCAACCTCCCCACTCCAAAAGGAACCCCAGTATGTATTCACTGATATACCTTTAGCTTATTACAATGGTAATAAAGAGGAGAAGGTATGTGAAGGTAACTTTTTTCCCCAGTATAATAGACAGGAACTGTCCTAAGAACTGTATTTCAAGAGGAAAAATATGAAGTAAAACAGAACAAAAGAAAGGAATTTAAACCAATGAAAGAGCACCACATAACTGCTCTATTCCAATACCCATGAGGTAATACATTATGAGTGAGCTATGTACTGATCAAACTGGTTTTGATAGGTTTAATATTGGAGACCAGATTGGGCAGAATTAATTGCATTGTTTTGCAGGAACCAAATCAGGCAAGAATTTACTATGACCAAAAATGTTCTTACACTGATTCAATGCAGCATTTTAGATTTTCTTCAATGCTATGTAATGTAATGAAAAGCTATGTAGCAATACAGATCTTGCTTCTGCTTGGACTGTTGTAAATCACTATTGATTTTTGGAAGTGGCAGGATCAGGTTCTTAGTTAAAAGTGATAACAAACCAGTTCTGAATTTTCTTATACTTACAAAGACAGTCATCTTCTTTAACAGAGATGCTGAAATGGCAAGAAAAGCTACTCATGTGCTTTAGACACTGTCTTTTAGCAGCAGAAAAAAAGTTATTAGATGAACACAGCTTTACAAGCACATGCAAGAGAGGCGTTATAGATGAGTTTCCTGAACAAAGGCTTGCACCATCAGGCCAAATTGCTTGTTAAGTCTTACATCAAGCTTTTAAATTGTATGGAAATAAGGGGGGGAAGGGTATTGGGGAATGGTGTTGGGGAATGGTGTTGGGGAATGGTGTTTTTAAAAAGTGTTTTCAAGCCTGTTGCAGTGTACTGACTGAGTTTGAATTAAATTGCAGGCATTCAATGTCTCTGAATTAGTACTTTTTATTAAGAGACAAAGAGCACTCCATTAGACTTCTGTTCTCAATCACACTACTTGTCATTAAAAACTCAGAGCATATTTTCTCTTTCTTTCGACCTCGGCAATTAACATATAAACTTTCAAAGTGTTTCGCTCAGACCTCTGAAAAGAAATATGATATAGAACACAATTAGTGACATAAAGATGAAGGAGGCAAATAAAGGGTATCTAAATATAAAGAAATTTCCTAAAAACTCTTCCTAAAAAAACGAGGCAGTGTTATTAGAGATTAGACAGTTTAAAGTGAAAAGACATCTGACATTTGCATTGATGCTGTAGTAGCGTAGCTCTGACTTACAGTAGGTGTAATTAGAGAATTCACTCTGCGGAGGAAGAAAGACCTGTCACTCTGCAGCAAAGCCCCAAGCATGGCAGGATGGCTAACAATGTCTTATCCTTAAATTACACTTCTGATTTGAAAAAAAAAAAAAAAATTTTAAAAAAACAAGGCTTGAGGTGGATTGTGTAGCATTAGTAACTGAACCTTTCCCGCTTCTCTCTCAATATTATTACAGCAAGTTATTACATATTTTTTTGAAGCCCAGAGGACAGCTCAGGATTCATCTGCTCGACTAAATGCACTGGTGGGATTATTTTGGGAAAGCATGATGTAAGCAGGCTCTTTCTGATAGAATGAAACCCCTCAAGATACTCATAATTAAATCGACTCATCTGGCTTGTGAAGGTGCTCCATGTCACCTGATTGTGGAGAGAGACAAAATCCAAGAGGTAGACTATCAGTGTCTTGTTGTGCCTTCTTTATTTATGGTTAACATACACTGACTAACATGGGAAACATTTCAGACAAAACCTCCTTTCCATCCAAGCTGATTGAATGGAGTTGCAAATTTCAATTTTCTCCACTCCTGGACAAGAAAGAATTTCCATGCACTGGACTGTCCTGAGACACATGAAATGCAAACAGGTTGATCCCCATTCAGCCTGAAAAACATTCCCTGCAAATCCCACTGTTCTTAAAAAAATCCCTTCTTCTGTTAACAGAAGTTTAGTTAAAACAGGTGAGGTTCTGCCACCTACATGACCAGGAACAGAGTGGACTCTTCCTGCAGTGATGCATTCCTCTTTTGTTGCAGTACTATTAATCTCTCTGTAACCTGTCCCCAGGGATCCACTGGCACTGTACTGTTATTACAGTGCTTGCTGGGAGACACTGGGACAACTTTAGGTTGCATTATGAGATAGCATAGTTTGATAGCCTTCAAAAATGGAGGAGAACAAATGTCAGAGTTTTGTGAAGGGTAATTGATCTCCAGATAACGGCCTCACACCTACTCCTAAAGCAAGCCATTATGGTTTAGTCTGAAAGACATATCCTTTAGAAGAATCACAGAATCATAGANACGCAATAGTTTTCCGAGGAAGTGTAAAAATTATTGACAGTTTAAATTTTTAAGGATTCCTTCCACTGCAGCTACAATAGAAGAGAATACTTTGGGCTTCCCTTGCCAAATTCATGAAAATCTGTAACTGAAATCCATGCCAGCAAATGAAATAAAAAGCATGTAAGCAAAAAATAGTGAAATGTAATAGGAAATAAGAGCAATGTGGCCAGTAATCAATGTAGGGGTACAACGAAACAAGGCAAATGGGTTCTTCAAAGTGAGTTCTCTCAGTAGCTACTTCTGTTGAGAAAGCATTGCACTAAACCTGATCATCATTTGAAGTGCTCATGATTAATTGATTTAGGAATAATTTCACTGACAAAAATCTTGAAGTTCAATTTGCCAAGGTTTGTGGAACATTTATATCCATTTCTAACAATGCCAATCGACAGCGATTCAGAGTTTGGAGCCCTTAAAAAAAATTAATTGAACGTTACAAACTGAAATACTGTCGATCAACATAATTTAATAGAATCTCTTCTATAGATTACCTAACAAAGATCAATCATAATCACAGGACCCTCAACCATTTCCATTCTCCTGTGGTTATTAAAATAGATGGGATTTTTCAGTGTGTCTAGAAGATTAATGAACCAGATTTCTGTTAGATCAGCGTGAGATACTAAATCAGGAACAAATAGTTCTCCTGAAGAACCCACACTATTATCTTGTCCCCACCTGTATTCTTTGTCAGTGGAGTTCTGTCTGGATAATCTTTGTGGATCACAAGAACAGAAACATATCCCCAGACTGCAGAATATTTAGCACATCTAAGATTCCTAGAGAACTGGTGCATTACAAAATGAAAATACGGGCCATGTGTGCTGGTTTGAGGCTAATTGGAATATTTTAATAGAGAAAATTATACTATAGGCTGTGAAAAGGAAAACAATGGTGATGTCTGCTTCACTCATAGGCTTGCTGAGATGTTTAAGAATAAGTACTCAAAACATAGATAAGTCAGTCTCTTGGGCAGACACTCTCTGGGGCACAGCGACTCAGTCTAGCAGCTTCTGGCTTTTTCTCCTCTCTGCTGAGTAATTTCACTAACCATTTTTTCTTCCTACCCCCCTGACCGATCCTCCAAACTCACCTTGTGTGTAAGGCAAATCTTGGGGTAAGGTATAGGGGTGAGGAGAAGGTGGAAGGGTGGTTGGAAGCCCCTCCTGGGGTCTCTGATTTCTGGGAGGGGAGTTGTGTTTCTGTATTGCCTTTAACTTGTATATTTCTGTAACTATTCCTGTATATAGTGTATATATCTGCTTGTATATTGTGCTAAGCTGTAAATAGAGCTTCAGTCCTTCACTTCTAGCTGGCTGAGTTCTAGTCTGGGTGATTTTACAAAGTGTGNGCAGCAGCCTTGCAGAGGGGCAGGCAGGATGCAATGCCATGGGTAGGCTTGGTACAATGTCAGGCTGGCTGTGCAGGCTGAGTGCCTGCAGGCATTTATAGCCTATGCCTGGTAAACTTGAAGCAGTGGAGTTTCCAGGCTGTTCAGGATGCAGTGAGGCAGCAGCAGCACCATGAATACAAGGGCAGAGCACACCTTGTGCTACCTGCTCATCCCTTTATCTCAATACAGCCTGAGACTAATGGGCCTTTGGACATAGATTAGCCAATCAGAATGGCACTTTGCCAAGCTTGACCATATCAGCTGAAGCCAGGGCTTTGGTTTGCCTTTCCTGCAGTTGCTTCCCCCAGCACAGAAGGAGGTGGAACAGGGGAACAAGTCTGGGCAAGCCACGGTCCTTAGACTGGCTCCAGGTTCTTTGTCCTCTTTCCTGTGATTGCTTCTCCCCATAGCAGAAGTGGAGGAGAGCAGAAAAACATCTCTGGGCAAGCCAGGACATGTATAAGCCTATTTTGGCCTATTTAGGCCTACCACGACAGTGCCAGATAGTACTGGGCATAAGTCTGCTCACATGCAACAGGAGAGGTGAATTAAATTTAACTCACTGCAATAGCAAGTGAACAAAGAGCTATTAGGATATGCATGGGTTTCATAGAATCATAGAATGGTAGGGTTGGAAGGGACCTCAAGGATCATCCAGTTCCAACCCCTGCCATAGGCAGGGACACCTCCCACTAGTACAGGTTACTCAAGGCCTCATTCATGGATCTCTGCACAAGAGCACACTAAAAGTAGGGTATCTTTTCAGCCAGCACTGGTTTACTTTTTATTGCTTTGATCTGTGTGTCCCAAAGGAAATTATATGGATTTCACAATAAATACATTTTTATCTAAGAGTGCATGTGCATTATTCTGTTGGACAGCAGCACACTGAAAACAGCAGCTCACATACAGATCTTGAATAAAAAGACAGGTAGGAGTCGTCACTGAAAGAGCTGCTAACAGCATAGTATGTTCTACACAACCAAAAAACAGAGCCTCGAGTACCTGATGTGATTCATTGTAGGGTACTGAGTCTTCTTTTACCCCTTGAGTACAGCAGATATAATGTTCCTCCACATAGACCTTTCACATGATGATGAAAGTGGCAGCTACTATGAGGACCTCTGGAAATGACCATAAGTTTTGGCTACAAAAATAGGATTCTCTGCAAAATTTCTTTTTGGTCAAAGAAATGCATCCCTAAAAGGACCTCCATAGAAAAATCTGCTTTGCTTTCTCTTCTTTATTTCCATCCAGTTTGACTTCCTAGCCCACTTTTTTTTTCAGGTTTCTCACATGCCTTTATCACAAAAAGAGCAATTGCAAAGCATCAGAGACTCTGAGGTGTCTGCAGGAGAGCTGTATTTATTACACCTATTTTTTTTCAGAAACAGGTCTGATACAGCAATGATGCCAATTATTTGGAAAATTACAATGTTCTAAAAGCCCTTCTGCCCTTGTAGGACAAGGAAAATGCAATCCCTTCTGGAACTATTCCATAAGTCCTAAAAGAATCAACATCAGAACATTGCTCCTCCGATGCCTCACATGCTTTCAGAAAAGAGGGCTATGGAGCATGAGGGAGCTGATGTAGTAATTACATACTTGCTTTGCTTTCCAAATTAGTTTGGTAACCCTTTCCCTGCCAGGGTGAGGCAAATACCTTCATGTTTCAGGAGAGAGGTGAGATGCCTTGATGGACCAACTTAACCAAAGCCACATTGCCACAGGTTCAGAGTTTCAAAGACAGATCTTCAAATTCCTCTGGATGGGAAACCTCTACAGAAAGTGGGACTGCATTTGGTGAGTCATCCCAGAAGCAGATTTTCCTATTAAATAGATGATTATTAGAAGATAAGCAAATCCCAAGTGAGTTATATAGCAAAAGTGATGCCAGATGTTCCGGTCGCACCACCTCTTGGTGAAGAAGAAATCCATCCTGCTAGCTAAGAAAACTGAAGAAAGTATTTAGAGATTATGGAATGGTAAGGTTGGAAGGGACCTCAAAGATCATCCAGTTAAAACCCCCTGCCACAGGCAGGGACACNCTATTATGTCTGAAAATTATGTCTGAGGCATAATCACCAGAAGACTGAACCAGCAACTTGTTAGCCACCTGAAGAAATTATCAAATGCAACACTCCAGCCAGTGTGCTTCACCTGGGAATTGTGATGGTAAAAGTAAGTTGGCCACTCTACAGCAAGGTTGTAAAGAAAGTTAACTGCCAGTGTGGCACCAACTGCTCCTCTGCAAGTGCAAGTGAGATAAATGTCCTGCTTTCTGCTTCCTTGTGTGAGCATGCAGCAGTTGGCACCAGCTGGCAAAAGATGAGTAACTGGTGACAGACTCCAGAGCTACCAAGGTTAAATCAAAGTGTCAGAGCAGGTTGGGCATTCATTTATGATATAAAAACACCACAGAAAATTTGGAATTTTGTTCTTCAGGTTCCATTTAAGAAACTGCAAATCCTCTTGAGTTCAGGCTATTAAATGCTGTTTATGCCTAATACTGAAGCAGTCATAAGATTTAAGAGAATCCCTTTGAAAATAACAGATTTATACTGATGACATGCACTCCTCCTCTAAGAAACCTCACATTTCCTTTGGTGATACTTGAAATAAATCAGGATTTGGAAACAGCATTTCCAATAAAGAAGTGACCTGAAGCTGTTCATTTATAGGATATTTTGGTCACATTTTCTAAATACACAAAGAATGCTTCCCTTGTTGTTTAAGTATTTTTAGGATATTTTGGTCATATTTTCTAAATACACAAAGAATGCCTGCCTTGGCACTATGCAGTCCCCCCCTTACTTTATCCTATCTGTGCTGTCATCATCTGGCACAAGGATCTCACTTGGTAGCAGTGAGGGATGATGTTCCAGGAGATCTCTCAGCTTTTCCAGGGATAGCACAGCAGTGCAGTCCCCCCTTCTTGAGGCACTCCAGAGAAGAATCCTGTTGTGAGAATAAAAATCACAGCAGCTGCTCAAATGTGGCCCAAGCACTGGGGAGGACAAGCTCAGTGGCAGGCAACTATCTCCTCGAGCAGACCTGCAGATACCACACAGAAGATGCTCTGATCTGGCAGTCCCTGTTAATAGGCCCATTCTTTATACATGAGATTGAAGAACCAAACCATATTTGATAAACACTGTGGATGGCAAGGAAATTTGCTTCACCTATTTGTGCCTGCTTTTCAAAACACAGGGCAGTATATTTTTCCTCCTGGTCACTTGCTGTGACGTGATATGCAAGCTGGTAAGAGTTTCATGTTCTCCTTAGAGTAGAGGGAAAAGTAGAAGTGAACAATTCAAGAAGTTACAAGACTTTTATCCAGGGAGTAATATGCACCAGCATGGAACACCAAGCAGAAGACTTGGATTATAGGTTTATCTGTCCCTTTGTATGAGTGACCTTGAAAATGCTTAGAGAAAACTAGAGAGAAAAGCAATTACATTTTTGAAATTACACACCACTGTTCTCATTCATCTTGATAAGCACTTTTAAGGAATCCAAAAAAGGCTAGAATATTGCTTTTATAAGAGTTATAGAGACCTTGGTTCTGCAGAGCCAGTTTAAAAATAAATTTAGATGTACAAAGATGAATTTTTTATTTCCTTTGTGTTGCTAAATTGGCCAGTTTTGAAAAACTGCAGTTCTACACGGAGACCTTTGGCAAAAAAGAAAAAAAATGTATACCAGATTTTTCTTTTCCTTCCTTGTTCTGAAAATATACAGGAGCTCAGCTTATCTTGTGCAGTCATCCCTACTGTGTCACAAGCATCTGCACTCATCCTTTCCTGTGTGTTTGTGTGTGATTGAAGTGTTGATAGGAAGCTGCATTTATAAACCCAAGATGTTATGCAAACAATAGGCACAAGATCTTAGTTATTCTTATTCCTGCTGGTTAAGCTCCCCTGTGTTCATTTGGGCATGATCTGTCTTCGTGTCTCTTTTACTCTCATTATTATCTTGCCTTAGCAATTAGGTAAGGCACTGAACGACCTCTTATTTCAGCCTGGGAGGGCCGGAGGTCGGGAGCCATGCTTAATGTTAAATAGCTGTGAAACGTTAAAGCCTGTAAATTCATCAGGACAGTTGGCCTAGCCCACTGCTGGGCAAGGGGTGTAAGTACTTTTCTGCTTGAATTACACATGGAGCAGGACTGGCTTTGAAACATCAGGATCCACGCTGAGCCCAGCAAACAACTCCCCCAGCGCCTAGCTCCAGCCTCAGCTCTAATAGCAGGAGCAATAGGGGTTATTTTTGGAAGCTCTTGGCAGTCAGATAGAAAAAGAAACTTCAAAAATCATTCTGCCTCTTTACTGAGGACCCCCTTAGGAGTACTACTGGGAAGAAGTCTGTCGACCTGCCACAGCTAATAGTCACTTAGCAACCCGGCATAACCAGCGCTCCAGAATCAATGCGCTGCAGCTATTCAGTACCACCACATCTGATGCTTGAAAGGATGGAAAATACGATATGTGACAGCTGCTTATGAGTGATAGTGATAGTGAACAAAAAGCCTAATGCGTACTGGAATCTCCCCACCCTGCATACAGAAAAGATGAGGAAGGGAATGATGACTTTTCCTAGCATGGCTGCACTCTTCAGTAGGCACCGTCCTGTGTGCCAGATTGGCATCTCCAACAGCTCAACAGCAATTATTCACATGCCACCTCCGAAGCTGTGGTTTGCTACTCACATAATCTCTCCTATATCACATACCAGACTGCTGACTGCTACCAGACCTCTTGACTGCTCATCAAGAGGTTTTTTTTCTTTGCTGGACAAGAGAATAAGAGACCAACAGACAGAAGACAGAAAAGGGTCAAATCTGTTGGTCTAGAGTTTGTACAAGGAATGTAAAAGCTTCTGTAACCAACACACAGAGGGTTAAAATCTGAGCAAGGCTAACTTAGCCTTGGAAATAAATGTTTTCTGATGCACCAGGTCAGCCTTTGTGGTATGGTACTTAACCACTGACTACACTGGAAATCTGTATATCCTCTATATAAAAACTTCTGCAACCAACATGCACAGGGTTAAAATCTGAGCAAGGCTAACTTAGCCTTGGAAATAAATGTTTTCTGATGCACCAGGTCAGCCTTTGTGGTATGGTACTTAACCACTGACTACACTGGAAATCTGTATATCCTCTATATAAAAACTTCTGCAACCAACATGCACAGGGTTAAAATCTGAGCAAGGCTAACTTAGCCTTGGAAATAAATGTTTTCTGATGCACCAGGTCAGCCTTTGTGGTATGGTACTTAACCACTGACTACACTGGCAGCAATATTTAAGTAATTTCTGGAATTGTGGATTAGTTTCTGAAATCTTACAGTCTCTCATTTGGATGTACACTAAGACATTTCTTTGGCAAAACCAAGTTTACTTCTGTTTATGTCTTTGCATCTCAAACTTTTGACTCCAAATCTGAATAGACACTTAGATGAACTTTGCTCTTCAATGTAAAACCATAACTTCAACTGAGATTTGGAGAAAAACATTCAGAAAGGGAACTACATTACTTAACAAGGCTAAAACCTTTAAAAAAGTGCCTCAAAACAAATGTTATAAACATTGTGGCAAGCTTTTATAGAAAAAGCTTGCAGTATAAAACAGTAACATGCTTGTAGCATGCAGAAGAGCAGAACATCCATCCAAAAGGCAAAAAGAAGACAAGAAGAAACTTCCTTATCAAAAACATTGGCAAAGCAGAGGTGACTGAATTTGAGTTAGGAAGATGAGTTTAATCAAAGGGCTAGTTCAATCATCTGTCTATACAAGAAAGTTCTGCCCTGAGTTATCAGTAGCTATTCTCCACCTAGTGAGTCTTAAGTGAGCATTATTTTGAAGATCTCAGTTAGAAGGACTACATAAGAACGATTAATTAATGTCTACTTTTCACTAGCTATTTTTCACTCAAATATTTTCTGTCATTTTGATCATCTTTTATACTGTTTTAAGATAATTAAACATCCTTTTGGATGTTTACATACTAGCAAGAAATATTTTCAAGACTACCTCTGCTTGTCATTTCTTATTTCATGCTGAGACTCAAAAAGCTGCCATTTTAATCCACTCCAAGGGATTTCCTGCACAAATATCTTGTTTCTAAGAGCCAGATTAAGACAACTCACTAGACCTACTCCATATCTGCCTCCGGAGCCCCCAGCACAGGAAGGACATGGAACTGTTGGAGCGGGTCCAGAGGAGGCCACAAAGATGCTGAGAGGGCTGCAGCAGCTCTCTGTGAGGACAGGCTGAGAGAGCTGGAGCTCTGCAGCCTGCAGAAAAGAAGGCTTCCAGGACACCTTAGATAGCCTTCCCCAGCCTTCAGATGAAGGGGGACTACAGGAAGGCTGGGGAGGGACTGTTGACAAGGTCTTGCAATGCCAGGACAAGGGGCGATGGGTTTAAACTGGCAGAGGAGAGATTGAAAGTGGATGTTAGGAGGAAGTTGTTTGCAGTGAGGGTGGTGAGACACTGGCACAGGTTGCCCAGGGAGGTTGTGGCTGCTCCCTCCCTGGAGGTGTTCAAGGCCAGGTTGGAGGAGGCCTTGAGTGACCTGTTCTAGTGGGAGGTGTCCCTGCCTATGGCAGGGGTTTGGAACTGAATGATTCTTGAGGTCCCTTCCAACCTTACCATTCTATGATTCTATATAACAGCACCACACTTAATCTTGTCAAGCAAATAAACTCTTTCTTTTTCCTCACTTGTGCACAGCTCTGTGAATAACTTTTACAAACAGCTAGCAATTCTTCCTACATCATGTCATCTGTAAACGTGATCTGCATGATGAAACAGCTGAAGGGAACATACAGGATTAGAAAGAAATCACAGAAGCTGGAAGCATGTTGTAACACAACTGTAGGAGAAAAATCTCCTCTGCTCCAGGTGAAAAGTTTTATAGTCTCTCTCATCTGCCCTCATCCTCTCACATTGCCCAGAATTGTCCCACTTTGTCAGAGAGAAGCTGTGATGAAAACCTCCTTAGAATGACCCAACTTGAAGGACTACACCCCACTTTCATTCCCATAAGAACAGATGAAATAGTATATAATCAACTACTTTTCAATTATTGTTTTGTAAAAGCTACATTTCACTGGCTAGGGAAAAAAAAAAAGTTACATCTGAGCAAATAAAACACAGACTTCATGGTTCTTGGATTTGTAAACCACTGCTTAACTTTGAGTTTCAAACTCTCCCATTGACCTAATATGGGCTTAAAGCAGAATACTTCATTTTGTAAAATCTATTACATGTCAAGCCTACAAAGATCCAGCAAGTTCTCCTCCAACAGATTCTGTACTGGGATTTGGAGAGACCCTGTGTTACAGGACAAGCAGCTTCAATCCAACTTCTCAGGCCCTATAGACCTCTTTGTGTTTTGAGTGGAATGAACATAAAGCCCTCCATAGTTACTCTAATGAGTTTTGACTTCTCTTGTGTTACAAACAATAGGGTCACACCAGCTCTATGAATGCTCTAAGCTCAGGGCAGAGTGGTTGGAACCTGCCCAGTGGAAAAGGACCTGGGTGGGTTGGTGGCAATGCTGTAGGTGAGACAGTGTGTGGCCAGGTGGCCAAGAAGACCACCAGTATCGTGACTTGGATCAGCAACAGTACGGCCAGCAAGAGCAGGACAGGGATTATCCCCCTGGACCAGGCATGTTGAGGCCACAGCTTGAATCCTGGGTTCAGTTTTGGGTCCCTCACTTTTTGAAGAACATTGAGGTGCTGGAGTGGGTCCAGAGAAGGGCAGGAGAGGTTTAGGTTGGATATGAGGAACAATTTCTTTCACTTGAGGGTTGCGAAGGCATGTCCCAGGCTACCCAGTGCTCTGGTGGAGTCCCCAAACCTGTTTCTAAGCTGTGGAGATGTGGTGCTGAGGTTCATGGTTTAGTGGTGAGCTGTCTGTGCTGGGTTCATGATTGGACTCAGTGGTCTTAAGGGTCTCTTCCAATCTGAACCATGCTGTGGTTAGCAAAACCTCTGGGTTTTTTTGAGTGAGGTAGAAGACTGCAGCTTCAGCACAAAACAGTTGATAATATCACTATCTTAAGACCTGGGTTTGTCATTGAATCTGCCTGACAGGAAAGAGTAAATGTACTTTACTGAATATTCAATGCAGTCTACATAACCTCTGCCTCTCTTGACAGGTGACAGAAGAGGTTTGGTATAGTCATATAATCCCATCCCAGTAACATGCTCTGCTGATGTGATGCTTAGAGACTGCAGGACCCTGAAAAATCATAAGAAAAGCAAATAATAGTACAAAGATTAATTTATCCTACTTTGTGAATGAGTATGTCATAAATATTTCTTGAGGACCTTTACTTTTCTGCAAACTAGCTGCCCTCACCCCAAGAGTCCAGACTGACTGGGGAGTGGACAGGAAGGAAATGCTGACCTTCTTTCAGAGCTTTAATAGAGCAAAAGTAGCTAGGAAATTACATTTCTGGATGTTACTCCCTGCTCTCTCTGAGCAGAGAAGCCTAATAACCTGCACTGATGTTACAGATAAAGAGCAGGCCTGTGCCTCAGCACCACGAGCAGACACAGCCTGAAAAACTATATTTCATAGCAGAACTTATGGCAGCACACAAATAAAGAGGTGCATCATCTGAGGCTTAGACTCAGCAAAAGCTTTCCATCAGAGCTGCTGTGATCCTATACTACACTATCTTGAGACTGTACTTTTATTCCACTCAACATCTGCTGACAAGGACAGATTGTGATTCCTGCCTCCTCGTGGGTTACAAGAACTTGCAAGCAGGAGGGAAAATGCTTGCTTGCAGCTCACCCAAAATGATCCGACTTGTTTGTCAGGTAGTAGTAGGAGTAGTGGATTAGTGACAGAGAGGAAAAATTTCCTCCACAGCAACACGTTCAGGGGGTGTCTGTCAGTTTCAATAAACTTCACAAACCCTATGGAAGAGTGTCTGGTCTTTTCTCTGCTGCTTTCCAGGCCTGAATGACTTAGAACCTAGCTTTTTTACTTTTGAAGGCAAAACAGCATCTAGCCTCGAGCAGCTGGTTCCTCCATCGTGGTACTATATGATACTGCCCTAGGAACCAATCAGTAAATCCTAACTCAACATCCAGGCAAAAGATGTTCCACTCATGGAAATAGGCCTCTCCCACGGCTCATAGGCATGAATGTCTGTTTTCTTAGGTACTTTTACATTGAGTACTGTGTCCAGTTTTGACGCCCCTATCACAAGAGGGCTATGGATGTGCTGGAACATGTCCTGAGAAGGGCCATGAGGATGAGCAGAGGGCTGGATCTGCTCTGCTATGAGGAGAGACTGAGGGAGTTGGGGTTGTGCAGTCTGGGGAGGAGAAGGCTCCCAGGTGACCTTATTGTGACTTTTTCAGTATCTTAAGGGGGTCTGCAAGAGAGCTGGGGAGAGACTTTTGAGGCTCTCAGGTAGTGATAGGACTGGGGGGGAATGGAGCAAAGCCAGAAATGGGTAGATTCAGATTGAAGGTTATGAAGAGGTGCTTCACCATGAGGGTGGTGAGAGCCTGGCAGGGGTTGCCCAGAGAGGTGGTGGAAGCCTCATCCCTGGAGGTGCTTAAGGCCAGGCTGGATGAGGCT
>WBNM01029454.1:0-10922 GCA_013399055.1 Ramphastos sulfuratus
CTATGATTCTATGATTCAAAGCACAAGAGAAGAGCCATTGATAGCAATCTAAGCTTAAAAGTCAAGACTCAGACCCCCAAATTAGAAGACTTAGGAAGAATTAGAAGAATAAGGAAAGCTTTTTTCCCCAATGTTCATGCATCTTAACTTCCCACATCTTTTCTCATCGTGCATCTGAGAGAGTGGGAAATAATTTGGTGCTAAAAATGCAGCTTTAATTTGCAGTCTTCCCTGCTTGCTTTATGAGGGGCAGTTTCATTTTGCTTACTCTAAAAAATGGACAACTGATCTGTGCTTTATTACTGTCCTGCTTCTTCCTGCCTGTTTCACTCCCATTCCCCTGGAGTCTCTGCTGCCTTAGGAATAGTAAATGCTAATGTATGAAATCCCAAGCCAAATTATTTATTTTAGATGAAAAAAAAAAATTCCAGTTCATTTCAATTTTACATTATCTTTTAAATAAAAATAATGTAAGCATGTGGCAGAACTTCTATCAGGCAGTTTTGGTTTCCTAAAAGTGAGCCCACTGAATCAGTGACCCCCAAATCTTCTGGTTCCTAATGCTGAGTGTTACAGTGGATGATACTAAACTAGAGCCACATTACTGTGATGTGCTAAGAAAGGCAGCCTGAAATAAAGGGACTGAAAACAGCCAGTGTGCTCTTGCAGCTCAGAAAGCCAACCAGATCCTGGGCTGCATCACGAGAAGTGTGGCCAGCAGGTTGAGGGAAGTGATCCTCCCCCTCTGCTCCGCTCAGGTGAGACCCCACCTGGAGTACTGTGTCCAGTTCTGGAGCCACTATTACAAGAGGGATATGGATCTGCTGGAAAGGGCCATGAGGATGATGAGAGGGCTGGAGTACCTCTCCTACATGGAGAGATTGAGAGAGTTTTGGCTGTTCAGTCTACAGAGGAGAATGCTCTGAGGTGACTTTATTGTGACCTTTCAGTATCTTAAGGGGGGCTACAAGAAAGCTGGGGAGAGACTTTTTAGGATATCAAATAGTGATAGCACAAGGGGAATGGTACAAAGCTAGAAATGGGTAGATTCAGACTAGATGTTAGGAAGAAATTCTTCACCATGAGGATGGGGAGACCCTGGAATGGGTTGCCCAGGGAGGTGGTGGAAGCCTCATCCCTGGAGGTGTTTAAGTCCAGGCTGGATGAGGCTCCGGACAGCCTGATCTAGTGTGAGGTGTCCCTGCCCATTGCAGGGTGGTTGGAACTGGATAATCCTTGAGGTCCCTTCCAAGGATCCTTCTGCTCCCTCCCTGGAGGTGTTGAAGGCCAGGTTGGAGGAGGCCTTGAGTGAGCTGTACTAGTGGGAGGTGTCCCTGCCTATGGCAGGGGGTTGGAACTAGCTGATCCTTGAGGTCCCTTCCAACCTTACCATTCTATGATTTTTCCATTCTTCTGTCTCACCATTCCCCCCTTTTGGTATTTGTTTTGGGGTTTTTTTGGTTTTGGTTTTTTTTTTTTTTTTTTTTGCTTAGACATCAAGCAGAAAATAAGTCCAAGGGCAGCAGCAGGGACTTTGTTGCTGGGTTTGCATACAGACTTCTGCCCAGGTGGCTCAGAAAACTGCAGCATAAAAGGAGTTACTCACGTTTTCAGTGCTTTCTGACAGTGTCTTCTGTCTCGTGGTCATTTGCAGATTATAGAATGCTGTTTCATAATGACCCCTTCCCCATCTGTTCTTTTCTTGCCTCTGCCTGCTCCCCTTGTCATGTACCCACACCCCTGCAGTCTACAGACCTGCCTCTTGGCCCCCCTGGGCCTTCCTGATGGTTATCTTCCATCTCTTACAGCATTTCCTGCTGCCCTTTGAACACTGTCCCACAGCACTCTGTGTCCAACCCCACTGAACTGCCATGTGGCAGTGGGTATTTCTCCCAACATATGTTCAGACCAATTAAAAGCAATTGGTCAGTTCTACTAAGGCAAGCTCAGCTTCAGGTGCCACCAGACTTCAGGGACACAGCTGCCACTTTATTGTCTTAACTCTATCACCAGGAGTGGAAATTAGCAGCTGTATCAGTTAAAGGGTAATTCACATTTTATGTCTCTTGTTAAGATAAGAAAGAAGGAAAATTCTCATATATGCATTTAGAAGGGCTGAGCATGGTAAAATTCTAGTATTTGATTTCTCTTAACTCCTTTGACAAAGGAGAGAAGGCAGGAAAATAGTGATTTGGGTTCTGATTTGGAAGGTTCATTGGAGAAGGGGAAGAAATCAAGGAGAAATTATGTGACTAATTCAGAATCAGTGGGGTAAGCTGTGAGCTGTTGATCACTGGTTTGTTTTGCAAGCATAGATTTTCATTAATATTAATTCTTTTGAAAAACAGGAATCCTGTCTCTGCTGTTGTATGCTTAATTAAGCACTTCAGGCCAAAATAAAAACCCACAGCACAAAAAAACCCAAAAAAACCAAACAAACCCAAAAACAAAACTGACAACTAAAACCCCAAAACAAATGTGAAAAATAAAATACCCACGTGGCATGCAGATCTGATTTTCAGGTGGTGGTGTTCTTTTAAAATCTTTGTTCAGAAAAGTTGCCACTGCTGTGCATCCATAATTGGGTTCAGTTCTGGGACCCTTACTATAGGAAGGATATTGAGGTGCTGGAGTGTGTCCAGAGGAGGGCAGTGAGGGCTTGTGAAGGGCCTGGAGCACATGGCCCATGGGGAGTGTCTGAGGGAGCTGGGGTTGGTCAGTCTGGAGAAGATGAGACTGAGGGGAGACCTCATTGCTCTCTACAACTACCTGAAGGACGATTGGAGTGAGGAGGAGGCCTCTTCTCCTTGCTGTCAAACAACATTGATGTGCTATTAATAATCAATAATTTTATTATTATTTATTATTATTNATGGCATTGAAAATGAATGTCAATGTCCTGATTGATACATTTACAATGCAGTTGGTTCTTCTGGTAATGTTATTTTATAAAGGAGTGGAGCCAGGGGGAGAAGGATAGATCAGGCATATGACTTCATTGCATGGAGATTTAGGTGGTACTCTGACCACATGCAGACGTTTCCTTCCTCAGTGCAATCAGTGAAAGACACACTGATTGCACTGTGCAGATCTCATAGAGGAGATGGCTGTGCAGTTGTTGCTAAGCCCATTTCCCTCTTCCCCTTGGCTTATTGGATTATTTTATCCAGTGGAATGATAGGAATTTAAAAATGACAAAGTGCTGTTGAGTCATCTAGTCCATCTTGTAGCTAATGCAGGATTGTTCTCTGAGGATCTTCATCCAGTTGGCTTTAGATGTGACTGGACTTCAGCCAATTTGCTTTTGGAAGATTATTCTACAATAGAATATACTTCATTATTAGGAATTTTTTCCCTGTCAGCCTAAATTTTACTTTGCTCAGTATAATCACATTACTCTTAGCTATAGTTTCCTGAAAATCCCTGTTAAAAACCATAATCCTTACTGTGTGCATCCTTCCAGAGCTTGTAGATAATTATCATATTTCTCTTTCAATAGTGGCTTTAGCTAAGCTATACATATTTAATTATTTTAATATTTCCTCATAAATCATTTTTCTTAGATTAATGATGACTTTGTTGATATCATTGAGCCAAATCTCAAATTCTTCTGTTTAAAATTCAACAAGGGAAGTCTGAAGCAAATAAAGACTTAGAGATTAGATCCTGGTGCCATTGAAAACCCATCTTTTGAACCACTGTTTGTGACTTCATATCTGTCTGATTGCCTGCTCTCCTGAGGCAGACTTCAGCAGTGTGGTTTGTCTCAACTACCCTGAATTATCTACAGCTTAAGTGCCTACATCAAAGCTGCTCTCCCTAGATTCCTTTCATGATCATTGGATCCTATAGCTCCATGCAATTTATCTAAGCTATTTTAGATATCCATGTTAGGGCAAGAGAAATCGAGCCCTAGAGACACCTATTTCTCTCAGTTAAAGATAGACCAAGGCGATGAGCTCAGATACCAGCATTTGCAGTTGGGGAGGCAAAGCCCCTTAAGTGCTGAAGTGTTTGAGATCAATAGAGCAGCTGTGCTGGAGAGCCACATGATTTACATTGATCTCCCCCTCTGTCCTGGACCTCAGACTTTCTTGGCTCTTTAAAGGTAGGGTCTGTGGAATTTTCAGGTATCATGTTTCAAGAAGTGTGAAGTCCTGATTCCCTCTATAGCAATTCCACCACAGCTTGGAGACAGCAGCAAGGTGCTTTGGCATTCAGAGAGGCTCAATGCATTTTGGAGACAGCAGCAAGGTGCTTTGGCATTCAGAGAGGCTCAATGCATTTTGGAGACAGCAGCAAGGTGCTTTGGCATTCNAGAGGCTCAATGCATTGTGTATCCTAAGACCTCACACATTTGAATGACATTGAATGAAACACAAAAGTGTGGTGCTACATTGGAAAACAAGAGGGTGGTTACAGGATTAACCAGGGTGGAAAAGACCTTTGAGTCCCATCTATCAAACCTGTTAAACTTACGTTTTGTATAGACAGGCACATAAGATATGTCAAGTTGGAAGGGATGCATAAGGATCATTGAGGCCAACTCCCTGCTTCTCCCAGGAGTATCTAAAACTAAACTACATGAAGAAGAGCATCTTCCAGATCCTGTTCCAGTGGCTGTCCACCCTCTTGTTGAAGAACCTTTTCCTAATGTCCAACCTGAACTAAAGCAGATTCAGCAGTTGCCTAGAGTAGGAGGTCTAGATGCCAAATACATTAGTTTTCAAATCTCTTTGTGTTGAAGGAAGTCTGTGGTCAACTCATCTCACTTGTTGAGGTTTCTAAAAAGATGGCTCTTACATGACAGATGTTGACTGTTCTCCCCTCCTTTATTAGATATTTGTTCTCCACTCACAGCTTAGTGCTCACAGTCCTCACTGCAGTCCTAGGCTAATGCCTGCTAGGTATAATTCTTGCCTCTTGCCTAGTCACAGGTTATAGTTTCCTATCTGTGAGGGTATAATTCCTGGATTATACTGGAGTAAATAGGAAAAGGAATTAGCATCTGTCTTTTGCTCATTAGTGAAAAAGAAGTTCAGTATATTTTCCCAGTGGAGGGTTAACTTGTGTCAGACTTTCTGGAAAAATATGCTAAGCCTCTATTCCCTATAATTTGTATATAATATCCAGAAATAAACCAACTATGTTCTAAATACCTTTAGAAGGTAAACACCAGAGAGAGAGGAGAGCTGGTTGAAGTTGAACGATAATGTCAGCACAAGATAATATGTTTATTAATTAGTCCTGAATTAATATAGACTGAAAATTAGAAGAAAAATTTCAAATATCCCAAGAGGTGAAGTTCTGGAATAAACTCCAGATACACTAGTTGGGTTAAAAAAGAAAAAAAAAAACAACAAAGTAAATTTAGGGAAGCTTTTCTGAGAATATATAGAAGCATTTTTATATAGAAACATTTATATAGAAGATAGTCAGAGGGCTGGAGCAGCTCTCCTGTGAGGACAGGCTGAGAGAGTTGAGGCTCTGCAGCCTGGAGAAGAAAATGTATAGAATGACAGGACAAGGGGCAATGGGTTTAAACTGGCAGAGGGAAGATTTAGACTGGATGTTAGGAGGAAGGTGAGGCACTGGAACAGGTTGCCCAGGGAGGTCGTGGCTGCTTCCTCCCTGGAGGTGTTCAAGGCCAGGTTGGAGGAGGCCTTGAGTGAGCTGTGCTAGTGGGAGGTGTCCCTGCCTATGGCAGGGGGTTGGGACTAGATGATCCTTGAGGTCTCCTTCCAACCTTACCATTCTATGATTCTATGATCTATAGAAGCATTTATATAGAAGATGATCAGAGGGCTGGAGCAGATCTCCTTTGAGGACAGGCTGAGAGAGTTTGGGCTCTTCAGCCTGGAGAAGAGAAGGCTTCAAGGAGACCTTAGAGTAGCCTTCCTTCCTGTAGGCCCCCTTCAGATACTGTCTGGGGAGGGACTATTGACAAGGTCTTGCAATGACAGGACAAGGGGCAATGGGTTTAAAGTGGCAGAGGGGAGATTTAGATTGGATGAGAGGAGGAAGTTGTTTGCAGTGAGGGTGGTGAGACACTGGCACAGGTTGCCCATTTAGGTTGTGGCTGCTCCCTCTCTGGAGGTGTTGAAGGCCAGGTTGGAGGAGGCCTTGAGTGAGCTGTACTAGTGGGAGGTGTCCCTGCCTATGGCAGGGGGTTGGAACTAGATGATCCTTGAGGTCCCTTCCAACCTTACCATTCTATGATTCTATGATTTACAGAGCATGAAATATGAAGTCATAGTTATCACCAAATGAGTTGAAGTGGAGACTGGCCACTGCTCATGTGTTTGCACTATCACATATTTTAATACAGCAGTTGATGGATTCTGCTGGTTTATGACAGATGCTATATAGTCCTAGTCTGAGGTAAGTGTAAGAAATTCCTTACTCTTGTCAGACCCTTGGAGTTGGGGATGTCAGTTGCCTTCCAAAATACACCTAGGACAGTGGTCTTGGTCTCTTGGTCTTTTGTTGATGATGTTAGGAAGTGATTGTGTGGTGTGCCTTTGTCTGTGGAAGAGATACTGTGTGGTCTGCCCTCCTGGACAAAGCAAGACCAGAAAACAAGACAAGACCCAGATTGCCCTTCTGAGTATGTTCTTTCAATATTTCAGCCCAGGCACCATACCCAGACTTTTCCCAACTGAAGCCTATGCTGGAAGCTTGCCAGACAGGAGGGTTCTGCTCCTAATTCACAGTAACTGGAACAAAATGCAACTATCCCCATCACTCATACAGACATGCAATCCTTTGAGACTACAGGCCTACCACAGCATATAATGCTTCATCTTGGCGCTTGCAGACAGAGTATGAGGTTGTCTGTTGGGACAGTTAACTTTGAAGCATCACCATGCTGGAGATGAGAAGGGACTTGGAGGAGTGTGTGTTAGTATTTTTAGCCACCTTTCCTTAAAATTGCTCTGCTTTCCTCATGCTGTTTTATCATCACTGTGGTGAACTAGTTCTGCCAGTAGCCTGCCTGCTAATAATCTTTATCATGATAAGCTACTCCTCATTATTTCTAACTTTTCAGAGAATGACGTCTTGGTGCCTGTCTTCTACTTTTAGCAGGAGGCATTGACTGACTGCTTAGAAGGGCTTCATAGACTCCTTTCAAGTTCTTTGATCCAACTCCTTTTCATAGTTCTGGCTTCCATATTTGCTTCTGAGACAAAAGGGAACTTTGGAACTTTACAGTGAGGGTGGTGAGACACTGGAACAGGTTGCCCAGGGAGGTTGTGGCTGCTCCCTTCCTGGAGGTGTTCAAGAGCAGGTTGGAGGAGGCCTCGAGTGAGCTGTACTAGTGGGAGGTGTCCCTGCCTATGGCAGGGGGTTGGAACTAGATGGTCCTTGAGGTCCCTTCCAACCTTACCATTCTATGATTCTATGACTCTTAGGTCTGAATTAAGTTCAGATGATCACTTTAAGTGAATATAGCAGCATCGTGTAAAATCAATTCATCTTTTAATTGCCATAATATCATCATTTACCAAAACTACAAATGATTGGTAAATGGCATTTTGTGTATGTTCAGAACAAGCCAATCAGCACAGAGACTATCTCCTGCAATCACTCTCTAGCCAATTGCTTCTGTCGCAGAAGGGGTAATTAACTACTGTGAGATGATATTTTAAAAATATTAATATATAGNGTAATGGCGGAAGGCACGCACCCTGTGTTCCCTGCTCCTTATTTATCATCCAATACAGCCCGAAGATCAATGGGCCTTTGGACATGAGATAGCCAATCAAATGGCAGCTAACCAAGATTTGGCCATATTGGGTGAAGCCATAGGCTTGCTTTACCCTTTTTTGGGCAGATCACAGCCTTGCATAAGGCAACCCTGCGCACCCTGTTTACCGCAGTTGCTGGGCTGACCCCAGACCCCAGACTTAGTGGCGCCAGGTCCTTTGTCCCTTTTCCCGCGGTTGCTCTCCCCAAAACAGAAGGAGGGAGAGCAGAAAAACATGTCTGCATAAGCCAGGACATGTACAAGCCTAATTTGGCCTGTTTAGGCCTACCACGACAGCTTCCCATCATTATTTTTTTTTTTCCACAAAAATTGTCCCTACTGATGCTTCTTAATGAAGCGGGTAACTAGTTTTGCATTTTGGTAATTTGGTTCCTTCAGCCAGAGAAGTTTACACATTGCAGTTCACTTTTGTTTCATCTATGGATTTTTTTTAAACTCACCTATGGTTTCTGAGGCTGGATATTATGTGTGGGTAGTTCTGAATGATTCCTCCTTTTATGCAAGAATGAGGTATCATAATCTTGAGTTACTGTGTGCTAGATGTTCTTTAAAGACCTTCCAGGACAGCTGAGTATCATTAGCATGCTGAACTCACTTTGTCCTCATAGGTCTCACTCATGACAATATGATCTATATTCAACTTACTGCAACCCCTTTTTACATTTCTTGTGATTATTTGAACAGGGTTTTCCCAGCAGTTGTCACTGTCCTTAAACAAGGGAAGTGTTAAGAGACTTATTGCATCTATTGCTTTCAGCTGCTCCTCAGATTCCCACTGGGATGAAATAGTGAAGCTCAGTGCTTTTGCTTGCTTTTAAAAGAAAAAAAGTAAATATGGATTTCCTTATGGATTTTCTGTTCCAGCCTCTAGACTGCAATGATGGCAGCACATTTCTGTGTTCCACCCTCTGTAGAGATGCAGCAAAGTAGCTCAACTTCCACATTGTCAAACCAAAAGCAGTGCCCATGTTGTGTGCCTCCTCTGCCTTCGTCACGGCAGCTGAGGACCCATTCCCTTCAGAGGTGCCTACCATGGTAAAGTTATTCAGTGCTTTGTACTTTCAGAGAAATGTTTGAGGTTATGAATCTTTGCACCTTGGATGCTGCTTTTGAGAGAGACTTGAGAGCAGTGAGTCCTTTCTCAGGTTTTCCTCACAGGTCAGGGAAAGAGGGCATTTTCAGCCATTAAGTACTGTCTCTCTTTGAAAAGAAAAAAATCTGCATTCTTACAATCCTCCTATTTTTCTTCTTTAACAGGGAATGTGAACAGCATGTCAAAATGCTAATAAAAACAAAACCAAAAAAAGATGTACATATGTTTGCAAACTTAGGTTGCTGCAACTTTGCAAGCGTATATACAAAATATATTTACATGTATTTACAATTACATACAATTTTTTTATAATTTAGGAATAACAGAGAAATCCAATCTTTCCCCCCCTGGACAAAGAAAGATCAGAAGGGGCCAACACCACCTTCTTCTCTCCCCTCAGATAGAAAACCAGGAAGGCCTCACATGTTATCAGTAAATGATTAGTAGGCAGTGTGGAGGAGTCAGAGAGGCGAAGGAGCAGTGACAGACCCAAAAGAATGAAGCTGTTTACACATTGCCATTTTATCCCTCTAGCAAACCAATGAATGATAGAGACTTTACCATTATTATTCTTTCACATCCAATGCTGTAATTTATTTACATTCTGCACTGAACTTTCAGGAAAGTCCTCCTTTCTCTTACTGGAGTTTTCCAATAAGCCTTAAACTACTTCATAGAATTATAGAATGGTAAGGTTGGAAGGGACCTCAAGGATCATCCAGTTCNCTTTTTTTTTCTTCACCCTGAAATCTATTAGATGTTGCATCTTAAGGGAGCTGTAACTAGATTGGCTTCCAAGAATAATTATTTCCTCCCTCTTTTAGGGAAAAGTTAGAATGTTTAATTTTACTTATGACTCCAGATGGAGTCTGAGGAGAGCAGAGCAAAGGGGCAGAATCCTCTCCCTTGCCCTGCTGCCCACACTGCTCTTGCTGCAGCCCAGGACTAGGTTGGCTGTCTTCTGGTTGTTTTCTGGTTTTTGGTCTTTGTTTGGTTTTTTGTTTGTTTGTTTGTTTGTTTTTCTTTTAAAAGGTGGTAAAAAAAACTTTCAATTGTCAGGGGGGAAAAAATCCTTACAAAATGTTTGTTTTTTTTTCCATTGAAAATCATTTTAGCTCATAAGCCATTCTTTCCTTATCTTGGTAAAAAATGATCAGATCTCCAGATCAATAATGTTAAAAACAGCAACAGCAGTGATCATCCTGGAGACATGTTGTTTTCTGAGGTAGTTCCATATCTAGGCATTAATTCATGCTGTAAATATCAGCCTGACTTACACTCAGGCTGTAACCTCACATCTAGCAACAGCGGGATGGGGTGGGGGGAAGAGGCTGTTTAAATGCAGCAAGACTTGGAAATAACAATGTTGGTTTTTTTTTTTTTAATGCCAGCATGTCAAAACATTTAAGGAAAATATTGAAGTGTTTCAGTGTGCTTCCAGTTTGTCTGCTGCTGAATGCCTTTTCTATTGAATAATCACATCTTGTAGGTTCTGAAGGGGTGGTTCATTGTGTGTAACGCTTTGCTGTCATGCCACGAGGCATTAAAAAAATAGAGATTGGAAGTTCTGTGGAGGAAACCAAATCACTTTGTTTCAAAGGCAAATTGGATTGATCTGTCTTACCATTCTCGGTAGGTTTCATAAGCACATTACTTGTTGAAGTGGCATTAGGCATTTTATATATTATAGCAATTTGCATACTTTCATTAAGCTGTGCTTTGTAAAGCTTTCTGACAGGGGCATTTGATGGATCCTTTCGCGAACCGCGGTGTTTCTTTACGTGGAGCAATCAGCTAAATCATGCCTTTGTCCTTCAGATTGTCAGAATCAGCAAATGAAGCAGATGTTAATAACTGTGGGAGGGTTTGGGGTTCTTTTTCGGTGTTTGCAGAATATGGGATAGCTGTGAAGGGCAGGGTGTGTTTGTAAAAGTGACAGCTGGTGTTATTGAAGATAGAAAGTGTGCTACAAGGTAAAACTTTCCTTAGTATCTTTTAGCAGCTCAGGTTTTTTGAGCAGTCAAGTGGGTGGTCATTTCTAAAATCATAGACTCATAGAAT
>WBNM01029455.1:0-53441 GCA_013399055.1 Ramphastos sulfuratus
AAAAAAAAGAAAAAAAAGGCCACAACCAACATTTTAAGTAACTGCTTTGATGAAAACTGTGCCTGTACACCTGGCTGCTATTCTCCCAGGAGTTGTGACAGCTGTGGTGGGACACACTGGAGTGAGATCCTCACTGAAGCATGCTCGTAGCACCATAGGGACACCCTAAAGCTGCTTCTGCCACCCCAGCACGAGGCTCCAAGATGCATATTAGGAAGGAGAAGTTGTATTCCATTTCTCAAGCAACAATCACACCCTCAATGTCTCCATCTCATGGGCCTGGAGATACCAGCAGCTGCCAAGCTCTGAAAATGTTGAGGAGAAAGTCCTGCAGATCAGAAAGCAAAGTCATACTGGTTTCTCTGAAGGTGCCATTGGTCAGTGAGGGGTGGTGAGCAGCTGGGAAGGCTCCAAGCCATGGTAAAAGTAGCTTTGCTGGTATCTGGAAATGAGTAGTGGAGAGTACTGAAGAGGACAAGGAGAGCAAGGTGGTGTGTATGCACAAACGCTCTTGTCCTGGTAGCTGGAGAAGGGACTGAGGGAGAATCCAGCAGCCTGGTTAATAGCCTGAGAACTTTCTGTATCTGACTGCCTACCTTGCCCACAGCCACTGTGGCCAGTAAACTATCAAACATTTTGGCTAACTCAGGCTTTCATAGCAGCCCTTTGGTCAGCTTTGCCCCATCCCCACCAGCTCCTTCATGAGAGAAATGCTGTCTTACCTGGGCTCACATGCTTTTCCTGTTGCCCACCTCATACATCCACAATGCCATGGCCACAAACTCCTCTGTTTTTAACCTCTGAAGGGTCTGGTTGAAGATAAGCTGATCAGCAGTTGGCAGCCCTCTCTTCCAGGGTCTGAGATGGAGCTACTGATCCTGGAAGCAAATAAAACCAAATATCACTCTGCCTCACTTGGACACATTTTTCTCAGGCAGAACTGGGAGGTCAACTTGAATAGGTAGGCAAGAAGAGGTGAGGGTCTCCCAACCCAGGTGGAAAAAGGGAGCTCATGGGTGGGCAGATCTCAGCTTTGTCTATGCTGGGTGTTCCAAGCAGCAGAATTCAGTAAGGCACATCTGGAGTTTGCACTCATTTCTATGTGTCTGATTTTCCCCCTCCTCATCTCCCACAAGTACTGCCCAAGATGCTCCTTAACAGACCAGCACCAGGGCAGTAACATGTAGGTAGCTTCAAACAAGAAATTTGACTTGAGTTGAATATGATCAGAAACAAAGATCTGGGCCCAGGGGCTAGAGACAGTGGCTTCTTCCTTGGCCTGGATCACATCCAGCTGCAGCAGCCTTGGGGCTGCCCCTGGCCATGGCAGCCTCCTGGTGAGCAGGGGATGGCTACACAATTCATCCTCATCATGAATGTCAGAAAATGGTGGAGGGATTCCCATTTCCTGCAGGTTCAAACCACTGCGTTATCACGCAGCACCCTGCTACCTGCAATGCTTGGCAGAGTAGATCTGTCCCATTGCAGAGTACATCCCAAAACCATCAGGGAGGTAGGGATTGCCTTGTGGCAGCCTCCCAGGGACGTCACCCATCTAACATATGCTGTGCTTGAGAGGTTGGGTTTGCAACTGAGATTTGCCAGAAGTCCACAATCGACCTCCAGACTCTCTGCATCTCACGGTTGCCCACACTACCTCAAAAACACTCCAGTGCTTTCCAGATTAGCATGGAATATGCACCCAGAGCATCTCTGGAGACCCAGGATGCTAATCTTCCCCTCTTCATTTCAATGTCCTATCTAGACCTTGGCTATATTCCATTTTACTGGCTTTTTGTGCAGATAAATGCTCCCATGATTAACCAGCTAATAATTGCCATCATGTTGCGCTGTCATTGCCGAAGGGAAGTACCACAGTGTAATATGTAATGGGGCATCAGCGTTACTTGCTGGACCCTGAGACAGTTTCATTTCACGCTTTGTAATGAGAGCTGTTCATCACACTGTCAAAAGCCTGCTTAGGACATTTTCCAAGTGGGAAAGTTTGGAAATCTGGAATAATTTGGGGTTGAAGTGCTGTTACAGAGGTGCAGCCAGGCAAAATGAGCACCCATGGCACAGCTCAGGCAGAAAAGATCGAACCCTAGGATCACAGAATTGATTTGATGGAAAACACCTTTAAGATCACCAAGTGCANCCCACCTATACGTCTTTTAAACACTTTCAGGGATGGCCTATGTGGATATATTAGCTAAAGACCAGTTTATAGCTCTTTAATTTCACCACATATTCACCATTACTGGTAACTGTTTGGTAATTGCAGAGCAATGTGTTTTCCTGTGTGGGGACAAAGAGGCTTCATTTGAAAATAAAGACGTTAGGCTGATATAGTCCAAAAGTCAGCATAAGACATCCTGTTAAAATTAATTAGCTGATCATCTGAAAAAAAAAAAAAGTGTACAGTTGCTCAAGCAGTACATGAAATAGCCTGTGACCTGGGCACACGTAATTCCACCCATTTAGCTATGACTTGCCTACACAAAGAGGATTTGCAAGTCAATGCTATCATTATCAGCCACATAAAAGACTTGATAATCAAGCCTGTTAGCCACTGGCAAAAAAAATGTTGTTGCAAGATATTTGAAGAGGAAAATATTCCCAGATGATCAACAGGTGCACTAACTGAAGGCGAGTTACATGCATGTATTAATACAAGTGAGCAAATGAGAGTTCACTCGGTCCTCCGAAATTCTTTTGGTGAGCTGACATTTGGGAGAGCAGAAAGGTGCTGGTGAAACACTTGCAGTATTTCTGTGACTGGATAGGAAGCAGCAGAGAGAATATCTCAAAGGGAAATAGTCTTTAATTTTCCTAGATGGAAAATATCTTGGCTTTACAACTCATGTGTTTTCCATATAGTGATCTATTTTATATGTATATATGTATATACACACATACATATTAGATTTGAAAAAGAAATATTTGTGCATGTGCCTGCAGCAGCAGACACTGCTTATGAGCAGTGAGACCACCAAACCCCATCCTCAGCAGGGTTAAATTGTCCCTTTGCCACCAAAGCCAAAGAGCAATGCTAATTGCACTCACCTGGCTTTGAGCCTGCTCCTCCAAAAAGCTCCTCCAAAACCAAGCTGTTGTTTCAGTGAAAAGGGTCTCATGGACTTCAGTGGGAATTCGGATCGGCCCAAATTCAGGCAATCAGTTCCTACAAAGTGGGAACAATTACACAGGTTCTGTCATTCCCATTACTCAGGTCTATTTTTATTTCTCTTGGAGATAGGTGGGAGGGAAACCTTTTGTCTCAGTGACAAGTGGGAAACAGTTGCAGTGACGGCAAAGGGAAAGAAACAACTGCTCCTACAGAACACACATATTCATTACAATGCACTAACACACATTCCAGAAATAACCTGTTCTTGCAATGACAACTTACTCCCTCCACCTCACTCATGAATCAGGATGGCAACTGGGAAAAAAAAAGGAAAGAGGTTCAAAATGCATTCACAGGCTTACCTTTATTGGGTTCTTTTGATTTCGTCAGGGAGAGTCTGGAAGTTGTGGGAAGATTCAGAAGCAAGAAGATGGCTGTGGGAGGCTCTTCACTGATTCTTGGCAGTAAATAGCCCTACCACAAATATTGTTAGTGTCAGGCATGTCCATGGAGCTGGGTGTTTACAGAGTGAAAGGTTTTTCCCAGTGTAAAAGCCAAAGGCGGTAGAGCAAGGGTTACTGTGGCAACCCAGACTCTGGAGCTCTTGGCTTTCCTCCCTGCTACGCACTTGTGAGGGATGTTGGTGTGACTTCTAAGTGACACTGCAGGGACTTATGGACACATGAAGACCCACTTCATGTGTTTTTCCCACCTCCCCATGCACCCACAATTGTATGTACAGCACAAAGTAATGTGCACCACATATAAGTCTATGGAAAAGGGATAAAGTATACCTGGAGCAGGAGGGAAACAGGAGGAGCTGGGTGAAGTCACACATGGTTTTGCTGGCTGGCACCCTGAATGCTGCCCTGCCCAAGGAGGGGTGAAAGGAACAGAGCCCTTGGGGCTTGGGAGAGACTGAACACAGGGAAGCAGATTTTAGATACAGTTGGTGCAAGGAATTGTGTTCTGGAGAGCAGAGCAGGGAAAGAATTTCGCTATTGGCAAGGTAAATTGCCATAGCTGGTGGGATCTAAAATCACATCCACTTCTGCATTGCTCAGCTGGGAACTCAGCAAATCTTGTAAAATAAAATTTCAAGCTTCTCAATCTAATCATCTTCCAGGAATCAAGCTGTGCCAAGAAGCAGCCCTTTCCCAAAACCAGCTCTACACCTGCTGTGCTGCCCCAGGCCTGATACCCACAACACCTATTTTTTTTTTCCCAGCAAGGACAGCTTTGATCTTTGATCATCTGAACTGGTGCCTGGCCTTGGCTGTGCAATGACAAACCTGGTTACAGTGACATTGGCCCTGTGTGTTTTCATCCTGCAAGGTAAAAAAGCAACTAATTCCCATGATACTTTCTCTTCCTTGCCTCACCATTGCAAATTGATGCTACATCCAGGTCAGTGGGCCCTCTCAAGCAGATGCTGAGGATGCCACCACGATGTAAGAATTGTCATCAGCCTTTCCAAACCTTTATTTAATAGGAGCTGTGGTATGAAATTCTGGGGAAACAGTCCTTGAAAAGCAACCACCTGCTTTTGAAGTGGCTGGAGGCACATCTCTGCTGCTTCCCCGTTTAAAATAAATAGACCTATCATGGAGAAAAAAGCCTACAGTTCAGTGGCACACCATGAAGCCCCACTGAGACCAAACCCTACACTAAATTAGTCATTTCACACTAATGCTATTTTTAATTGCTTTCTTGGCAGTTGTGCTCAGAGCTTGACTGGTGCCCGGCACTGTGTCCTCGTATCGCAGTGCAGCTCAGCTCCCGTCCAGCGCTGCTCACCATCCCCCCAGGCCAGAGCAAACCCAGACAAATAGAGTGTTGACAAATATAGTGATGTCACTGAGGCTGGAGACCAGGACCCTGAACCTTGGCAGGTAATGCAGGAAGTCCCTTCAGCTCCAGAGGGGTGTCCAAGAAAAGACTGGATGAGGCACTTAGTGCCATGGTCTGGTTGATTGGCTAGGGCTGGGTGATAGGTTGGACTGAATGAGCTTGGAGGTCTCTTCCAACCTGGTTGATTCTATGATTCTAAATACCAGAGCTGTGCAATCCCTTTGGGAAATTTCTGAGATGTAACAGGACTCAGCAGCCGGCCAGGCAAGAAAAGCAGCTGCAACACCTTTTTTTTCTTTTAGCTTCCAGGTTGGGTTTTTTTGGGTTTGGTTTTTTCATTGTTGTTGTTGGTTGGGGTTTTTTTAGATTGGATGTTAGGAAAAAATTCTTAACTGAGAGAGCAGCCAGGTATTGGAACAAGCTGCCCGGGGGAGTGATGGAGTCACCATCCCTGGAGGTGTTCAAAAAACATGTTGACATTCCACTTGGGGATGTGGTTTAATGGCCATGGTGGTGTTAGATTGCCATTTGGACTCAATGATCTTAAAGGTCTCTTCCAACTGAAACTATTCTATGATTCTTTCATGAGAGGCACCAGGTGCTCCCCAGCCCTGAAGGGAAGATGGAGTGAGCAAGTCTCTAAACCCTTCAGTGAGTGAACCTCATCCCTTCAACACCCACAAAAGCACTAAATAACCTCACCAAAAGCGATTGCAGGTCCTCTCTCAGCTGTCTTTTGCCAGGTCCTTACCCACTTGCAATTATTCCTCTAACTCCTGCTTATGCCAGCATAGAATTGTAGAGTCATAGAATGGTAAGGTTGGAAGGGACCTCAAAGATCATCTAGTGCCAACTCCCTGCCATAGGCAGGGACACCTCCCACTAGTACAGCTCACTCAAGGGCCCTCCAACCTGGTAGGGACACCTCCAGGGAGGGAGCAGCCACAGCCTCCCTGGGCAACCTGTTCCATTGTCTCACCACCCTGACTGGAAAGAACTCCCTCCTAACATTCAGTCTAAATCTCCCCTCTGCCAGCTCAAACCCATTACCTCACATCCTGTCATTGCGAGACCTTGTAAATAGTCCCTCCCCAGCCTTCCTGTAGCCCCCTTCAGATACTGGAAAGCTACTATAAGGTCTCCTCAAAGCCTTCTCTTCTGCAGGCTGCAGAGCCCCAACTCTTGTAGCCTGTCCTCATAGCAGAGCTGCTGCAGCCCTCTGAGCATAGCATTATTAGCATAGCTAATCATTTCCCAAATAGTGCTGTATCCAAAACTTTACTGAAATGCAGCACTTGAAGTCCCACTATGCATTTCTTCCTTCTAGAAAATCACTTTCCTAACCATAGACACCAAATAGTTACACTGGGCTACCATTTTTAATAAACTCCCACTCTATTGCTATTGCTCACAACAGTAAGAAGCAGCCAGAGCATCTGAATCTGCCTGAATATGTCTCTCCCTTATGCATGTATCTAAGGCACGTTCTCCAGCAGCATCTGAGATCAGACAGTGGGAATGTATACTCTGCTTTCAGCTAATAATTGAGAGACTAAACCTGCCTGGCTGCTGGGGACTCAGGGGAAGGCTTCAGAAATTGGCTGGGAGCTTCCTTCTCAACTTTTATCGAAGCAGCTCCTGAATGTTTCATCATAAGAAAATTTGACTGCATATTTATAAGGCCACAAAGATACCCAGTTTAAAACTGCAAAATCAATTCACCAGCTGCATCAGTTATCTCTCACTGTTGTTGCTCCAGCTAGCCCAGCCAATTCAGTTCTCATCACTGTACACAATGAAGACTTGAACATGCAATGCCCTGCCCCATAATCATCAGAGATAGTTTCCCTTCATCTTTTGCTCAGTAACGCTTTTGTTCATACTTAAAGCTTCAGCTGCAGCAGGGTAGTTTAGCAGGACAGCAGAATTTAAGCCCAGCCTGACCAAGTGGGCACAGCTGTGGTCAGACTGCCTATCTGACAATCAAAAAAGCCTGTGTCACTGCTCAATCAGTAGAAGGTAGAAAATACTCCGTTTAAAAAAAAATAAAAAAATCACAAAACCAGTGAGCTCCTATTGCTGCTGAATGCGAACCCAACCCCTGCTTTGATTCAAGATGCAAATCTGAATTGTAGCTTTGAAGCTCAATTGGTATGCTCTCTGTTTTCTCCTTCAGCCTTGGTCCAGTGCGCAGGCAGAGCTGCTGCTGCAGCACCACACATTCCTACCACGGACCGGGGTTCATTTTGCTCTTCTCTCCCCGGGGACCAGCATGTACTTTTCAAAGCTGCACATCATTTTATTAGTTCTATTCCCAGTCTCCAAAACGTCAGGCTTCTGTTATATGAATGTGCTGCAATTTAGTACCATCAGCAAACTCTGCTGAAACAGGGAGAAATACAGACCCAGCAAAGATCCCTGCAGAAAGCCACCCACAGTCCTTCCCCAGCGCCAGCACTTTGCCCTGCATCACCCCCGCAGCACTTTAATTTGCATCGTCTACCCTCATTTGTAACCCACCTGATTCCCTGGCCTCGGTTCATCATCTGATTTTGTGTGTCATGCATTTAAAACGCTAACAATAAATGTTTTATTTTTTCACTGGCAGCACCTTTGTGAAATATTTATGATCTCTTGATGTCACTGTAATTTCACTCTGTCTGCAACCCTGAGGAACCAACATGATTCCCGGGCTCTAGCGAGCTTGCTTTAAAACCTTTTTGAAGAATTTATTAGAGATCAGAAAAATACCCAGCTGCTATCCTGATGGTTTCCTGGGATGGGAAAGGAGAACCAGCCTGGCTCCAGGCTCTGGCTGCGTTTTCATGGGCAGTTGTTAGGTTGTGGTGGTGTGGGTGCTGTAATACACCATTTTGGAGTCAAGCACTCTCACACATTTGTGTACATACATCATGCATGGCTGCATACACAGATTTCTGCTCAACATATTCAAGTCCTGTTTATTTTATGCTAGGTTATTAAACCCCTCCAGTGCATGCATGCAGCACAATGTGTGTGCAGCCATACTCTGCCCTGGGCTGTGTGTGGTCCACCCGAGCTGGCACATCTCTGAGGCCACCTTTCAGCTCCAGATTCTACTGTAGTTTTAATGATCAAATGCCCTAAAAATTTCATTGCTGTTCTTTAATAATAGCCCCACTTCTCTCCCAAACACCCAGCCTACATTCCCAAGCTGGTTTCACAGTATCACAGTATAAGCAAGGTTGGAAGAGACCTCAAAGATCATCAAGCCCAACCCATTACCACAGACCTCAAGACTAGACCATGGCACCAAGTGCCACATCCAAACGTGCCTTGAACACCTCCAGGGACGGTGACTCCACCACCTCCCTGGGCAGCCCATTCCNATATTCCTGTCTATTGTGTATATCTCTGCTTGCATATTGTGCTAAGCTGTAAATAGAGCTTCAGTCCTTAACTTCCAGCTGGCTGAGTCTAGTCTGGGTGATTTTCACAGGGAGGGGGAATGAGGAGGGGGGAAGCAGGTAACTCCCAAACCATCACAATTCCTTTACTCTCATCTGAGCATTCCCACCTCCTTCCTTTTCATCTGACCATCCCACCCCTACTGCAACTCCAGTTAATCACACAGGTTTGGGGGACTTAGAAATCTCTATAAAAGTAGCTTACCTCTTCCACTCACCTCAAAAGATTCTGTAGAACATTATTCTTCAAGCCCAACTCAAATGCACACACCCTGCTCCGTGAATTGTTGATTTCTCCACTGTACCCAGCCTTTGGGATATGACAATTTAACTACCACAGACCACACTCCTGCATAGGTACACGTGGGACTTACGTTGGTTGCTTTTTTTTTTTCTTTTTTTTTCAATTGGAAACCTGTCACTGCTGCAATGAGTGGAAATACCTGCTTCAAAATCATTTGTCTCCATCTGATGACATTATCTAGATCAGCAGAATATGTCTTCACTCCCTGCGCCAGGTCCCGCTGGGGAATATGCCAAAAGGAGGTCTTTCAAGAAAAGTCAGTTACCGGGTGTGCAGTGAAGCAGCTCCTAGTGCAGCTCTGGCAGCTGAGCCTGAGGAACCAAAGCTCTTTGCTGGCATCTTTTGGTGAGCAAAGAGAAGGGACTGAGAGCCATGCTGTCTCCACTTCCCTGCAGTGTCAAAGGATGTATGGCAGAGCTTGACCATGTCCAAGGGAGCCTCGTAGCCTAGTAAAAGATTTGCTGTGAAGCAGTTACATGGAGCCACAGTGATATGAGGGGTGCTGGGGTGGTGTAAGCTGGGTAGAATCATAGAATGGTAAGGTTGGGAAGGACCTCAAAGATCATCTAGCTCCAACCCTCTGCCATAAGCAGGTACACCTCCCACTAGTACAGCTCACTCAAGGCCTCCTCCAACCTGGCCTTGAACACCTCCTGGGAGGGAGCAGCCACAACCTCCCTGGGCAACCTCTGCCAGTGTCTCACCACCCTCACTGCAAACAACTTCCTCCTAGCATCCACTTTAAATCTCCNAAGCTAAATTACAGTGGCTGCAGTGACTTCTTTCCCTTTGTATTGGTCCACACTGACTTTGCAGAGGTCTGGTCTGGGAACAGGAAGTTTTCAAGGCCTCATGGTTGCCTGCTGCTTCTGGAAGCGGTAGGAAGATGTGGGCTGTCTAGGCAGGGGGTAACACCGCAAGTGAAAAACACCTTCTGCCATTCTACCTGCATCCAAATTTTATGCCCTGTCCATCTCTACCAATCCCAACCTCTTAGCTGCTCTAACATATTACATTTTGGTATTGACACCATCTCAGTTTTGATGAGCCTACATATTCAGGACTCATTACAAAGAGCCTAGGTGTGCAACAATACATCTGGATAAACATTTTATCTTTCTCTGGAGCCACCAGAGGAGCTTTGTTGGTTCCCATGAGGTCATATAACTTTTACCTTCTGAGCCATCCAAAGCAAGTTATAATTTCTTTGGAATACTATCTAGTGGACACAACACATCCATCTTTTTAGAAACTCTCCCCCACAGCTCACCCAAGAGGACACAACACATTTTGCCTCCTGAGTAGCAGCTACACACAAATCAGAAGATAAAGACATGTTTTAAAGTCCTGCCCCTGAATGTTATGGCTATCTGGCTAATCCCAAAAAACAACTGGGAGCCTTGTTAATACAACCACATCCATGCTGGATTAGTGGCCAGGAGACAGAAGCATGTCCTTGCTAATTGGAGACCAGTTAGTCCTTGGTTAAAGTTAATATGGAGTCACCAGTGCTTTGCCTGGGCCAGGAGTGGGTTTGGAGTGTGTTGGGTACAACACCCCAGCTTTGCATGCATTCACTTGCTAAGGCTGGAGCCCCAAGGGACTATTTCCATGATGGACACTTGCAACATCAGGTATTTCCCTGGGCTCCTCTGCAAGGAATGGTGCTGGAAGGTCTTTCATGAAGATAACTGGTGAAAAAGTTTTAAGAAGGCAAGGAAGGACAGAGAAACCAGAGGACTGAAGTGACTAACTAATGAAAATGACATCTTAGAACTATTTTTGTGTATATAGTGCTCTCTTCTTAAGGAATTGCATGAATTTTCTTATTTGTTTTGAAGGGTTATAAATTACCCAGGATTTTTCATACAAAAAGCAGTGTTGAAACAGTTCAGTGACAGGCATGACAACTTTAAGCCCCATTTAAAGATGGGCAACTCCCTGTACACAGACTTTCTTTCCGGATCCTTGACTTGTTTGAACATAATTCAGCTCAATCAGCAACCCTTTCAACAGAACCCAACCTAAACCAGTGTCTATCCAAAGTGAGGGATTGCATGTTAAGAGTTAGCACACATTTCACTCCACTGGTTAGAAAAACAGATTAACATTACATGGAGGCCAGCCCAAATTGAGGCTAAAGTTACGTGGAACACCCTTACGTAAACTTTTCTGTAAATCATATTTTTAAGCAGATCTAATCTTTGTTTACCCAGCAATACCCCAGAAGACTAACTTGAACAATGCAGGGCTAGGAATTCATAGCTAAAGCAGATGGTGAGTCTGCGTGGATGCACTCAGTCAGAGAAAATGTAGCCATAATTGGATTTATTTTAATTTACATCTACTTTAACTAGGGAGAAATGCTGGTAAAGTTCTTCATGCATCCAAGCCCTGAGGTTAGGGCTTTCAGGGAGCTGCTAGTTTCCTTGCTCTCAATTCTGTTTTGAAAATTTGACTTAAGTGCAAAAATAACACTAGGTACTTACAAATTAAAATGAATCCCCAATCTTAAAACCTTTATTCACGGTCAAGTTTTGCCTCCTGAATTCACTCTGACTCACACTTTATGCAAGTGGTCCCAAAAGAAATTATACTTCCCGTAAACAGCATCTCCCTTATCAAAGTGTTTTGCACAGAGTAGGCAAATGCTGGGTGTGGGAAAGCTTAGGACTCACCACCAGCAGCTTCAACTTTCACATGCTTTGCAGCAGAGGGAGGAGACAAGTTGGGAGATGCCATCTCTGCCACAAAATGTCAAGCTGGGGGATGGTAAGCAGCAGCCTTCGCCAGCCACATCTTCTGCTGCATCAGCACACCTCTGCAGGCTGCCTCCTTGAGGGATTTTCTTTCCTCCTCTTGATTGATAGACGACTTGTACTCTCATGCAGCCTGGCTGCCACCTGAATGGTACTGAATCACAGACTCTTAGAATGGCTTAGGTTGGAAAGGACCTCCAAAGGTCATTGGGATGGTTTGGGAGTTCCCCGCCCCCCCCACACTGTGAAAATCACCCAGACTAGACTCAGCCAGCTGGAAGTTAAGGACTGACGTTCTATTTACAGCTTAGCACAATTTGCAAGCAGATATATACACAATACACATGAATATTTACAGAAATANAGCCTTGTGGGCCACCTTCAGGTACTGGACAGCCACTATTAGGTCTCCCCAGAACTCTCTTCTCCAGGCTGAACAACCCCAGCTTCCTCAGCCAATCTTCACAGGAGAGGCTCTCCAGGCCCCCTGATCATCTTTGTGGTCCTCTGCTGGACCTGCTCCATCAGGTCCATGTCCTTCCTGTGTTAACAGCTCCAGAGACAGATACAGTACTCCAGGGGAGGTCTTCCCAGAGTGAAGTGGCAGAATCACCTCTTGACCTGCTGCTTCTTTTGATGCAGCCCAGCATCACTTCTAACCTAGGTTCTTGTTACAGAGAAAGCAGTTTGCTGTTTCCCCGCAGAAAGGTGCTGATGGTCTGAGTTCTAATTTGCCAGAGAATGTGTGCAGTGGCTGTGAGCACTGTGGCCCAGCCAGGAGGGGGGAGGGGCTCACTTCTCTGTACTGAACATTCAGTAATTACAGACATATTGCTGTGCAAACACACAATAGATACAACCCTCATATCCTCATGAATTATATGTACCAGACCAGTCACATTGGTAGCTGGACCATGGTGCTTTGATTGGTCATGCTGAAGCCTGCCAAACCCATCATCACACCCTTCAGTTTCCCTTCTATTTTCCCAGGTGTTCTCGCTTTCAAACTGCCCCAGCAAACCACAAGCACAGATTGTGTGAGAGCTGCTGACCTGCTGTCGACAACCCAGAGCCAGTTCATCTGCATAGCCACAGGAACACATAGAGATGTGTGACTGCAGAAGCAGAGGGTGCATGGGGAGGAAGGACCTGCCTGTAGATACACCTCTGCTGTCTATTTCACCACATTTCATTGCTGCTGGCTCTTCTCTCTGTGTGTGCACATTCTGTTTTTTAATCTGAGAAACAGTGGCTGCATGAAGCAGTGCCCAGATGACAAAAGGCTGTGGTTGCATGCTGAAGTCTGGAGAGCACACCATCAGAAATGTGCTGCTGCTGTGTGTCAGCTTTGTCCCCAGATTAGTCACTCTGAAATTATCACTGATTTATCTGAGCAGAACCCAGACACAATGGCACTCACTGTNACACAGTACTCCAGATGGGGTCTGATGAGAGCATTCAAAGTGCACGTTGGAGAGCAATGAACAAAGATCAACCTGGCATCTGTGCTCAGACTTACAGGGTGGGTAACCCTTCCCTGAGTCAGCCCTGGGGGAAACAGCTGCCCTCCAAGACAGGATGCTGCTGCCTTTCTGCATTGGTTTTTTCAAACAAAACCACCTCAGCCATAATTTTTTTCCCTGGGCCATACTTACCTATGTACCCCTCTGACATAGCTTGGCAGTAGCCTGTTCTTGCAGGTTGCACAACCTGTGCCTTTAAACTCAAATCACAACAATGTTCCTTATCTAAGTACCATTTCTACTGGCATGAGAGCACTCTGTATTCTAGCAGGCCATCCCAAAACCTTCCAGGTTCACAAAATACTTCTTTTTGTCTTTGCTGATTAACACATAATGACGTTTTCCAATTGGCTTTTCAAAATATTTCTGCAGTTGGCCTGACTGCAGGTCTGCAAATTGCTCTGCCTGTGTTACACATGAGCAAACAGCCAGTCTGTGGGTGCTGGTCAGTGCACCAACCCTGGAGAGTGCAGTGGTGGGACACAGGATTCTGACCTAAAGGGGAGCAGCATTTGGGAGGCAAAAGGCTGTTTTGGTGATGCTGCCTATATTTGGTCTTTCCAAGTCATCCCAGATATCGAGTGTGACCATGAATTTGGGGATGGCATGGGAGCATGACATTGCTTGGACAGCTGCACAGCTCAAATAAATTCTAGCATTCTTGTCCTTGAGCAAGATGGGGAGGTCTCTAAATTCAAGCTATCCAAGCCTGCTGGTCTTGAAGGGTTCGGTATTTCTATCTCTGCTTCGTGCAGGGCAATGCTGTAATGTCCTGAGCAGAGGTATTCTTACCTCCCGTCTCGCTGCGAATTCCCAGCAGCCACTAGATGTCACCAGGATTTTGCTGGCTCCTTGGTCTGTGCCCAACCGGGGAACATAAGAACACAGGAAAATAATTAATCATCGGTAACAAAAGAAAAAAAATTCACCTATTACAATGAATACAGAGATCGGAGAAGGGGGAAATGTGACCCAGATTCGTGATTTTGTGTGTGTCATCCCTGAGAGAATTCAGAGAGAGCATCTGTCTGCATGGATGTGGCTTTTCATTTGTCTGCTGCTGGTGGCAGGAGGATAGTTTGATGCTATAATGATCATGTTTCTCCAGCTGGGCATCGGGCTAAAACTTACTTTTGTTAATGCATTTATCAGACCCCTATTTAAATCTTCAACCCTCCTAGCTTTCAAAGTTATTCTCTTCCTCAGTAATCCTGCCTGGAAAGAGGCAGCTAATAGAGCACAGCAGCATTTGGGCAGTCAAGTGGGCAAGGAGAGATTTGGGTCTATGAACTAAATGTCTCCACATGCAAAGAAATCAGCAAACCCATTTCTGAGAATATCTCTGTCTTCAAAATGTATGAAGCCACAGGAAAACAAAGGGCTCCAGTGATCAGTGCAGCTGACATATGCAATTCCATTAACTTTCACTGGTTAATTATTAACCTGCAGCCATGCCATTCATAACCTGGAGGATAAAGATTAGAAATTGTGTTCATAATCCCACAAGGCTCCACTTTATCTCTTACCTCACAGGCACCAAAGTCACGTAAATGAAACCCCAGGCAGAGTGGAATTTTGGCAGCCCACCACAGGCTCAGTGAGCCCTGGAGTCCGGTCGCACTGTCCCCAGTTCTACCCTTGGGACAGCATAACATGCAGGAAACCTCCCCAGGGATGTGCTCAAACACGTGCTGCTCAGAGCAGCTTTTATGTGCAAATCCTACCAGGTCCCTGCTGAAGCTTCCTGGGGTGATGGCACAGCCCATGCTGTAGTCATGCAGAAGCCTAAAAATCAATCTTTGCTTTTAGTGATTCTCCCTCTAACACTAAGAAACTGATGCTAGTTCATGTGTCTGTCCATCGATTAACTTCTGGCTTTTAAGATATTTAGATATTGAGCTGAGCAAAATTCTTTGCTTTTTCTTGAAATCCCTGGTCTTCATCTGCTACTTTTTTTTAAACACATACTTTGATACTGTATCCAGTTCTGGGCCCCNGATTCTTAGTCCTACCTCACCAGCCTAATACCAGCACAAGCCCTGATGCTTGCCTGTTCCTCTTTGGCTATTAAATTCTCCGTCCAGCTTATCTCTTTAATCTGTTGCTCTGCTTCTTTGGCTCCAAGCAAGTGTTTGTGTGAGTTCAACCTCCTCCCTGTTCACAAAAGCCCAGCAACATAAAAGTCCTTCAAACAGAACTGAGGTCAATGGCTCATTTCTGAAATCATGCAGTAATTCAGCAGATCCCTGTGAGCCTGTTTGGCTTCTGATAAGCCCCGAAGAGCAGAAATTACTGTAAACAGGGGTCCATTTCTGAACATATTTCTTTCAAGATTCCCATAGCCAACCCTTAGCAGAATGAAAGTGCACATCCCACTGTCAGCCCCAGATACATCCTGTTTCTGTGCTCAGAGCTAACGCTATACACCCTACAGCAGTAACTACTGGAGATGCTCACGTTTGCTTGAAGGATGATTCTGGATCTCCTACAGCACATATGCTCTCAGTCTGAAGTCTGCTGTCTTCCAAGAAAAGTCAAACAAAACAGACTTTACAGCTCTGTCTGAAGATAGCTTTTTTTAAATGAAGTCCAGGGTTATTTTCATTTTTACTTCCTGACACATAATATATTTAATACGAAAGAAAATATGCCTAGCCCAGAACTTCAGCCAAAGATGACAACTCCAAAATTATCTCGACTTAGAAATATTACTACCCAGGTTATTAGTCTTAGGTTTGGTTTATGATCACTTCTTCCAGCAGTGTTGCTACACTTGGAATTAATTGCAGCTTGTGTACTTTCTGCAGAGAAGGTGAAACAGAGAATACATTTTATCACTGCTTCCTGCACAAATACAAAAAGAGCAAAGGTTGCTGATTTTAATTTCTTTCATGCAAGTACCTCTGTAACTTTGTAGCCTGCTACAGGTTATGAAGTTGATGTAGGTTGTCCTTCATTTTGTGGTTTTCCTTAGGAAGTAAGTATCCCTATTTAGAAATAAGAAATTCATTTCTATTTCAAATTACCTTGTCTGACAAAATGTCTTCGGTTCCCTCTGATAGCAGAAGATGTACAATGCCCAGTGGAATCAGCCAGATATCTTGCTTCTAGGAGACAGACAAAAAGAAGTGCCTATCTCTTTCATGCCTCATTTCCTGTAATTCCCTCTCCTCTTTTCTTGCTTCCATGCCACCGTGTTCCACATTTACAATATCCTCCTGAGAGGGAGGAAAGGTGATCCTGTACCCTGCAACTTTCCACCCAGAGACTCACCTGTGCACAGGTCTCTGCTCAGAAATTGGCATTGCTCAAAATGCCCAGATTTGGGCACTGAGATTTGCCTCTTTGTTTTGGGTTTTGATTATTTGTTTTATGACCAGGCAGATATATTACTCCAGGGCTGTGTGGAGTTAACTGTCATTACCTTCTTTCTAATGCGAGCTGGTAGATCCTCACTATACGCTGGTTACACCATGGGGTAAGAGTGGCCACCTTTGGGGTAACCTAACTCAAGCAATGACACTGCCAGCATCACCACAAACCCCAGGAGGTGGCCACCTCAGCAATCTGCTGCAATTCATAACCAACTGTGCTGGTTTGAGGCAAATTGGAATATTTTAATTAAAAAAAACTTAAGACTATAGGCTGTGAAAAGCAAACAATGGTGATGTCTACTTCACTCATAGGCTTGCCGAGATGTATAAAACAAGGACACAAACATAGATAACACAGAGTCTGTCTCTCTCTCTCTCTCTGGGAGCTGTTGTGTCTTCTGGCCTTGTGCTGTGCAACCCAACTAATCATTCTGCTTCTAACCCCCCTTGCCAATCCTCCAAACTCACCTTGCATGTAAGGCAGACTCTGGGGTAAGGTAGTGGAATGGAAAGAAAGAAGTTGGAAGGGTGGTTGGGAGCCCCTCCTGGGGACTCTGATTTCTGGGAGGGGGATTGTGTTTCTGTATTACCTTTAACTTGTATATTTCTCTATATTTCTGTAAATATTAATGTATATATCTGCTTGTCTATTGTGCTAAGCTGCAAATAGAGCTTCAGTCCTTAACTTCCAGCCGGCTGAGTCTAGCCTGGGGGATTTTTCATAATGTGGGGGGATGGGTAACTCCCAAACCATCACACCAACACTTCAAAAAATACAACTGCAACATCCACCAATGGGTAATTCCTTCTCTAGCAAATCACAGTCAAAAATCTGGTCTCTCAGTACCAGGTAGATGATGGAAGAACTTGTGAGCCAAACTTTCCATGACAGGTCCAGTCCCTTTTACATTTTGCCCCCCTTAAAACAAGTGTCAAAGTGAGTGATGGATGCTGGGGAGGGAGCTGATGCAGAGGACCTGCCGCTGCCATGAATAATGCAAAGGAACAATGGCACCTTGCTATTTCTCAGCCTTGTTAGTTTAATATCACTTATTTAAGTTGCCTATTTGCATTAAGCCCAATACTTTGGATGTTCTGATGTATTCTGTAATACTTTCTTGCTGTTGCTTTTGATGGTCCTATTTGTGATTCAGCAAATAGTACCTAAGTAATCAATATTCTGTCTGGGTGGACATTTTATTTATCTGCAGAGCTACTACATGAATCCAGTTGGTTTACTGGAGGTCAAAAGCTTTTCATCTTCCCCATGAGCCAAAGAAAATTGAAAGATTTAAACTTCCTTTGAATTCCTTTAACTAACTATGGGAAAATATCTCATTTTTCCTTCCCCCCACCCAGTCAGAAGCAGAATTGTCTTCACTTTAAATCTACCTCATTTTGACACACTGATCTCTGCATAACAGGTAATGTCAGGTGTTGAGACATAAACTGGAAAAGCAAGAAACCTGTGGAAGAGTTAGGAATTAAACTGCTATCAGTTTTCATCCAAAAATTTGGGTTAGATTCTGGGAAAAAAAGTACAACACATAAAATCTGTAACAACTGTGCAATTAGCTGTGGGGAAAGAAAGGTAATTAGCAACAGAACAAGAGGGGACAGCCTCAAGCTGTGGCTGGGTAGGTTTAGACTGGACATTAGGGACAATTTTTTTAATGGAAAAAGTGCTCAGGCACTGGAATGAGCTGCCCAGGGAGGTGGTGGAGTCATCAACCCTGGATGTGTTCAAAAGTCATTTGGATGTGGTGTTTGGGATATGGTTTAAGGTGCACCTTGCAGAGTAGGGATTGGTGCAGAATTGGACTTGGTGACCCTGAGGGTCTTTCCAACATGAATGTTTGTGTGGTTCTGTGAAAGCCTGGGATCCACACATTTGGGAATTGGCACATAACACCCACACTGTATCAACAAATGGCACTTACATCAGTATCCACCCCCTCTGTTGAACAAATTCAGACCATACAAGTGCATGCAATGCCACTGCTTTCAGCATGCTGTTTAAAACAAAAAAAAAAAAAAACAAAACAAGAAAAACCCACCAAACCAAAAAAACCCAAACCCCACAATCAAATGACAAAAACAAAACAAACAAACAAAAAACCACAGTAACAAACCAACAAGAAGAAACTTACCAAAGACCACATTTCAGCTCCTTCATACCTCCCTTGCACAACTCTTCAGCACCCAAACTTGCAGGGCACTGCCAGGGTAATAGAAATCCAATAACCAAACCACCTGAGTAATGCAAATGACACACTAGATCTCTCACACACACTTTTTCTGCTGGCTTCTGTGATTATTTAATCTGTAAGGTTTTAGGGTACTTTTGTTCTTCAGATTGCTTAAACCATCCAAGCCTTTCACATACAAGTTGCATCATTTTGAATATCAGGGTGGCTTAAACCCCATTTAGTCAAACAGGGAAATCCCTGCACAGACAAGTATCACTTTTGGTGACTTGTTCTTCGTTATTGCACTTGATCTGAAACTGGCTTAAGATTAATTAAAATGAGCCACTCTTCCAGCACACTGCAACTTGAATTCATTTAACTAAACAAACATGAAAAGTGGAGTCAGATGAAGCAAGTGCAGATTCTTCGTGTTGACAGGATTTAAAGGTGGGTCTCTGTGATTTAGCCACCACTGCCTGGGGATCACAGGGACATCACATCAACTTACTTTAATCAGCTTACACTTGATGCAAGCCTGAACTGACTTCTCCAAGTACAACCACAGCCTGAGCACCAGGACAAAATGTCCAGGAGTCTGACTTGGATGATGCTCAGAGGCTCTGAGCTGAAAATGAGAGTCCATGGAGGTTGTGGCTGCTCCCTCCCTGGAGATGTTCAAGGCCAGGTTGGATGAGGCCTTGAGTGACCTGTTCCAGTGGGAAGTGTCCCTGCCTATGGCAGGGGTTTGGAACTGGATGAGCTTTAAGGTCCCTTCTAACCTAAACCATTCTATGAATGTGGGATGTGAAGGGACAAGAAGTGCTGCTGCTGTCCCAGCCCTGCACTATGACAGACTGAAGTAGACCATGCCTGCACCACATAGGAGAAGAATTAAAATTGCAGTGCCACACCCCAGGTGGGGTGGGGGATGAGCAGGGGTGCAATGAGCTCCTCATCCCAGTACCTCCCACCTCATCAGCCCCAGCTGCTGCTGTGCCAGCTCTCCCTTGCTCCCTGTCAGCTCACCGCTTGCCTTCAGTCAGACAGAATGGTTTGCTACTCATCCTCAGCTGCCTCCCTCATGGACTAAACAAACCCCATTCTAATCACAGACTCTGATAAGGAATTTTTTTTTTTAAAGTTTGAGTTATTTTTGTTGTTCTTCCTCTGGGGTCCTTTCTGCCCCCGAGTGCACCCCTCCCTGATGTGCAGCAAAACTGGACGTATCTTTGCCTCTAAATCATTGCAGTGCTCCAACCATTACTCACTGCTCTTTGTAAACAATCTTTCACTTGTAACACATCCCACCTGGGTGCAAATTATTTTTAGCCTGCCTTTCATGGAACTGTAGAACCACAGAATCATTTCACCTGGAAAAGATCTTTAAGATCATCAAGCCCAACCTTTATCTAACTCTACCAAGTCCGATGCTTAAAGGAATGTCACAGGCATAGCATCAAAAGTCCTGTGCAGATAATGACAGATCAAGACACACTACAGCTCCATCTTAGAAGTAAATTAAATTGTCTTGAAATTATTTGTCCTCAGAAATCTCTTTAGCAATGGATTTCCCCATGGACATTTATCTGTTGTTCAATAAGGCTTTCCAGTAACATACTTGCTATGGATGAGAAGGAATGCATGGGAGTAAAAGTCATGCAGGTGAACCAATGGAGCCAGGAGTTGAAGGGTAAGGAAACCTTGGTAGGCAACCCTCTGTCATTCCCAGTGTGGTTTCAGTGATGTCCTTCAGTTTTGGCTTCCTTCAGACATGACTGATGCTTTTGGGTACTTTTCTAGACCACTAACCAGTTTCTGGCTCCCACAGGCAGATGGGTGCATGCACACCCCCAAAGCGCTGTCCCACAGCTCTCCACCTCTGGGTTCTTTTCCACTTCTGTTCAAGCTTTCTCATGCTTCATTGGTGTCACTAAATATTTACATGAGGCAGCAGTGCTTTTGGCTGCAGTTAACAGGGAGTTACACATTTGCAGCATCTGTCAGGGTGTTTAGTTTTGTTCCTGTGCTGCTGGCTGAGTGAGCACCCACACTGCCTCCCCAGCCAGTGCAGAACTGCCTCCTCACCGGCATTGCTGACAGTTTTTATAACAAATTCTGGCTAACAACCTAAGGGTGCTGAGTCCTTATTGGGTTTCCCCCTCGGTGGGGAAGCAAAATCAGCTCTTGGCTTTCACATCTCCATTGCAGCACTGCCCATGTGCACATCTCTGGTTCATATAGCGGCAATGGAGAGGGGTCTCATTGGAGCATAGAAGCTGTAGATATGAAATGCATTTGTCAACACTCTAGCAGTAACAGGAGGTTGCCACAAGGTCAAGATAAAAGCGTTCAAAATAGGTACATCAACCTGACAGCATCAGGAACAGTTGTAGCTGTGCAGGCTCTCTGTGAATGGCACTGCTTCACCAGGCTGTTCTCTGTCCTTAGCAAACTTGAGTGAATGAGCTTCCATTTCCAACCAACTGCCAGGTAATAACAATTTGTTTACTACAAACCATCTGACACAGAGGTGCTTGGCAGCACCATGCAAGAATACCAGGGCTTTTCCTTCTGTCAGACCCCAAGCTAAGAAGAGATCATCTGCCTCAATCCAATTTGGCCACGAATCTGCTTGTGAGGCATTCACAGCAGCCCTGGCCTGCCAGCAATTTGGCTCTGAAGACCTTTAACGTGATTCTTGCCACCTGATTTTCTGCATCTGGGATAAAATGACTGGCTGGCAGTCAAAGAGTGGAAAAACCTACAGAGGACTGAAACAACTTGCGAGTGATGATGAGTCTCATCTCAGTGCACAGAACGAGGTGACCTTCATCTTAGTAGCCTGAACAATGTTGTGGTGATGTTTGGTTTTTTTAGGGGATGATCCTTTACCATGTTGAAATAGTCTTCAACTGAACCCTTTAAAAACATCCCCTGGTGAGCTGACTCATGGCTTTATGAATCATCAGAGGTTCAATCAATCATCGACTTTTGTTTTCTGTGGAGTAGCTGTTGATGTTGTATGTTATTAGTTTCTTGGCACCTTACACTAGGCTTTCATCAAAGCAAAATGCTGATGCAATTAGCAAAGGATATCAATTTATGCAGCAACTCGCATTAGCCCTCAAAGCTTCATTAGCCTCAGAAGCTAAGGCACTGGAGAGAAAAATCTGGGGAAGTGCTCTGTTACCTTCTGCAGCTCAGCCCATCTGCGCTGCCCTTCGCAGCCCAGGAAGGGAGATTTGGCACCGCGGCAAGGGACAACAACTGTCTCCATCCACTCCAGCTCAGCCTGAGGACCTGCTCACAGATTTTTCATGGGTCAAAGCTATTGTGTGGGACTGGGCAGGTTTTGGCAATCAGAGTCAGAGCAGCCAGGGGCGTTATTTGCAAGTTCAACAATAAAAATAAAATTCAGGTTTCCTGTCCTAGAGACACCCTGGAGCTGCTGCCGGCAGGTGATGCTCTGCTGCCATGGCAATGTGCCCTGACCCACTCCTGCTTCTCTCTTGCTCCTGAGGTCGGCAAGGCATAATTGTCCCATTATTTCACAGAAAAGCCACCAACGTCAGCAAGAAACAGCTGCTGGTGGGATGGAAGCATCGCTTAGCAGCCCTTTTGCTAGGAAGGTAATTCAGTCTTTGCAACTCTGAACACAACCATCTCTTTGTACATGTTTCACTGCACTTACCAGCAAATATTTGGTCTCCAGGATTTTGCTGTGTGGTTGGTGGGTTGGGTTATTTTCTTTCTTTTCTTTTCAGCTGAATAATTTGTATCATGTTGATCCATGCTGTCATCTCCCTCCCCACAAGCCTTGCCCTTGACTGCACAACACAATGAAAGCCTTCAGGTCACAGCTTTTAGAACACTTGATATTTTTTTTTCTTTCTGAGAAGAATAAATAATGTTAACCTCTCTGCTAGCAGAGGCAAAAAAAATGAAAAGGAAAAGGTTATCAGAGGCATGTCAAACAGACTGTCATTGGGCTTGGATGACTCTAAACCCACTGACTAAATTGCACAGCTTGACACAAAAGTTAACTCATCTACCAATTAGCCGAATAATTAAAGCACATCATCAGATTTCCAATTACATTCTCTAGATGGGTTTGCTGGGGCAGACATAGCCAGGTGAAACATTTTCCTTTCCCTGCACAGCCCAGCTGGAGCTTGTACAAAACACAGGCCACCCTAGTGCTCATCTGTGGGGCAAGGGCTCAAGGATGGCGGTCACAGGCTAGGGGACAGCTCAGGCTGCAGCTAGCAGCAGAACAGGTTCCATCTCTAGACATCTTCACGTCAGGAGCAGTGAATATATTTTAGTCATGCACAAATTGTCTGGCTCAACAAAAAGGAAGTAATGATTGTCACTGTCAGCAGGGCACATTACACTATTTAGTGATGGGAAGCAAGCTTAAGTGTCTATGGATTTGTAGAAAATTACAAAAGGTAACAGAATTTAAGTGATTCATCCATGTCAAATGCAGCACTGGAGTGTACCAGAAAGACATCTGGCTGAATGCACTCTTGTACAAATCCAGTCCCAAAGACTGTCAGCAGCTGCCCCACTTCACAGGGATCCTGAGCCCAGCACCAAAACACATTTGCACGAGACTAGCTTGCTGTCTGTCAGTACCTCTTTCCTTCTGCATTAGGACCATTTGCAACTGACACCAGCAACTGTACAGGTGGAGTTAAGGCAGAGTGTAAACAGGAGAGAGGCTACAGCCCCCTTCCCCAGCCACCTTCTGCTAGAGCTCCAGCCCACATGGCCCCAAGCAGGCAGCACTGTTCATTTGAACACCATGTGGAAGGGTTGGGAATGGCTCACACACTCCTTTGAGAAGGTGCCATCTCATTTCCTGGAGCTCATGTTTTGGTTTGCAGGAGCAGGAGGAACTTCTCTTGCCTTCTTGGGATGGTAAATTCAATTACCAGCTGGCAAAAGCTGCAACAGCCTGAGCAGAATAACTTGTACAGCCAAGAACAGCTTTGTTTTCTTATCCCCTCTGTGCTGAGTGGCCTTCTCTTCCAACAGATCCTGGACAAGCAAAAAGAAAATTATGTATTCTTCACATTCCTGCATGAAGATGTCTGATACACCCCACTAAAACAATAAACCTGTTCCGAGGCAAAGCCTACTTCTTATTCTTAATTATCCTCTTTCACATCCTTTCATCTAGTTTTAAATCTTCTCGCAATTTTGCAAGACTGAAAAGATTACAAAAATTAAAATGCAATTAATTTTGCTGTTTTACTTGTCTACAACAGCATAAATTATTGGCGCCCCCCCCCCCCTTTTTTTTTTTTTTTTTTAGCAGCTTGGGAAACAGCAGGAATTAGCAGAAGGTTTCTTTTAAGTGAACCAGTCCATTTAAATTAACTGCATTACACAGCTCCATTCTGGCTTCGTGCTTGAAAATACAGGCAAGCCCAACTGCTAAAAGAACAGAGTGATTGCTGTGCTGGAGGTGAGAACAGTCTGGTGGTGGAGATGCTAGCAAGGAGCTTTGAAGAAGCTCACCCAATTCCAGCTCAGGTACATCTCGTTCAGTGAAACCCTTAGAGGCATCCACGTGCCTGGCCATGGAGATCAGTGTACCATGGGACCTATTGTCAGGAACTGGGCATTTACTACTCCAAGGCACTGAGCTGCTGTTGTGGTAGGCTTAAGCAGACCAAACTAGGCTTATCCATGTCGTGGCTTGCCCAGCCATGTTTTTCTGCTCTCCCCTCCTGTTTTAGGGAGAAGCAACCGTGGGAAAGAGGACAAAGAACCTGGAGCCACTGAGTCTAAGGACTGTGGTCTACCCAGATATGTTCCCCTACTCCCGCTCCCTCTGTGCTGGGGGAAGCAACGTAGGGAAAGGAAAACAAAAGCCTTGGGTTCACCTGATATGGTCAAGGTTGGAAAAGTGCCATCCTGATTGGCTAATCTATGTCCAAAAGCCCATTAGTGTCGGGCTGTATTGATAAAAAGGAATGAGCAGCTAGCACAAGGGGTGCTCTGCCATTGTATCTGTGCTTGCTTGCTACCTCATTGTATCCTGAGCTTTGTATCCGTGCTTGCTTGCTACCTCATTGTATCCTGAGCTTTATATCCGTGCTTGCTTGCTACCTCATTGCATCCTGAGCTGTGTGGAACTCCACAACCAGGAATAGGCTCTAAATGCCTCCACACAATCAGCCTGCACAGCCAGCGTGACATTGTGCCAAGCCTGCACATGGCATTGCATCCTGCCTGCCCCTCTGCAAGGCTGCTGCTGAATGAGGAGTCAAGAGGAACCAGGTCAGAGCCTGTGCCAGACTCCAGCTGCCTGAGAAAAGAGTCTGGGAAAACTCCAAAGCTTCTAACGGCTTTGAGACCAACAACAGCAACCCCTCCTCATGCTTTGGGTACTGTCTAATATTTTGTGAGTAAATACTTAAAGCCTCTTGTAATCACTAATTGCCTTCTGCCATAAGCAGAGAGGAGCTTCCTGCATCCATCTAGTGGCTAACCTTTTAACTAAGTTTTCTGTCGAGATTCAATGTTAATAAACTATTTTCATAGTTATTAACCATCTCTGCCTGGATATCAAAATTAATACTGATTATTAATTTTGCATCATTCGTAACAGCTGCATGGTCCTAAGCCACACTGACATCTTTCAAAACCTTGGCATGCACAGATGTTTATATTATTTGGATCAAAAAAATAAAATTAGAAGAACATTTTAGAAGATCAGGTAGAAAGAGCCTGATGTGGTCCAGTGCATGCTATGTAGTCTTAATGTCTGTGGCAGGGCCAGCTCATCCCTTCAGCTGCCTGGGTTTGGAATCTCAGAAGATAATAAATGTCCCTCTCAGCACTTTGCAGGCAAAATGCTGGAGATACTCTTCTGAATCTCACAGCCAAGACAGGGGCCATAGCTTAGCCCTGCCAGGACTTCCATTGGTGGGGATTGGTCTCTTCTCTCAGGCAACCAGTGACAGAACAGGACGACACAGTCTCAAATTGTGCCAAGGCAGGTTTAGGCTGGTTGTTAGGACAGAGAAAGAGTGATTGGCCATTGGAATGGGCAGTCTGGGAGGTAGTGGAGTCACTATCCCTGGAGGTGTTTGAAAGGAGGCTGGATGAGGCTCTTAGTGCTATGGTTTAGTTAATCAGAAGGTATTAGGTGATTGCTTGGACTCAATGATCTCGAAGGTCCTTTCCAACGCGGTTGATTCTGTGATTCTAGGAGCTGTCCTATTTCTGTTTTTCCTGAGTGGGTATTTCAGCAGCATCTATTGCCACCTAAAATTTACACCTAATTCGCCATCCTGATCCAGCTGGAGGTCTCTGCATGAGGCAAAGCAAAGATTGCTCTCAGATCCAAGACACATCTTCAGACTAGTGGTTAGGCTGGCTCTGGAGAACTTACTATGTCTGATATCTTCAGTTCTCCCTTCCCTTCCTCCCCTGCCCATTTGGTCCATGACAGGATCATGTGCAACCAGACACAGAAAGGCTGAGCCTCTGCTGCTGCCATCTGGGGAATAACTTCAGGAAGAGCCCCTATCATTCCTTTGTGTGCAGATGGCCAGCCATCCATTGCTAACCACCATATGGCCATCTTCACAGGCATCCATCAACTCTGGCCAACCACGATTTTGCCTCGTTGAAGCTGAGTAGTATTTCTGCAGGATGAAGAGGACACCAGGCACTGAAAGTATGCAATCAGGCTGTAAATTCCACCCTTTCTGCCTTTTCAGCTGTATTTTCATGACAGATGGCAGATTGTGACACAACTACAGCTTCTCCTGCTTAACTGCAGAACGACTTGCCCTTCTGGCTGGATAAACTCCATCATCATACAAGCCCTTGGTGGCAGTTGCTGTGAAATCATGCAATATTAAGAGGCTGTCATTCATATTTCTCTAAATCTCTGCAGAATTGATTAAAAATGTATTTCTAGATAAGATTTAAGAGAGTAAAACTCATACATCTAATGCAGAAGCATGGACAGGCAGTCATAGAATGGTAAGGTTGGAAGGGCCCAAAAAGACCATCTAGTCCCACCCCCCTGCCATAGGCAGGGACCCCTCCCACTAATACAGCTCACTCAAGGCCTCCTCCAACCTGGCCTTGAACACCTCCAGGGAGGGAGCAGCCACAACCTCCCTGGGCGACCTGTGCCAGTGCCTCACCACCCTCACTGCAAAGAACTTCCTCCTATCATCCAGTCTAAATCTTCCCTCTGCCAGTTTAAACCCATTGCCCCTTGTCCTGTCTTTGCAAGACCTTGTAAATAGTCCCTCCCCAGCCTTCCTGTAGGCCCCCTTCAGATATGTAGGTAAAGAAGCAGCAAAAGAAGCTTGAAGATGAAAAACTGAGTTTGCCTTGATGGGTCTGAGAAAGGTATAAAGGCTCTGGAGAGAGAGATGCACTTTAATTAATGATGTCTGATGGGGACCTCTATCTAGATTCAACCTGAGGGGAATCATGGACACAAAGAAAGAAACCAGTAGCCCCCTGTAAGGAAAGGATTAGGTGGAAAGGAGAGAGTTCTCTCTAGGCTAACCTCAGTGTCAGTAAGCTGAGACAGTTCTCATCTCTTCATGCTTTAATTCCTACCTGTGTTACCTATGCAGACATTATGAACAAGTCCTGCTGAGTGCTTAATGGACTTCACAGGATCACAGGATGTCAGGGGTTGGAAGAGACCCAAAGAGATCATCAAGTCCAACCCCCCTGCCAGAGCAGGACCACACAGTCAACCTGGTGAACAGTAGATGACCATGAGAAGAGAAGCTACTGGTGTTGGGGCTTGTCCTCACCTTAAAATGCTTTTTGCCAAGAATAAACTGACAGAGAGCCCTGGCAAGACTCCGGACATGTGCTGCATGCACGTGAAGCTGCAGTAGTTCTCATGCCTGGAAAGGCTTCACAATTTCTTCTGAGTTGTGCACAAAATACAATTTCATTTGCAAATTCAAGCCCTGTGTCACTGTTTGTTTTGGTTTTGGAGTTTTTTTCCTTTCCCTTGGCTTTTGTTGCTTGCAAGGATTTAGATCTTAATCAGAACATCCTGTGAATCCCATTCTAAGTGCTTCTGGCAGTCAACATTTACTCAGAATGAGAGCATGGTTTGCCTCAGCTCAGCAGGTTTAGCTGAAGGAGGGGAGGCCATGTGACAGCAAGGAGGCTAAATTGTTGGCACTTCTCTTTCCTTAGCCCAGAAAGGAAATTTGCAGACTTAATTTGTGTTCAAACTAATTAAGACTGTGAGTTGGGACAGTGTGTACCACGTACCCGATTGCAAACCACCTCCATAGTTTGTTCAGATTGGCTCCCACTGTTTTTATCACCAAGTTTAAGTTCATAGGGTGCACAAACAATTTTTTTTCTGCAAGAAAAAGCAGCCCAGACTTGCTTGTTGCCAACAACATCCTACAAAGCCATACAGGGAGTGAGAATTACCTGCTGCAAGTCTAACACTCTAATATCAGCGACAATCACAGAGTCCAGCTGGAGGTCTGTAGCCTGTGGTGTGCCCCAGGGGTCAGTGCCAGCTCTTGTTCAACAGCCTTCTCCATGACCTGGGGGAAAGGACAGAGTGTGCCCTCCTCAAGCTTGCTGAAGGCACAAAACTGGGACCATTGACTAATGTGCCAGAAGGCTGAGCTGACATTCAGCAAGATACAGACAGATTGGAGAGCTGAGTGGAGAAGAACCTAATGAAATTCACCAAGGACAAGTGTAGAGTCCTACACCTGGGCAAAAATAACCCCCTGCAACAGTACACATTAAGGGTTGACCTACTGGAAGATGGCTCCAAGGAGAATGACCTTGGAGACCTGGTTGGCAGCAAGTTGACCATGAGGGAGCAATGAACAGCTGTGGTCAATGATATCCCAGGGTGTATTAAGAAAAGTGCATCCAGTAGGCTGAAGGAGGTTTGCCTTCCTCTCTACTCTAATGAGGTCACATCTGGAGTACTGTCTCTAGTTCTGGGCTCCCAGTTCAAGAGAGACAGGGTCCAACAGAGAGCTCTGAGGACATTTAAGGGATTGGAACATCCCTCTTATGAGGAAAGGCCAAGAGACCTGGAGCTGTTTAACTTAGAGAAAAGACCAAGAGGAGATCTAATCAATATTGACAAATACCTTAAAGGTTGGTGCCAAGAAGAAGGGGCCAGTCTCTTTTCAATGTTGCCCACTGACAGGACAAAGGGCAACAGACACAAACTGGAACATTGGAAGTTGCACCTCAACATGAGGAAAAGCTTCTTTACTTCGAGGGTGGCAGAGCCCTGGAACAGGCTGCCCAGAGAGCTGGTGGGTTCTCCTCACCTGGAGACTTTCAAAACCTGCTTGGACATGTTCCCATGTGGCCTGCCCTAGGTGATCCTGCTTTGACAGAAGGGTTGAACTAGATGATCTCCAGAGGACCCTTCCAACTCCTACCATTCTGTGATTCTGTGAAATGAGACCACATTCAGTCCCAAAAATGCACACAAGGGCAATGATGCTGGGTTTATAAAAACAACAAAAATGTTCTACAAAAGACATAACCTCAAAACTGCCAAGCCAGAGACCAGGCTCTGCTTTCTAGAGCTGCAAGATCATCACATCAATGAGAACTAGCCTGGGCTGGGGGTCAAGTGCAGCTCAGTGCTGCCCAGTTAAGTCTTCAGTACCCACCATGGCATGTGTATGTTGAGTTTACGGGGCCAAGGCTGCCTCCTGGCACCTCAGAAAGGCAGAATTTGGTTTGCTGGGAGATGTCCTGCAGCTAACTGTGAATGCACCACGCCTGGCACTCAGGATGCCTCATTAGCTTGTGCCTGCCAGTTCCTCACAACACACCAGGACACGTTTCCTTGCTTTTCATCATTTTCACCTCTGTCATTAGTAGACAAGAACCGTTTCTCCTGTCCCTCTTCACAGAGCACATTAAAGTGACATGTCCCCAAAACATTGGTCTCTCTGGGTGCTCCTCAGCCACGGAAATCCCTGCTTTTCTTTATATCCTCCAAGTAGTTACCTCCACTCCAACCTGATTTTCCTTTTCATCTCTACCACTACAACAGAAAAACAGCTAAACTATCTCTTTATCTCCCTGTTAAATCTTACAAGAGGACAATCATTGGAGTTAAAGAGAATATAGCTCAGCTGTGGAGATGTTTCTGTTGGGTAAAGCAAATATGAGTTTTAGAGATTTTTGGGAGTTGATTGGTTTTTTCTTTTTTCCCCTTCACTCCCAATGACTCCACTCCTGCAGTTAAATACACTCAGGAGGTGTCAGTGGAAGGCAGCTCCAACATAGCTCTGAAGTGCAAGTACTGTCCTGCTGGAGCAAAGAGTAGTAATGGCACTCTGGAAACAAAAAGTCCTGTGTAGGTCTATCACATGTTCAGGTAGAACCCTACCAGGTACCTCACAGCTGCCACAAGCTGTAATGGAGCCAGGATGAGTCTTACAGCAACTCCCCCTTTATGTTAGCCACAGCAATACTGCTACCACTAGATGTGTTGCTGCACACCAAACAGCAAAAGAACAAGGACTTGTTGAGACCAGCCCAAATCACAGAGTCACACAAACATCTGCATTGGAAAAGCCCCTCAGGATCACCAAGTCCAACTCAGAACCCTACTCTATAGGAGTCACCTTAAACCATATCCCTAAGCACCACACCCAAACGACCCTTACACACATCCAGGGTGGGTGACTCCACCACTTCCCTGAGCAGCTCATTCCAGTGCCTGACCATTCTCTCCATGAAAAACTTTTTCCAAATGTCCAATCTCAATCTACTCAGTCTCAGTTTGAGGCCATTCCCCCTTGTTATGTCTCTAATTACCTGTGAGAAGAGCCCAGCACCAGCATCTCCGCAATGTCCCTTCAGGTAGTTGGAGATGAAGGAGAGGCTCTGTGCAACAAGTTTCTGTGGTGGCATATGAGACCCCAGGACTATGAGAGCATCAGATGGCAGCAGAGGGGCAACCACAAGCAAACACTGTTAACACTCCTTTCTTGATATCAGGTTGAGCAAATGTTTACAAGGAAGATTAACTCTTCCAGAGGCATCTGGCACTTCTAAGCCAATTCCCTCCAACTGGTTGGAACTAAGTATTTTCTGCAGCCTGTGGGTATTTTCATTGCAGTAAAATATATATAAGGTTGCAAGAGCTGCCTTTCAGCTCACAGTCAGGAAACACCCCCATCATCCCCTCATCCACAGACTCAACCTCTTCAGTCATTCATTTCCCTTAAGAGAGACAATGGGGTGCAGACACCACATACAGCAATTCAAAGGCTCAGGGTAACTTCAGGGTGAAAGGCCACAATGCCTCTCTTCCTCACAGAAGAACCCTCTGACGCTTTAGCAATTCTTTCAAGAGACTTCAACTAACAAAACAAAAACATCCACACAGGCAGCCTCTTGAAGCAGCACTCCCCATTGCTGCATCTCAGCACCAACAAGGGTTGGTGCTCTCCTAGACCTGGAGCTCCCTTTATTTCCATTGCACAAAGCCAGCTTGCCAGATGCTTAGCTTTAAGCTCTACCTAGTACGTGGCACACTCTTTACGTTGCTCTTGCTCATGCTTAAACATCTTTTGCTGCTTGATGCTCAGATTCAGCTGACAGCACTGGAGTTGGGCTGCTGTGCCCCACCCCTCAGACACAGCCATTCATTCTGGTGCACTTGGGCCTGCAACCACATCCCATTTGCTTCATCACACCACATGTTAAACCAATTGGCTGAGCAGAATCATCTCTCCTTTTGTTTTTAACATCTATCCTTTTTTATTATTGCTATTAGCTTTTCCCTATCCTTAAAACCACAGGAAAAATGCAGAGGGAGCCACAGCATGGCCCAAAGCCACGTTCTGGGCTCTTCCCACTCTAAAGCAGCACATTTACAATCAGAGTGGCAACTTTTGGGGTGAATGGATCTAAACAACAGTGTATTATCACATGAGCATGTCATTCAAATGAGACTGTGAAAACAGCCAGCTCCCAACATGAACTTTTAACACAGTTCTGCACGATCAAACGTTGTTAAAAATGCTGGGTTTAAGCCTCTTAGTCTCTTAATTCAACTATGCCAAGCATGCAACATGATTCTATTGCTGCATATGCATTAAAACACAGTAATTGTATCATGTTTGCTCTGTTTTCCCTCATTCATCTCTTTAATTAAATTAGGCCTGTAGGGTTTTGTCCTTCAGGCAGCGAATTGAGTTTCTTGGAGAAACTAAAGGCATTAAGATGCTTCCTGAGATATGCAGAAGCCATAACAGTGATTTCTAACCCATTTTCTGAAAATGGTAGGATTTTCCCACACAGCAGGGGAATAAATCACCCTCAGGCCATTCTCAGATGCACATCTTCATCTTGTTTGCTTTGTTTGCTGTGTCACACACGTATCAGAGATTTCCACACAGGCTGGTGGATTGGAGTGGTGTCAGCACATGTTGCTGACTCTGTGTGCCTACAGGACACCTGGGACAGACTCTCACGGATTGCTGCTATGGAAATTACTGTGGCTAAAGGGCAATAATATTTTTTTCCACTATGAAACAAAGTTCAGTGTGATATTCTTTCCCTCAAAGAAAGAGAGCAAGGTAATCAGCACTGGCAGACTTAGTATGGGAGTGCTGATGTACACTATCCCACCACTTCCCCATTCCCAGGGATGTAGGAATAAAAAACCTACCTGTCCCATTACCACCTGATGCCACTGAGAGCAGGTCAAGCTTGGAACACTCACTCCTGTTACCACCACAGCATCCCATGCGAGAATAGGTCACCCTGGTCCCAGGGTTGTGTGGGGGTGTGATGCTGCAAAACTGAGTAACACAAGTAAGGCTTCAAAGTGAGCAATTTTATCCCAGATCACAGATTCATAAATAGCACTATTTAAAGACAGGTGTTGAAGGAGGTGGTGGAGGAGGTGCAGCAGTCATGGTTAACATGACCTAGAGCATGAGGTGCCAGCAGAGCTGAACTTACTCAGACCCATTTCCTGACCATCACTGCACTTGCTCCCATCACTGATTTCTGTTTCTGCCAGTCGTTATCATTTTGTTTGCTTTAGATCTTTTGTTCTCACACTCCTTGGATCTTTGCTTTTTCTTTCAGTTCCTATTTTGGAGTTTGAAACATGTGCTTTTAGACCACAGAGGGAAAGTCCCAAGTCCAGATGAGCTGGATGGAAATATGTCCAGAATGCAAAACTGTCACTTCTGAAAGGCTCTGTAGAAAGAGCTGCACACTCTGCACCTCCCAAAGTTCTGTCAAGCTAATAGCAAAGGCTGGACTGGCTCCATTAGGATTTGATACCCATCCTATGACCACTGGGCTATGTGACTTTCTTCATTCATGGTGGTAGGCAAAAACCCAAATTCTTAGCTCACAGGATTACTTTCCAGCTTGTTCAGTGCTCTTTCCAAAGCTAAAGGGAACAATAGGAACAGAGATATAAACTTGGATTGTTTAACCTACATATTCCAAGCATTAAACCTGTGGAGACTGTTTATATCATCGTAATTACTCTCCTACTCTCGTTAAAGTCAGACTCATTAGCTCAGGTTACAATGACCTATACAGCATGCTTAAACCTCCATTTATCCTATTAAAGAGATTTAAAATTCACCTCTTTTCATGAGGTGTCAGTGATTCTTGCTGTATGGTTTAGTCATGCTTTAAAAATAAAAGCAACTGCTTCTCTTCCGGTGGTAGAAGCCCACCACCTCAAGGTTGCCACAATGCATCTGTGACTGAACAACACCTCTAATGTTCAGCTCGGGTGACAAAAGCACTGGCCCACTGAAATGCTGCCTACAACAGTGTCTGCATACCAGGGAGCACTAGCACAGCTGACAAGCCTCAGCAGGAACAGTTACACCTCAGGCATCTCGGGATCCAATGTGCTGGGTGTTTCCTGGCAGTGGCAATACTTTCCATTTATGTAGCCTAACACTTTTCAGATGGCCAGACCAAAAAAAACTACCAAAAAACCCCACCCCCACCCGTTAATTTCCTTGCAAGAGCCAAGATCTTTTGTTTGAACACTTCTCCTTTGAAGCCTACATGAGTTTTATTTCAAAGGAATTTTCTTTTCTAGGAATGCTCAACAGGATGACTCCGTCTTGCACAATGTGTTTGGGTGTTGCGTCATTTTGGCAATCCAGCTGGTTTCCAAAACATAGCCTTGAAAAAGCTAAACCACCAACATTTTTCCTTAAGAGACTGAGATCCTTTCTAGGACAAAATTACCAAACTCATGTATTTGTCCTAAAGTTGCTGTAAGTGTTATTAGTGAAGTGATGAGCGCTGATGGTCAGGTATAGGCTCTGATTGAAGCAAATGAAAGGTGACCTATTTTAGTTGTACCTCTGCAATTCTGTGCCCAGATTAGTTCATTTGCAGCAAAACCTGATTTCACATCAGTGACATCTGAAAGTTCCCTAGAAGCATCTGCCTGCTACAAAGAATACACACAAACACTATCACAATTTTTCTTATGCAACTATAAACACACACACAGCCCACCACCCACCAAACACACCTGGACACACAATCCTAGGAAGCTGAAAGTTATTCCCTCTCTTCTCAGGACAGCAGGGGCTCAAAATGACAACATCTGGAGATGCTGAAATATGTAAACCTTCACTGTAGAAGGTCATTTTAACAGTCACATAATCCAGTCTTAAATACTTCAGTTTAACAAAGTTTCTATTCATGCCTGAGTTAGAAAAAGTGGCTCTTTCCCTTCTCATCCTCCCTAGTTTCAGCCTTCACTAGAGGAAAGTGAGTTTTAAGCTTGGTGTATGCACTGGATGGCTTTGGCTCGAGCAACAGTTGTGCATAAACACAACCAAGGCAGCTAGCATAAGATGCCTTGATGCAGGAAGGGCTGCTCAACTTCCTACAGAGCTTGAAAGCAGTTTTAATCCCTGTCCCCACATGAGTCTGTAAGCCTCAGCAGCCCAGAGTTGCCCACTCTTGTACACCATCAGTTTTATCCAACCCAGAACTCACGGTTGCAGTCCCCACTTCAACATGCTTTAAAGTTGTACAGCCCTTTTCCTTACCTTCATCCACGTGGAGAGTCTCAAACATTAAAACTGCTTGAAAAGCAGAGACGGTCCTTTGGCAGGTGGCCACCAAACCTCCCCCTCCATGGCCAGCCAGTGACATAAGCACAAAAACTACTGATGTTTTACCTCTTTCCCTAGCTTACAATGCTAGATGCATGCATTAAATATGGTTCTCATCAGGGCCATTATAAAGAGGGTAAATGGATCCAGAATAAAAGATGTTATAAAACCAAATTACTTTATAAGTCTCCTTTTATCTCACTACAGCTACACACCTTAAAAGCAATTGTTCACATGAAGTAAGAACAGATGTCGGCCAGAGTAATAAACACAGTAAGAGAGTGAGAGCCCCAGGACACCAGCCAGAGATTTGCTTGGTAAAATACATCCAACAGCATTTACTTCTTGGCCACAACCTGGATTCCAAAGGCTCATCAGTGAGATGTGTATAAAACCCACCTTTTAATCATTATTCCTGCAGTGTACAAACCCTTTTAAAACTATACATGCTTGGATTTAATACACATACACACTTGATTAGTGTGAGACATTAAGTGACATTTTACAGTATTATTTATTAGTCCTTTTTTTCCCCCCTAGGGTTACAGCCAATTCCTTCAACTTCTCAGATGCTTTTCTTCCTGCCATATGCTTTGTGTTAGAAATACTGTCTTTGGAAATAAACCCAAACTATGGTGGTTAAGTGAGGGTTCTTTAACACACTGCTGGAACTAAACATCCTCTCTTCACACCCCTAAAGCAGCTCTGTATTGTACCAGCCTTTTTAGTAATCAAAAGGGCATAAGAGCTAGATACTGGTCCTGGAGAGCATGAGGTGACATCAGCTGTAACATCCACATGGGCCTGTTAGCCACAAACAGCCACCATTTATTCTGCAGTTCTCTCAGACTCACAGTTTGGATTATTTGCAATGCAAGACATTAGGAAAAGAAATTTACCTCTAACACCACAGCCCATTAAATGACACAATTCAATAATGTGTTACAACAGAATTGTCCTTAGAACACAAAGTAAGGTCCCCGTAGGAATAAAAGAGTGACAATCTTTGATGCTACAATTATTTGAGACCTGTCAAAATATCTTTGTAGTTAGGTGAAGAGATGTGAAATGACTCCTGGGAAATAAAAGTTAATAAATAACCAACTAAAAATCAGATCTTCCATGTAGATGCCCAGTTTAATGTCTGCAATGTGCAAGATAATATTCCTGTTAAGAAAGTGAAGGAGGTGGGAGGGAAGGCACTTCACAACCACAGCCAAATAACAAAGCAACAATTAAAGATCACAAAGACTGCCATACAAAACAGTTAATTGGCTGTTAAGAGGCATTTTGGTTGTATAATGCACCCGAAGGCACAATTCCAGCCCACTTAAGTTACACCTGAATTGGGTGCTAAGCGAAAAACAAACCAGATCTGCCTAAGATGGTGATGGAGATAGGCTGACTGGCAGTAACTTGCCTCACCCTGAGGGTAGCCAAAACTCAGAGGTTGCCACCCAGCATGCCCCTGGCTCTGCACCTGCCTTTCCTGTCAGTTCACATCCTTCCAGTGTCTTGCCCAAAACAAGGCACTGACTGCCATCCTGCTTTTTCCTGGAGAAGATCCCTTCCTCCTCAGTTCCCCCAAAATGCAAGTGGTCAGGTGAGACCATCTAGTTACTTTTTTTTATTATTATTATTATGTGCTTTTGCTGACAAATAATTTGGGAAACGAAGTAAGAAGTGAACAGAGAAATAGTCCCAGATTATCTGGGCTAAACATTTCTGTCATATTGTCTGTAATCAGGGGGCTGATATAAACCCACAAGGAGATAAGCCTCAGTAGCAACAACAGTAATCATGCAAAGTGTCCAGGAGAGGAGGATTTCCACACTGCTGCACAAATTAAAAAGGTGGCCCAAGCACTTGCACTGATGTAAAAGATGCAGGAAGGAGGTGGAAGAAATTGCACAGTGCACATTTAAATTGGGATTTTGTTCATCTGGCTGCAGGAATCACATGAGTAGGACTGACAGAAGACTAGAAGTTGCTCAGGAAGGAAAGCAAAAAAGTGCACCTACAGTTAAAGCCCAGAATGTAATGGTTTTTAAATTTACCTTCACTAGAAAAGAAGTGTATCTTGTCAAAGCACTGCACAGGGCAATGCTTTCTTTTCCAAACATCATTCAGGCTTTCAAGGCCTGAGGACCTGACAGACAATGGAAAAAAAAAAAGGGGGGGGGGGAGTAGGGGGGTAAGAAAAATATAGGTGACCTGCCCAACTTCTTGGCGTTGGTGAGGGTTTATCATACTCAAGGTGCAGGGACCACCAGCAGTAGAGAGGGCAGCTGATGTTCCTTAAATCAATTCAGGGAAGAGGGAATGACCAAAAGTCTATCCAAAGATGGATACTGGACTCAGGAAAACACACCTGAAGACTTACTGATCTTAGAAGAGCAAGCCAAACCCTCCCCAAAGCAGAGGCAGACAAAAAGGTGGTGTCAGGAAAAATGGACAAAGCCACAACTCCTTCATTAACCCAGAACCAAATAAGGCATTGTACAAAAAAGCAGAAGTGAAATCAGAGTTTACTAATAATTAACAAAGTACAGTCATATACACAGGATGACCAAGACAGGCACATCAAATTACCCTCTGATATACTTGCTATTACTTTTCTAATACCGAAGGAAGGAGATCATTTGCTTCTTCATGGAGGTCTTGGTCTATCATTGTTCTTCTCCTCCCACCACCCCACTTAATCTATGTTGTTTAACCTGGCAAAAAGGACACATTATGAACATCACAACTACATTTCACAAAGTTTGGGGGTGGGAAAAGGTCAATCATTTCAATCATTTCTGAGATCCAACAGCAAGAGAACTTAAAAAAAAATTCCCCAAACTCTAAACTCGTCAGACTGAAGCTGCAACAAGAAAGATTTGCATGAGACCTTTCTGAAAGTCTCCAATAAGAATACATGTAACTCCCTATAATGTTCAGTGAGGTGACTGATTCTCAAGCTCTTGTTTTGTTAAAAAACAAACAAAACCCCACAACAGATTCTACATCTGTCTGTGTGGCACCTTTTGAAGCAGAAAAGAATTTATGTCACTTCATGAGATACCTTACACAGAAGGCAGGATACAAAAACATCAGGTAACCACTGGAGCTCCTCCAAAAGTGCCCCATGTGAGGACAGCTTTCTGTTTATCCACCTGCTTTTCCTGAATGTTGTTCTTAACACAAAGATTTACTTCTGTTTGCAAGGCAATGTAAATGCAATTCAAACAAAAACAACACAATGAAAGGCAGTGTCTCAAAATAGTTTTTCTTCCCAGTTATCGCCAAATAGGACAAATGCTGACAGATGTCTTAGAGATCCTTGCTTGCAGCTTCTGATGTTCTTAGCACCCGTGGGACAGACTTAGGACTCAGCATCTTACTACTGAAAAAGTCATAGACCCAGAGAGGAAAGTAGCAGAAGATGCAGAGGGGCATGTAAGCCCCTTTGCCAGGAGTGTACAGGCCGTGTGGTCTCTCGGCCAGCAAAGCGTGCAGGATAGCACCCAGCACGGGGGAGAGGTCAGCATCACAGTGTATAGGCATGTGCAGCAGGTAGCTCTTTAGCTCCAGGAGGTAGTCCTCACCATAGTCTTGCCTTGTGTCTGCTGGGAGGTTCTCTATCAACTCCTTTTCTTGCTTAGCCCACAGGTCAGCTGTGCCTTGTATACCTGCAGTAGTGACAGCACAGGATAGCAAGTCAGTTTGGGGCCAAATTAAAGAAAATCAGCTCTAGTTAACAGTAAGCTGTTCACCACCACCACCCTGGTTCACAGTTCCAAACTGGCTTGAAGAACAGACAAAGCAGCTGGTTAGCCATGAGTGCATTTGCCTGGAAGAAAAAGGGAAAGCACAAAGCAGACCACACAAAAAGCACAAGGTCGATGCACCATTAGGTGACCAGCATTACCTAAAAAAAAAACAACAAAAAAACTCTCTCACAGCCAAGTCAGCACATTTTCCCTTCCCCTGCCACCCCCTACCATTCTGTCTTTATTTATTTTGTGTGTTTTTCTAACCAGGACTTATTATCAGATGTGAGTGACTGAGGAAAGATGGACAAACTAAGATAACCAGCATTCACTTGGGTTGGCCAAGTGCTAAGCTTCTCTTTCACAAGTGACACTGGTATTTCAGTAATGATTTCCAAGAAGGATAAAGCTTGTATTAGTCCAGATTTTTGTTTTAAAAAAAAAAAAAAATCTCTTTTTCCACCACCTGCAAAATGCAGGAATGAAAGCAGTGTTTTCCCCAATGCATTTAGTGCCTAACTATCACAAATTAAGCATCACAAGTAAAGAAACAAAATGTTTAAATACTAGGACTTGTTTTGATGCATGAAGTTTTGTACCAGAAGACTGACAACAGCTAAGCAGGGCCTTGAAGGTAAAGCTTCAGCTATGTACCACCAACCACACAGGTGCTGTCAGCACCCAGTGTCCCACAGGGCCCCTTCCCAGCAGAAGAGGCATTCAAGGGAGCAGGGTTTTATGGAAAGGACATTTTGCTTTTCATCAGCACAACGATTATCTCCATGAAGTCATCAGGTCTTTTTGAATAGGTAGCAATGGGATTTGATGCTGTCCTCAGGTAGCTGCCAGGGATGTCCACAGAGCAGGAACTTGCAGGTGGGAATGAGGTGCAGAGATGAGTCTGTGATCTGGGCAGGCCTTGCAGAAAGTGCCCAAGGGAGGAGGAGAAAGAGGATTTGAAAGAGAAAGCAATAGGAGCACAGCAGAAGGAAGGAGTGGAAAGATCAGAGACTATATTGAGTAATATTGACAGAAAGTACACAGGATGACAGGTATTGCTGCAGGTACTTTGATGCAAGACTGAGCAGCTCAATAAAGAGCTCTAATATTTGGAAACTTAGGACTAACAGCAAGTCCTGAAGCTCTCATGCAGGACAAGCAAGCCATAACACTCAATCAGTCACACCACGATGCTTGGTTTGTTACCTTAAGCAACCCGAGCAAAGGAAACGTATCAATCACCTGAACCCTGCTCCATCTCAAAGCAAAGAGATCTCTGCCCAGGAGAAAGGCTACATTTACAAGGCAGAGGCAGGCACTGTGTGGAAGCAGAGGGAACATCTTGATTTCCATAACCAGTGTAAAGAATGGGTGGGGGGAGAACAGCTTCTGAGAATCATTCGGGGCTCTGGTCAGGGACGCTGGACTATGGGGAAAGCAGAAAACTACTCCAAATGTCAAATACCAACCTGTTCGGAAGCCTGACGGATGAATTGCAGCAACTTTAACTCCCCATTTGGAAAGCTCTTGCCTCATTACTCCAGAAAACATGGACAGAGCTGCTTTTGATGCACCATATGCAGCATATCTTGGTAGTGGAATGCCTCCTGCAGGAGCAATATAAAGAAGATAAAGCTCGACGCTGGCTCTTTCCAGCCTTTCTTTTTTGTGATTTAGAAGGAAGATTATAGCACAACCAAAATTATGTGGCTCTCCCTGAGGTTAAAGGCAAGTCAGAGGGGGTATCATTCCTTTCTAGAGGTTAAAACAAAAAAAGTGAAAGTTCTAAATTAGCAGTTGCTTGTAGCAGCTCTGCACAGTAACACCTAGTAAGACACCTTGTATGGCAGAAAAAATAAACTGCACTGTGTTTAAGGGTAAAAATTGCTGAAAGTCATGATTGTTAGTTTCAGAAACAGATTATGTTTTAGCTCACATAAACAGTGAAGCAATAGTTTAATGCTCCTGCTCTTGCTGTCACCTTAACACGAATTTCAAGCTCCTGCTATAAACCACAGTTACAAAGTAATCTCAGTTCTAGCTTTATAAAGCAAATTTATCTTCCAGCTCTTCCAAGACAGTTTCAGAAAGATCAGAAACAGGAGTGCAAGAGTGGGTTAAATCTCTGCAGACAAACCAAAGCTGGAATCACACCCCTGAGGCAACAGAACTCCCTGAGACAGATCTAGAAGCAGATCTCCTTCCTACAATCATACCCTTCCTTCTCCAATCCCAGCAGCATTTGTTTAGACAGAACAAATAGAAAGCATTCAGTATTTTAGGTGCATTTAAAGTAAATCCATATGTTTACAAAGCAAAAGCTTTGAGAAAATAACATCTTCCAAACACAGATCTCCTCTGTTTCAAGAGTTGGCAGACTGTCACTTCAGTTTTAATAAAAATCCAAAACCACTTTGAGCATCTCCCCACCTTCTCCACAAGCTTGGTGTTGTCACCACACTGAAGAGTTGCCACAGGCTGTATTGGTACAGCAAGCAGGAGGGAATGGAATGGGTAACCCTTCTCTTGGAGGCACACCACTCCTCCTGCCTGCATGGGCAGCTGGCCACATCCTCCAGTACAGGCTGTGTTTCAGACATCACACATTTATCTCAATGTATTTGAACCTTTTAAAAGGGAATTCTTTGATACAGGGGAATTTTCAGGTAAGACACTGGTGCCACTTGTTGGGTTTTGTACTGTAGCAACCAAGGTATCACAGAGGCTTCTCACACAGAGTCATTCCTTTGAAGAAGTCAGGTCAGTTATATGTTAATTATTCTTCTGTATGTATCTGAATAAGTTTGAGTTTCAATGGGCTTGAGCCAATTGAATCACCAATTTTTTCCCTCCGAGGTCAGGCTAACCTCAAGTTCAATCAAATTGGCTCTACACAGACAGGAATAGATGCAGCACAGTGAGACCTCACTAACTTTTCTGCTAATGTTTTACCAAAGGACCCTCAGATCCTGTGTTAAGAGGAAGCTATTTACCCAAACCAGTCCTCATGCAAGAACATCTGTGCAAACAGCTATAGTTTAAGCAGGGTCATTATAAACTCCTGTAAGGGCAAATTACTCAGCACAAGGAAGCTCTTCATTTACCCCTGAAAGGCAGCTCAGATTCATGTCAAGAATTAAGACATTTTCCCCAAAACATGGAATGTGTAGGCTTCACTTGGGTGCTCAGAGAAAATAGAGGTCTCTGTCCTCTATCTCTCTGCTTGCAAGGTCTAATGGACAGAGCAGCACTAGAAAGGTCCTCCTGATAACTCTAATATCTTTAAGAGTCAGCAACAAACCATAAACACAGGCATGCAGGTACAAAACATACTTGGGATTAAAAAAATAGCCACAGAACACAACAGTTTCAAACTAGGCTGAGGGCACATCCTCAATCTAAGCCATGAGCATAAGGCAGCACCTGCAAAATCCACCTCAGCTACACAGCAGGAATTGAGTGGACTGCACAGAAATAAGGTCCAGGATAACAAAAAGCAAAGGAAAATTTGGGAAGCAGATGATATGGTAAACCTTTAAAGAGGTCTTCAGCTAAAATACTTTCCAGATCATAACATTCTGCTTCTAGTAGGTTTCAGTTTCAAAGGATCATTCCTGCTCCTCAGCTGTTGGCAACCAGATATTGTATTATTTCTATTCCTACATCTGAGCATCTCAGCTGTCCTCCTAGAATAGAAGGTCACATTATAAAGGCATATAGATAGTAAGCACAGGATCCAATTTACAGCAGAGAACTGGAGAAGATGCCATATGCTCCAATTTCTAAAGAGCAAAAATAAAAAACAATTACCACTTTGCTAAGATGTTAGACTTTATTTTGGAGAAAATAAACAATACTTTTAAAGACATATAAAGACACATTCTCTTCAGGTCTCAGGTTATCAGCAGATCATGCTCTAAGACAGTAGTTTGTAAAGAACCATAGGATGCAGCAAATAGATGACTGCCTTCTGTCCCTGAAGAATTAAGCTTTGAGGCATCTCCATCGCATGGTTCGATGGCACAAACTGAGGTGGACACAGACTTCTGCTGGAACATGTTACAGAAACATGCCTGATAAAGCACCCATCTTCCTGGAAGCTCACTAAGCTACCACCCAGCATCTATAGCACAAGATCTGGATTTTACTGTCTTTTATATAACAGCACATTTTTATCCATATAAAACTTTTCTGCTTTAAGGGCTGCCTTCTAGGAATAGTCTCCTAAACAAAAGGAAATCTGCACTTTTTACCTAGATCCCAGCTCCCTAGGTGTACTGACAAGCAGGACTAAAGGGTTTTGCTGAGGAGTTAGTTGTTTTTTTTCCTGTTGCACCAGAAATTTGGTCCTTTAGTTCAACTCACCTGCCATGCTGGACACATTAACCAGCCTCCCCTGGGATTTCCGAAGTAACGGTAAGAAGGTCTTGGACATCTCTACAGCCCCAAAGAAATTCACCTCCATGCATTGCCTGTATGTGCTCATGGGCATCAGCTCAGCATCAGCAGGGAAGCCCAGGATGCCTGCATTGTTCACAACACCCCAGAGTCCTGGAAAGAGGAGAAAGCACAGGGTTGCTGTAGAACAGGAAACCAGCTCCACAAAGATTAAAGTGATGAGCTGCATGGTGCCTTTAGATCAAAGCAGAGATGATCTGCAGCTACAGACACATGGTACACAACCCATGACCAATCACCACCATTTTTGTGCATCCCAGAAAGCAGAAGTCACCTACATAAATACATGGCTTCCTACAGACTGTGGCTTGGAAATGACCTACACACAAGATGCAGCTTGCAAGCAAGTACACTGTACTCCCATGAGAATGGTGTGATGGTTTGGGAGTTCCCTGGCCCCCACACTTTGTAAAATCACCCAGACNACAAATGGAAAAAAAAGCTGTACCTGTATTTTGCACCTTCTCTGAGACTTTTAGATAGGCCTCCTTGACTTGGGTGACATTGGTTATATCCAGCTGCAGAAGAGAGAGTCTCTGAGAACAGGTCCGTCTCAGTTCCTCAGCTCCTGGTCCATCCTTATTCAGAACTCCAGCAAAGACGACAAAACCTAAGTCATCCAGGTGCTTAGCCAGAGCGTGGCCAATTCCAGTGTCACTTCCTGAAAGCACCAAAGAGACACTTGACAAGTGAGTCCTTCATAAAAAGCAAAGCAGCACATACTGGAAACATGCAAATGTAACCGAAGAGAGGATGAAATAAAGTCACCGAATTATGTAGGACAGTAAGAAGAAAGTTTCAGATCTGAAGGTTTGAGGAGCTAAATACCTGCACATTCCACAAAGACTGATAGACCACATTCTATCAGTTTTGAGATGACTGCATCAGTTCACACTCTCTCACTGACAGATTCTCAGACTTACTTCGTCATACACAGTAAATCATAGAATGGTAAGGTTGGAAGGGACCTCAAGGATCATCTAGTTCCAATCCCCTGCCATAGGCAGGGACACCTCCCACTAGTACAGCTCACTCAAGGCTTCATCCAACCTGGCCTTGAACACCTCCAGGGAGGGAGCATCCACAACCTCCCTGGGCAACCTGTTCCAGTGTCTCACCACCCTCACTGTAAAGAATAAATAAAACTCTGGATTTAGTTTATAAAAATATTCAGATTGAAACACGGTAACAAAAGTATCTGGGGGAGGAAAAAAAGAGAGAAAACACAAAAATATTTTTATTTGAAATTTCAGATGGACAAAGCAATTAGTGCACTGAAAGTCAAACTGTTGGATTCTGTTTCTTAATCCAATGTAGCAGTATTTTATTCAAACATCTACTACCCAGATCTTTCTGATAAACGTTCTTGTCCTAGGCTGCAGCCAAGCCAAAACTAAGCAACTCTAGCTGCAAAGGATTTCCAGTGCTTCCAAACCTTAAGAAAGTCTCAGAATGGCATCAGCTGTTCAGTTCATGCAAACTTGCATCAGAATTTCTCTTAGCACCTCTAGCCTCTTCCAGGCCTGATCCATCTAAAGCAATGAGCCACCAAATGCAGGAAGTGCCATTAGAGCAACCCCAGACACGACCTGTGCAATCACAACTGTGCACTTCTTCCCACCAGCTAACAATGATGAATATCTAACAAATGAGTCAGTTGATTCACAAGTCTCCATTTGACTGCTGCTCCTATCTTAAGATACTTCCAACTGTTTTCTCCCCTGCTGTCTAAATTCCTGTTTCCATTCTTCCCGCCTAAATTTCTTGGCAAGGGAGGAAAGGTTTCAACCATCCTCACACCAAGACTCCAAATGAAGTTACACAGGGCTCTGCTAGAGGCAGGGGAGGAGGTTATAGGGGTTGTGCTGCAGGAGTTTTGCCAAGGATAAAATTGAGAAGAAAATGAGGAGTTTAAGAAAGTAATGCTGTTTCTGCACTGCAAAGCAGATATATCAGCGTGCCCCACAATACTGCACCACAGCCTCCACTGTAATTGCCACAAAGGATGCTCCTGGGTGCTGATGTGCACCCAGGTTCATGGGGCTATCCCAGGGCTTGGCTGTCTCAGAATATCAGGTTGGAAAAGACTTCAAGGATCAGCCAGTCCAACTTTTATTAGGAAAAGCAGTCTAGATAAGACAGCCCAGCACCCTGATCAGCTGAATCTTAAGTGTCCGAGGCTGGGGAGTCCACCACTTCCCTGGGGAGATTCTTCCAGTGGTTGATCCTTCTGACTGTGGTAGCATCTTGTTGTGTAAAGGCTCAGCTCCCAAACCCACCTACCTGGCTGGAAACCTGAATGTGGGACAACAGGCTGGGACTCCTGCCAATTTTTCCACTACCTCCTTGTTTGTGAAAGAGCTGCCATAATCCCTGCTTAACCTTACCAGAAACTTTAAAAGGGTAATCTGCCATTTCAGCACACCAAGGCAGATACTATCATAGGTATTCACCTGCCTGTTCCTGCACTCAAAATCCATAGTCAACAAAACTTGACTGCCAAAAAGACTCATCCTAATCATGCTAGATCTTCACCTCTAGGTTCTGTCTTTTCAATGGGGCTTTAGTCTTGAAATAAATTCAAAGTGATTTGAGTGAATGTACTAAACGCCTGGATCAATGTACAATGTTGTATAGAATTACTCATGCTCCGCTTAAGCCTTTTTTTTTAAAGGGGGGGGGGGGGAAATTGTCATTTTTTTGAAGTCTGCAGCTTGTTGAAGATGCAGCAAGCACCACATAGATCACACTTAGCTCCTCACAGCCCTGCCTCAAAAGAGAAGAGAATGAGCCTGCATTCTTGGAATTCCCTACAGAGATGTGAGGAGGTCTGGAAATACCCCAAAGATAAGATAAATTTCTGGGTTTGGGGGTGAGGTCTTTCTTCCTTTTGCTTTTAGTGAAAACCACCTATTTCTGGATCAAATCCTTCCCAGCAAGCATGCAGTCACAGAGCTACATATTACTTCAGTCTGTCCTTTTGAAGTTAAACTGTGATGTCAGAGTGCTCAACAGATAAAGGAGGATGCAGTAATTCCAAGAAGGAAATAAAAAGTAGAGCTTCTGTGCCTGCTGCTGGGTTTGTCCCTGACTTTTATCAAGATAAATCAAATCTGAGTTTCGGACTTGTTTCTGAAGTCCAGAGAAACCATCCTTCAACTTAAAATTCAAACAGTAGTTGAGACTCTATAGGGAAGAAAGAGAGAATTTCCCCCTCCAATCCCTTGCTTCTACATCAGAAACAACAATTTGTGAGGGACTAGAAGATTTATTATAAGAAAGTCACTGCTGGCTGTAATTGTTCCTGAGAATTTAGAATATAATTCAGAATAGTAAGGTTGGAAGGGACCTCAAGGATCATCTAGTTCCAACTCCCTGCCATAGGCAGGGACACCTCCCACTAGTACAGGTCACTCAAGGCCTTGTCCAATCTGGCCTGGAACATCTCCAGGGAGGGAGCAGCCACAACCTCCCTGGGCAACTTGTTCCAGTGTCTCACCACAATTTAGCATCCACTCACACTGGGCATCAGAAGTGCCAAGTCACACGTCAAGAATGAAAAGACCAAGTTAACTAGAGAAGTTCATCTCACTACACACAGAATATTTAAGACAAGAATTTTACAATTCCTGCTACTTCTGATCTTTGTGGCTATTTAGTTTTGAAGGAAGTTGGCTACCAAGTCTACCAAACCACACTACAGCATTCACATGCCCAGGAGCTTCTGTTTAAGGCCAGTGAAACAGTCTCAGCAAGAGGATGGACAGAATTGTTCCACCAGTGACTTTAAAACTGCTCACGTGCCCACAGTTATTCATGTGGGGGGGGAAATTGACAACTGGGCGGTTTTCCCTTGGCATGGTACACTGGTGAACTGCTGGGTTAAATATGTAACTCACAGCAGCACCTCTTCAAGACACATCCAAAGAGGACCTGAACAGCATTTGACGAAACCCAGGCAGAAAAGCACAGAGATTACTCCATCCTCTGGCCAAAGGAAGCTGTCTCAGCAGTGATATGTGGCAGCTGCGTTCCTAACCCGAAGCACAGCAGCATTCCTAAACTCTGCAGGGCTGAAAGGAGGGGAAAAGAGGGGAGGGAAAAGAAAAAAAAAAAAGTTAAAAAAAAAAAAATTACCATTTACCAGGAAGTGCTCACCTCAGATCTTGTCTAAATTGGATAAAATGACACCAAAATTGATTTAAAGGCACCTTACGGCTGCACGTGCATGCAGATACACATTCTGGAGCTGGCATGGAGAAGAGTACTACAATTAAAGCAATTTAACCATGTGCTAAGTAAAACTTTGGTTCAGTTGATGGAGGGTTTGATTGATTGCATACCGGTCTGGATCAAATAAAGACCAAGAAAAGCCTCCTCAGATGTGTGAGCTGTCAGAGGTGTCCGAACTTGCATTTCTTCAGGACAGTTGCAGCAGAGGTACAAAGAAAGCACACTGACTTACTGGAACATTCCCAAATGTTCTTCACTCCCCCATATTGTTCTAATTCAGATTTTCTAGAGAAGGTAAGCTCCAAGGTAGTGCTTTTTACTTAAGAACCGCAGTCTTAAAAAAAACAAGGAGATGCCCAGGTGCAAGCACAACCCCTATCTCTTCAGGGGTGGGACAAGAGTGCTCCCCACTCCCCTCCTTCACCAGCCATCTATATTCATCTCAGACACCTGTAGGGAGAAACCCAGCTGGCAGATAAACCAAGAGAGGAGAACTTGCTGCTCATCTTGTCCTCTTAACTTTTGTTATTTAATTGCCCTAGTAGTGCTTGCTAGGCAAATTTAAATTATTTCCAGGTGTCCCTATAAAACAAAATGAAATTATGCAAGAAACAGATCTTAATTCAGCTTTCCAGAAGGGAAATACAGAAAATAAAGGAAAAAAAAAAACCAAACCACCAAACGAAAACAAAAACCACACAAAAAAAGGAGCAAGTTAACAGTTCAAGAAGCAGTTGGCAGGCACTCAGGTTGAAAGTTTTCATTAACACAAACAGCATTTAAAATTTTAGAACAGGAGAAAAGCCTTAAAACTACAAATGCCATTCCTGCAAACTGAAAGTTGTGTTTCAAGCAGATCAGAGTGTTAATAGAGATTGAATTCATTAGCTCTGCACTTTTCACTGCTAGGGAAGGCAAATTATTTCAAGACATTGTTTCAAAGATGGCACCAAACCAGTGTCTGGAAGTTTATGCATGACATACATAGAGTGCACTGTGTAAACTGACACACTAAAAGATACTCATATATCCATAATCAGTGTAATAAATTCAAGTAAACAAAAAAGTATGAATGTAGTGTTTCAAGGCTTCCAGAAATTAATGTCTCTTCTTAAAATTAGACCATCATAAGTATTCTTAGGCTTTTTCCACCAGTTAATTTCACAAGTATGTCTAAAAAGCTACTTGAAAAGATTAAATGAGACACTAAAAAATAAATGGCATCATTAAGATGCTTTTCTACTTAATTCCAGAACACTTACTTACCTGGAGAAAGCATTTCTGGCAAAGCAAAATAAATGAGAGGGGGGGGAAAAAAAAAGTAATAACAAAAGGAAACCTTATGAGCATGCATTTCATAAATATCTCAGCCAAGGACACAAAGTTTTCCATCCCACATGTGAGAAAAGCCAGGTTTTTTTTTCCCCCGGAGCACATCTGCAGCACCCTACCTGTGATGAGGACAGCTTTGTCGCCCACGGGCAGCAGCGCCCTGCTGCCCAGGTACACAGAGATGAGGCACATGGCGCAAAACACCACCAGCCCCCCACCAGTGCCCAGCATAGCCACACACAGCAGCCCCAGCAAGGTGGGAAGGAGCCTCCAAAGCAGCAGGTTTGCTTTCTCTGCCGGGCTCCTCTTGGCTGTGTAGAACACAGTCGCCCCAAAAAGCATGGTGACACCCACACAAAGCCATCCAAGGAGATTGCTGGTGAAAGCATCCATCAGCAGGGGTGAGAAGCAGGCACACACACACCCCACCACCGGCTGGGTTAAAGCAGGTATTGCTACATGCAGCGTGTGTTATATAGGAGCAGGGGGTGGGGCAGAGAAAGGAGACTGTTTAAAAGGTTCGACATAATCTCACTTACCCTTGGCATCAGCAAGAAGCAAAAGCCTTCCTTTTCTTACCTTTAATTTCTTCAGCCTGACAGCTCCACCTTCTGAACAATATGCTGGCTGGATAATGATTGACAGCACTGGGAACTGACATGGTGTAGCAAATGAATTATTACATGTTCTGTATGTTTAAAGTGCCTTTTCCAAGGGACTGAAAAAGAACAGTTTTCTTTATGAGAAATAGTTGGAATTTCCTGCCTGTTAACTTTAGATGTAGTTTCACTGCAACTGATTTTTGATGGGCAATGACAAAACCAAGTCAGGACAGGGTTGTTTATTCTCTGTAGTGCAAACTGTGTGGTTAGAGTTGGATTTTATCGCCCACGAGCCACTCTCGTCTTTCAACAAAAAGCCCAGAATGACTTTCCTTGCTTTATTGCACACCTCTGGCTATTTACCTAACTCACATTCAGGAAATACCTACAGCTAATTGACATTCAGGGGGGTCTGGGAGACTGAGAAGGGGCAATTGCTGGCTTGCTGTTAAGAGCGTTAAGTGAAACACATGTAGCAGACTTGAGACTGAGTCTCTGGTCTTCCCCTTAGTTTTGAGAGGAATCACTCGTTCAACGCCCAGAGCAAGTTGGGTTTAAAAAAAAAAAAAATAAACCAAAAAGTGATCAATTAAATATCTCTGAGCAATTTAACACCTCCTGTGGTGCACTCTGAAAGTTATTTAAACAGTCAGAATGTTTTAAAATCCACTCAGCTGAGAGGATTGAAAAACAACTGAGGCATATTTAACGCTGCTTTAAAAAATCCTGGCTAAATGGTTAGAGAGATGAGCCTGAGTTATCACACAACAAGCTAACGTGATGTAGCTGGTTTGCTGAGAGAAAACATAGTGCTGACCTATTTTATTTCAGACACACACCGGAAGATTGAAGTGCAGGGTGTAGACCAAACATGATACACAAGCGCATTTCCATTCCATTATTCCTCTGGGGTTTTATGGGATGACAAATCTGTTGAATATATTTTTTTTTACAGCCAGAGAAAATGTTTATGTACCTCTATAGGTAGCTTACATTAGAGATGAGGTCACCCTCTTAAAGGAACATTACCCCTAAGGTCTGCCTGTCATTCATTACTGTAGTGAACACCATCCATCCATCCTCACGCCAGTGCACAAACTGTTTCCACTTTGCTTTGCCATTTGCTGCTTCTGATCTTGAGGTCAAATACACTTTGTTACAGCATCTTCTTAAAAATATCCTTGGAGAATTTTACTTTCTCTCTCCAACTAGTATTAATTGCATGATTTAGATGCCCACGAATGTGCTGGCATTTAAAGCATCCACCTGAGGGGACAGTGAGCCGGAGTTTTTGCATGGTGTGATGAGGGGTAGGAGTGAGCAGTTCCAGCCCTAAAGAGGTGAGTGAGGGGCCAGGCCATGGTGACCACCATGCCTAGTCCCTGCACAGCAAGTTCCATTTTAGTCTTTCCTCTGTTTCATGCTCCCTTGTTACTTCTCCCACTGAAATCTTTTTTTCCACATGCACATGCACATCCCTCCCTCCCTCACTGAATCATTGGGTGGGGGGATATATGGAGTGCTGGGGATGCCATGTGCATGCCTTATACACACACCTGCTGCTGTGTGCTTACACAACACCCATCTGCACCCATAACACTGCAGAATGACTGTGGGAAGGGCTGGTGGGCACTGATCTCTAAATTACTGTTGAATTTCTATCTTTAATACAAAATATAACCACTGGGGGCTTGTTTTAATGAGAAGCTGACCATGTGCTCACTCCATTGTATGAATAAAATTATATGTAAGCACATAGATCACATGCACCATGAGACAGGCTGCTATCAGAAGGGAGGGTGTGATCTAAAATTGGCTAAGAAACATTAACTTGGAGCACACACCTCATGAACCCTCCACACTGTCTCTGACACCAGCAGAGACAGATTGCTGCTGCTTGAGGATTTTTCAGCACAATTTAGCAATAAGGTAAGTTTTATCATCTCATGCTCACCATCCATCTTAAGAAAGCATCTACTTCCTTCTTCACCACTTTGGTCTGTCTCCAGTTCTCACAGCTGCACTCCAACACAGGGCTGCAATCATGTCTGCATTATTTCCCCTTTCTCTATGCCAGGCCTACCCATGCTATGAATATACATCCTCATCTCACCTTCTTCTTGATAGTTTTGCTGGAGAAGATACAGCTCCTCCAAATTATCAGGATGCTCATCAACAGGACATTTGTGTTACAAGGAGGATGAAATTGAGCTAACTGATTCTGAGCTAAACTTGATCTGCCTTTGCCGGGACATTCGTCTTTCCTCCCAGCTTTTCACCATCACACAATAATTCAATGCCCTTTGTCTTCATGTCCTGGCAATCTACATATTCTATACTGAGCCTTGAAGTTACATAGCTAACTCAAGCCAGTGCCAAGCATCAGAGGAATGACTCAGACCAGCCTCCTGGCTGAACTGTTGTGTTGTGTGATTGCCTACTCTCACCAAGCACTTTGGTCTCTGTGCATGTGTCTCGTGTGGGCCTTTGCACATCTCGGGTGTGCCCCACCATCGAAGTCTCTTCATGCTAAGTGGTAACTTTTAAAAGTCAACTGAAGCAATAGCAAAAGGTGCCCTTTCATGGAGAACAATCTTTCCACAGTAATCTGCAACAGTCACAGCATCTTTCACTCTGTGTAGTATCACTGTAGAAGACTTCACTCAGGACAAAGCAAGGACAGCTCTCCAATGTGTGGGATCTTTTTTGCAGGTATCCATTCACGGATTCCATGCACTTACTCTTTAGGCATAGCCACTTCTTCCCAGATACTAATTTACTTCCTGTTTCTTTAAACTTTTCTTCCATCATCCTTTGCTGAGTCTATTTTTCAGCATGATGGCTGCAGTCTGTGTTTTTTGTTTCTAATCTTAACACCAAAAAAAAAAATGCAAAATGTTCAGGTTCCCCTATTCCTTTGAAATGTGCTTCACAGCTTCTTTGAAGTGCACCACCAAGCTCTTTTTCTGTTCTGCTCTGGTAAGACCACTCTCCTGCTTTTGCTTTTCATGGCTCCACTTCTGCTTTAGAAGTTGTTCTCCTCTTTACTGTTTTTAGAGCCTCTGTGACTTTCCAGCATAATAGGAGCTTCCAGTTCAACCATGAGGCCTTCAGCATGTCTCTGCTACATTACCCTGCATCGTTTTTGTCTTGGCATTTTACAGAGCTAGTCAATGTTTATCTTTTCAGCATCTTCCCTTCTTCCAGAAGTACCACATGCCATATCTAATAGTTCCTTCTGTTGCAGCTGCCACATGAATTACATTGTCTAGAAGCATGAACACATTTTTCATACAGGTCCAGTTTCTATCCAAGCTTCCTCTGCCTCTGCCAGTTACAGATTTGCTTTTCAGTTCAGGCTAGAATTTCTTACAGAACCCTTCAGTTTTCCATTTTGCTCTTTTTGCTGATTCAGGCTTTTTCAGCTGTACAATGTAATAACTGTCACTCCCAAAAGCAGCTGCAACGTGTGCTTCGTGTGCTTTTGTGGCTTGGGTAGAGGATCTGCACTTCCAGTTCTGTAGGGAAGTTCTTGGCTGCAGGGCTTTTCTTGGAAAATCATTTCAGCAGAAAATAGGTTGGAGTCTGTTTCACCAAACAAGTCATTAAACAAGATAGAAAAATGATTCTTGTGAGTAAATACATCTTATGGGCAGGGGAAAAAATTAGCTATTTTGACTACACCTTCTGAGAGTACATCAACACCTTCATACATGTGGATTTTTGTGGACTTAATGGCTACAACAACTGCTTGTCAGCTGTAAGTCCTTGATGAAGAGGCTGTTGGGCTTGCACAAACAAAACTCATTTAGGCAAACAGACTTTGTTCCTACAACTAATACTGAACTTCAATACAAAGGCTGAGGTAATCCTCTGCCTTCAGCCAGTTATCTATTCATGCACTCAACTTGGAGCACATGAATTGTCCCAGTAAAGACAACAAAACTATTAGTCTGCCTAAAGCTAGGAATGTAGCCAAGTACCTCTGTGAATTAAGATCTCTGAACTTAGAAACATGTACTGAATAAGGGGGGGGGGGGGGGGGGAGATTTGGGGTAGGNAAGATTATGTGTAGCAGAAAATAAGGCTGTCTAGCCTCTCCTTTGTCTTCAAACTATTTCTTTAATAGACCCTTAGGGGAAATAATTCCTGTCAAATAAAGTACATATCCATTAAAGAAAAGTAAGAAGGACATTGAACTCTTGGAGCAGGTCCAGAGGAGGCCACGAAGATGCTCAGAGGGCTGCAGCAGCTCTCCTATGAGGACAGGCTGAGAGAGTTGGGGCTCTTCAGCCTGGAGAAGAGAAGGCTACGAGGAGACCTTATAGTAGCCTTCCAGGATCTGAAGG
>WBNM01029455.1:53455-72652 GCA_013399055.1 Ramphastos sulfuratus
GATTTGCAAAAGACGTAACTGTAGTCTGCATCTTCCAGTCCTGCAGCAGCTCCATCTTTGCTTTGAAGCAATAAGTCTCATAATAACATCCCATATGTGCTGGTTTGAGGCTAATTGAAATATTTTAATGGAAAAAAAACCAAAAAATATTGTAGGCTGTGAAAAGAAAACAATGGTGGTGTCTACTTCACTCACAGGCTTGCTGAGATGTATACAAACAAGGACACAAATATAGATAACACAGAGTCTTCTCTCCGGGAGCTGGTATGTCTTCTGGCCTTCTGCTGTGTAACCCAACTAATCATTCTGCTTCTAACCCCCCTTGCATGTAAGGCAGACCCTGGGATAAGGTAGAGGTGTGGAAAGAAGGTGGAAGAGTGGTTGGGAGCCCCTCCTGGGGACTCTGATTGCTGGGAGGGGTGTTGTGTTTCTGTATTACCTTTAACTTGTCTATTTCTGTGAATATTCCTGTATATAGTGTATATATCTGCTCGTAAATTGTGCTAAGCTGTAAATAGAGCTTCAGTCCTTAACTTCCAGCTGGCTGAGTCTAGTCTGGGTGATTTTCATAGAGTAGGGGGGCAGATAACTCCCATCACACCATATGAAACGAAGCCATGGGCTGTAAGTTCTGCCTTGGTATTTACATGAACTCTAATACACCCTTTATAAATTTTCTGCAACAGACAAAACATCTTAAATCAGTGAAATCATTAAGATTATGAGCACGTCTTTGTATTTGAAAGGGAGGGTATCTTTCTTTTAGTCTCTAGATATCTATGGTCTCTAGGCTTTCAGGAACAGTGGAGTACAGGCTTTCCAAAACAAGTCATTTTTTATCAACCCAATTGTCATTATTTTCCAAAAAGAGGATAGAATCAGAAAACCTAAAGGCAATTAGGTACACTACAGGAAGTTAGCCAGGAATCATCTCTAGGTTATCTTTATGAGAAATTACACTTGCCTGCCTTTCTTCTGTCATCCAGTAACATGAAACAGCTTTCACAGAGCCATCAGTGCTAGAGAAGAAGAGATACCAGTTTATCTTAGTCCACTTCTCTGACAGCAAGACTCTAATATTTCCTTTGGTACATTCAGAGTAGAATTCCAGCCCTGCCTAGAACAGAGCACGGCATAATGGTGCCTCAATACAGTAGAAAGATGCAAGCCACATTCTGGGCTGGAAGATTAGTTTGTGTTTCCAACTAGATTTTTATTATATCTCTCTATTCCCTTCCCTACAGCTTTGTCTCTCTAAAATTAATGGTAGCATCTATGTGTTCAGAACACAAAGGATTTCCACATTTTCCTAGCCCCCAGTCTGCTCACTTCTTTGCAGGTGCTTCCTGAAATGCAACTGCAGTTTTGCCTGCCTTATTTCTGGAGGGTTTCTCCTAACCACAAGTCATATAGACAGTATCTACATCAGAAAAAAAGAGATACATTTCTGCATCAGACCAGGTGAGACAATTGGGGCTGTTCAGCTCAAGAAGAGAAGGCTCAGGCAAGACCTTATAGCTACATTTCAGTATTTGAAGGGGACCTGCAGGAAGGCTGGGGAGGCACTGTTTAGAAGGGCTTGTAGCAATAGGACAAGGGGCAGCAGTTTGAAACTGGAGGAGGGTAGATTTAGGTCGGACCTCAGGAGGAAGTTCTTTACAATGAGAATGATGAAACACTGGAACAGGTTGCCCAGGGATGTGGCTGAGGACCTGTCCCTGGAGACATTCAAGATTAGACTTGATGCAGTCCTGAGCAGCCTGATCTAGTTGGAGGTGTTGCTGTTCACTGCAAGGGTGACCTCTGAGGGTCTCCTTCCAACATGATGCAATTCTGTAGATCATTTTTGTGTAACTTCACCTCCTGCATGATTTCAAACAATGTCAGGTTAGAGAAACACCCAACCTTTTCCACACCTGTTAACAGCAGACCACAAAATGTTTTCAAATATTTAAGTATTATCTATGCAAAAGCTACATAATTTTTATCATAGTTGAATTCATAAATAAACAAGGTGAAGATGGGGGCAAGCAGAAAAATAGGAATACATGGTACTAAAAGTCTGATTAAAGCATGGATAGACAAGCTAAGTAGCTAAGACAGGTAACAGCAGTAATGGAGATGCCAACTTCAGCAATCCCAGTTCACCAGGGACTCAGGTACATGTGGTAGATTATTTTAGTTCTCATTGAAATCTGGGCCCTATAGAATTCTCATAAATATTGAACCAAGTGGTGCTAACTTGCAACTAGCTTAAACACACCTCTTCAATCAGACCTTTGAGTGAAATCTAGACAAGGACTGAAAAGCAAGACTTATCATAGAATGGTAAGGTTGGAAGGGACCTCAGAGATCATCCAGTTCCAACCCCCTGCCATAGGCAGGGACACCTCCCACTAGTACAGCTCACTCAAGGCCTTGTCCAACCTGGCCTTGAACACCTCCAGCGAGGTTGTGGAGCACAGAATCACCCAATGTGATCCCAATCTTTGATCACATTGGGTGATTCTGTGCTCCACAACCTCCCTGGGCAACCTGTGCCAGTGTCTCACCACCCTCACTGGAAAGTTTTTGTTTCAACAAAACAAATGCTCAACTCCAAGCCTGTCTGCATTTCTCTCTTTTGCCCCCAGGAAAAAGAAAAGAAAAGAAAAAAAGTTCCTTCAAACTGTGTGTGTGTGTGTGGGTGGGATTTACTACATTACCAATGTGATTTCTCATTCATGGTATACAGTGACAATATTAAAAATAAATTATATATGACTTGGAGCCCCAGAACACATCTGTGAGATTTGAGCCTGGGTTTTATCAAAGGGGATGAAAGAAAACGCGTGGTAGCACCGCCGCATTGTCACTCAGGTTATTAACTCTGCACATCTGCAAAAGGCCTTTCCTCCCATCTGCAAACTCTTAAAAACATCTCTGCCTCTCATAAACAGAATTCACTTATTTTTAGGTTCTTTTTTCCCCTCCCAGTTACATCAGCTAGTCTTTGAAATGAAAGCCTAAGCAAAATGAGATGAAAAATGAGCGATGACTCAAAAAGCATTAAGTGATCAACCATGACAAAGTGTCACCTGCCCTCCATGTATTCTGTTTTCTGTCACTTGAAGGACAAGTCCCTCACTTCCAAATGGTGAAGCCATGTATTTTTCCTGTTGAGGAATCGTGACCTCACTCTGTGTGTAATCAATGACTTACATTATTATTGTGATTGAATGTGTTTGCTACACACTGAATGTCACTGATTTCTCCTTTAAGGCTGCAGATCTGAAGGGCATTCCTTGTTGCTTTGCAGTAATGTTTGCGCTGGTTGTGAACTGCTGCAATTGCATTCAAATGTTGTCACCAAGACCAGCTCTCTGTCAGGAATGACTTAGTGATAGATGATTCCCTTCCCATGGAGCAGGAGAAAAAAAACTAGATGACCTCTCAAGGTGCCTTTCAGGATCTGTGGGGGGGGTTTGATGGTTCTATGGCAGGTAGCATTTTAGCTAAATGGTATATTTTCTTTTTCTGTAGGCAATCCACCAACTATGGAAAAATCTGTATACTCAGTGTCATTTTTTGTTGATTTGTTTCCTTTTATTATATTGTCCATCTTAGACATTTTATATCATGCAGCAACCTTAACCCCTGACTCAAAAATTGTTTCGATGTAAGCATATCTAATACCATTAAAATCACTATGACTACCCACACATAAAACCAGACAGAGGATTTAATAGGTTGCTGAATGACAGTCCCAATGCCCATGAGGTCTAAATGTTCCTTGAGAGCTCAAACCCACAGATGTTTCTTAAAAATGAACACAGATATTTACATGCAAGTAAAGGACAGAAATATTCATATCCATGCATTTAAACCTGCAGAGTTAGATCCTGTCCTAAAGACCTCCTACTTCTCGATTTGAGACAAGATAACAGATTCATGCAAATGAACCTGCACCATAAAATTATTCTTTCAGCTCTGCAGGTGACACAACTACCAAGTGCAACTTTAAAGAACTTCTCCAAGTTCTAAAGTGATACCCAAACTGGCACAGGTTCTATGGGGATAAGTCTGCACAGACGCTTCACACTAATCATCCCTTGCAGGGGATTCCTTCCTGAGCTCTGCAGAGTTCGTAACTTGTTTTATTAATACTGTACATTATCACTTGACTTTTAGTTTTCATTTCAAAACTGCTTTTTAACAACATATATGGCAGCCTCAGGGCAAACCTCTTTCTTGGATGCATGCAAAGTTTGCTAGAACCACTGAGGACTATGCAGGCATAGCTTCAAAGGCAGATTTGGGACCTATAACTTTAATTCATCCAGTGAATGGAGCTCCAAAATCCATTAAGAAAAAATAACCAGTAACCATCTGTCTTTATTCATCAGGCTGAAAGCAGTTAATCAAACCTAGTGGACATTTTTACTTTTTTTCTTTCTCTCTCAACAGCTTTGAACACAGATGCAGCCTTTCCATAATTAAGCTGAGCATAGTAGCTCCTAGACAGATTAATTCCAGAGAGCTTGTCAAAAATGTCAGATGGCATATAGGTTCTGTGTCTTGTCTCTGGGATTTCTGGCATTTTTATATTTGTTTATATATAAATATATGGGCAGATTCAGGACATAATTATTAACAGCTGCATACAGCCTTCATTTTTAACTCATTACAATGACAGCAGTGTTAGGATAACCCATTCTCTATGGTAAGGTGCATTTCCTCTCTCTCTGTAGGGATGCAAGTCAGGATATCACCTCCACAGTGAACAAATGTCTCTGGGAAATGAACTGAAACATGGGATCCAAATGGCCACCAGAAGGCAGCTACTTTTACTCACTGCTGAACCACATTTTCACTAGTAACTGAAGGGCAAAAATCTTTGTAAACTAATTGACAGTGTTCTAAATTAACCTAAAGATGTTTCAAGTTACCAGAGCTACATTCTGACAAGCTGGAATAGGATCAGATCACTCATGCATAACAACTATTCCAGACATGTGTTTTCAGGAACATTCTCAGATGTATGATATAGTTTCTATCACCTTTAAAAGAATATACATGGGTATACCAGGTGGCTTTTAGATCTTGATTGCTATTAATAATGAGCTCATATGCATTTTCAATTCCCCTTTTTTTCTGAGTTCTAACATTTTAAAGCAGAGAGCATCTCCAGTTCTTAAAGATTTTATGTTACTTGTTAAATATTCTGGTTTTCCAATTGAGCTCTACAATCAAATTTATGGACTGAAGCTAGGATTTAAAAGTACCGGCTAGGAGCAATTTTTGCTTCCTTCAAACTAGGCTTTTATTTTATTTTTAAATAAGTCAAATATATTTTTGTGTGGTTAAAATTAGAATTTCGAAGTCAAGTAAAAGTCTTCAAGTTCTTTCCTTTACAACTGGTTACAAAGAAGAGTTCATTACTATTACTTTTGGTGAAACAACACAGAGGAAGCCATTCAATGGCTCTAGAAAAAGTCAAGGAGTGGGCTTTTAAAGCAGTCATGAAGAGTGGACCACAGGAAGTACCAACAGAAATCATGAAAAGTGGCTCTAGAAGCAGTCATGAAAAGTGGACCACAGGAAGTACCAATAGAAATTATGAAAAGTGGTTCTAGAAGCAGTCATGAGAAGTGGACCACAGGAAGTACCAACAGAAATCATGAAAAGTGGCTCTAGAAGCAGTCATGAAAAGTGGACCACAGGAAGTACCAACAGAAATCATGAAAAGTGGCTCTAGAAGCAGTCATGAAAAGTGGACCACAGGAAGTACCGACAGAAATCATGAAAAGTGGTTCTAGAAGCAGTCATGAGAAGTGGACCACAGGAAGTACCAACAGAAATCATGAAAAGTGGCTCTAGAAAAAGCCAAAGGATGGGCTTTCAAAGCAGTCATGAAAAGTGGACCACAGGAAGTACCAACAGAAATCAGCAGTTACTGGCCAAACTTCAAGAGTCAAACTGAACTGCAATTTTTTAAATGACAGGAGTCTAAACCATGGACTCTGGTTGTATACTCAGGAGTGACATTTTGCCTCCATATGTTTAATCGCTATCACTCTTCTACCTCCACAGATATATTCAAAATAGGAAATGGAAATGAGGCACCCAACTATGCTTGGAAAGCAGGCAAAAAATTGGTAGCTTTAGTACCTCTAGATGTTGAACACAACAGCAGAAAATAGAGAGCAAAGAGGTATTTTCAAGAAAAATTGTGCTGGCACAACCTCTTTTTAAATGGTGCTCTTTCCCCTCAGGGATATTTAAGCACTTAGCTATCATAAATGCTCTAAAAGGCAAGATAGAATTAGTGTTCCCACAGTACACATGAATGAAGCAAAGGAGAGGTCAGCTTCTAATTACTCAAAAAAATCACAGATGAAAAGTTCCATATCATGGCACTTAGTCCTGGACACTGCTGACTGAATAACCTGTCAGTAGCAATCAACTTGACAGGAAGTGCTCGTTGAGTACAAGCAAGCTAAAAACCATCAAATAATGTTTTATAGACATCATAACGCAGCTTAAAGGTCAGCAGAGAATCATGTTGTAGATGCTTATTAAAAAATTCCTCTGGAGAATGAGAGAAACAGGAGAAAAAGCAGGAAAATGCCTAGCTGAAAAAAAAAGCAAGTGAGCAGCAGCAGCTGAAATTGCAGACTCATCAGAAGAAGGTGTTAGTACTCTCTGCTGCATCAGAGAGTGGAGAACATAGACACACACATGTAAATGGACAGATCCAAGTGAAAGGAAAATCACTTTTACAAAGTTGGCCAAGGAAAAAAAGACATTAATGATCTAAGGGAATTTTTCCAAAATCCTGAATAAAAAATATTATTGCCCGATGACACTGCCCACAGGTTGTTACCAACTATGATACACAGCCTGGCTGCTGTGATTCACAGAAGGGTTTTCTAGACACAAGATATTCCTCTTCTCCTGTTTACTTTTTCTTATGTTATCATCTCACTTGATTCACATCTGCTATCATAGTCTAGATTTCAGTATTATCATAGAATCATAGAATGGTAAGGTTGGAAGGGACCTCAAGGATCATCTAGTTCCAACCCCCTGCCATAGGCAGGGACACCTCCCACTAGNCTAAAAGTGAGGCTCTTCCTACTTATTCTTTTGTTTTTAAAGGCATAGTGTCTTTGAGTGGAATCAACTCACCAGCAAAACCAGTCTCAGGTACAAGCTGTATCTACACTGCAGCACAGCTGTGTTTTGCTATGATTTGTGGATGAAGTATGAATGAGATGCTAAGCCAGGTGAAGTTCTTCACGGGACACTGGTTTTCAGAGCTGCTACAGGTTCAGTCCTGACTATTGCCTTCATTTTACAGTTCTGGCAGGAATTGTTTGCACCCAGCTCTTAGGTTTTCTATTCACCTTTCAAACAGCTTCATTGATTCTTAGTCCAGTTAGAAGAATCCACCCACTGTGTGATTTCTAATAAAGGATGCTCCATGCAAAACTCTCTGGATTTTACTAACAAGGGTCAGAAAAGAGGTAGTCAGAGAACGGAAAAAGTGCAGTGGTAAGGCTCCACTCAGGCAGATGAGTATCTTTAAGGGCTAAGAATCATAGTCATTTAGGTTGGAAAAGACTCTTAAGATCACTGGATACGTGACAAATTAGACTCTCTGAAAGCTTGTCAGCATGTTAAAGAGTTCCTGTGACCTCACAAGGCTAAACCATAGCCCAGCACATTATGGTAACACACCTGCTCCAATTGAGATACATTTAACAAATTATCCATTAAAATCAAAGTTCAAGTTTACAATAGTGCAAGCCAGAATATAAAGAGTAAAATACAAAGACTTCTAAGGAAAAGGTGAGAAGTGGCAACAATTGTTTTCATCCATTCTTTTGAATGTCACTGTATGCTTGCATGTTGTGCTGTTATAAAGCAGCCTCTTTGTAATCTCCAAGGCACTAAAATGCCAGAGAATATATAAAGCTTTTATAAAATCAGAACTTAGAGTAAAGGAACACGAAGACTTAGCTGAAGGGTATTAAAGGCTCATGTTTGGTACTTCACCTGCAAGACTACAGTTCAACTACAGAGTCAAAACTGGACAGCTCCATCACCCATAGACTTCAGAAACTGCACCTGAAATAGAACATTCATAACTCAGAGGTTGTAAATGCAGCCAAAGAACACGTGTGCCAAAGGAAAAAGAGATTACCCTGACAACCTTTTTTAGAGTGCTGTTGGACAGTCCTCCAACATGAGGCACTGAACAAGGGATATTAAAAGTTCCTATCCCAAAGCACCTTCATCCCAAGCTATCAGGCCATGATACTAACTTCAGCTGTTAAGGCCAGAAGCACCCAACTGTCAACTTCTTAGAGAAAACTTAATAACTCAGATAACCTAATATTTATAATTTTAACACATTCAAATTAAGGAACACATCAATGATGTGCACCATCAGTGATTGCAGCAAGATTATCTATAAAAGATGGGTTCAGTGGCAGGAGACGTTAACTGAGACCACCTCTTAAAGTATAACCTATAGGAACTGGAGGCCTGCCTCCTCATTCAACCCTTGGACTGCTTCAGAGGTAATGAGAGGAGTAAGTTTCCTACCTAAATGGGAGGAATGCTTGTAGCCTATTCACAAGGTTCATTTCAACCTTCAAATTCTCTTCAAGTTAATACACTTCAGGACATGATGAGAACTCCATACTGATCTGTCACTGACAAAAGGCTTACTGAAAAGAAAAAAGCAGCAAACAAGACACAAGGGGAGTTTGGTTGCATAATGTATTCTCATTAACAGTTACAAAGTGTGAGTCATTTGGGGTTGTCAGTTATGATTATGGAAGGCATTTTCTTCATAAACAGCTAAAACATCACAGGAGGTGGGATGATTCTGCCTGATAAGATAATAATGTGTATGTTGCTTAAGTGTGATTAACTGCCTGCTTCAGTTGATGCCTGGTCCTAGCAGTGAGTACCTTTCTTTATGATGCTAGGGAAAGGAGCCAGGACCAAAACTGAGAAACAAATGTAGTGAAGTCTGTTTGACTTTACTGGTAAGAAATGGCATTGGAGTGATTCTTATCGACCACTCAAACTGGTTGCCCAGAGTATTTTTGAAAAGATCAAAGGAGCACAGGCAATGTCAGTGACAAATTTGAGGAAAGAATCATACTAGATAATGGTTTCTCTTGGAAAGTGTTAAGATGGCAACTGCTAAAACAGGTATTCTTGTGATAATAACTATTATTACTATAAATTCTTAACACTGAATACGTAACACGATTAAGAAAGTAATTTTGCTCTATATCATTCTATTCAGCTACTGTGTAAGGAACTCCTTCAGTCCAAATTAATACTTTTGTAACTTGAAGCTCACATATTAGACTTGAGAAAATTTCATTATATGAGAAATCCAGTTACTAGGACGTGTTGTTCTTCTAAGTCATTTAGAAGAACATTTCATTTTATATAGCTTGTCCATAATGTGTTTGATGTTTGAGTCTTCCATGTTCCTAGGACGAACAAAGAATTAAACTGTTCTGGAATAAATCCAGCAGTTCAACTGGCACAAATTCAGTTTCAATGGGCTGTATACTCTCTAGAAGGTAAAGCAGCAGCACTTTAAATGCAAAGCTCAGTCGGAATTCTTGCACTGCAAGAATCAAACAGAAAATCGTATTCTTGAGTCCCCCAGTTATGCAGATCTTGCTCCTCCCTCAAAAGCAGCAAAAATTCAAAATCAGCTATAACCATAAACTTTGTTAAGTGGAATGAAATTTAAGAGCAGAAATACCTTGCAGGAAATGACGTTAGGAGACAGCACACACACTCCCAGCTTAGTAGCTCCAACTTTGTACATGTTCTTTGAGTCATGATTCCAGGACAAAACATGTCCAAATAAGGCTCTTCAGCAGCATATAAAGGCATCTTATCACAGAATCACAGAATGTTAGGGTCTGGAAGTGACCTCGAAAGTTCATCCAGTCCAACCCCCCTGCCAGAGCAGGATCTCCTAGACCAGATCACACAGGAATGTGTCCAGGCAAGTTTTGAGTATCTCCAGAGAGAGAGACTCCACAACCCCCCTGGGCAGCCTGTTCAAGTGTTCTGTTACCCTCACAGTGAAAAAGATCCTCCTTATGTTTAAAAGAAACTTTCTATGCCTCAACTTCCACCCCTTGACCCTTGTCCTGTCCTCGGGCATCACTGAGCAGAGCCTGGCTCCATCCTCCTGGCACTCACCCTTTACATATTTATAAACATTGATGAGGTCACCTCTCAGTCTCCTCTTCTCCAAGCTAAAGAGCCCCAGCTCCCTCAGGCTCTCCTCATAAGATAGATGCTCCATTCCCTTAATCATCACCATAACTATCCCATCTTTGTAAGTTTCATAACTTTGCCCCATTGTAGAGACAGGGAATTTATTTTGGATTGGCCAAGTGCTGTCAATCTTCAACATTTTTGGTTCTCGACAAATCTATTTCAAAGCAGAAAGTGCCAGAGCCACTTGGTTTGAAACAGCTCAGAATCAAGTTACATATCAGGCCATGACAAAATGGTTATGAATTCTGAATTCTACAACCGTTAGTTTTTGTGGAATAGAATAAATACCATAACAGATACATAAGAATGCTGTGCTATTGTAAATACCAAGGTGCCACTAATAAAGCCTTCTAGAGCTTATCTAATTTAAACACAGCTGAAGGGAGATGGCATCCTTTTTTTTTTTTTATGTTGCTTACCTTTGCTTACATGTTCAACTTCTTAATTAATTCTTCCCCTGCAAAATTACTTCATTTTTGCAATCACAGAACTAAAATGGCTGCTAGAAAGTTAAAGCCAGTGTTTGCTCTGTTTTCTAGCTTTCTAAGTGTCTGAAAATGGGAGACCACCTTCTAGACCTTGAACACAGTATCACGAATATGAAAGCACCAGAAGTAAGTGTGAAGGTGGATAGCATTTCCTCAGCCAATACATTTCCTTTCCACCTCAGTAAATGCAGCTGCCACTGACAGACCCACAGGAACACTATAACAAATTCAAACTTGGGGTATTCTTGCTGATCTGTCTCATCCTTATCAACAGTACTTCAGATTCACAGAAAGAAAATTAATACAGTACAAAGTACTGATTAAAGATCACATTTTGCCTCGAGTTTCTTGTGTGTATGGTATAGCATATGATTAGCTGCCTGTGAAGCCAACAGATCCTTTAGATCTTTCCAAAAGATCAAAGTAGTACATCTCCAACGGGCATCCAGATGTTCAATTATTAGTGTCAATGATTCATAGCAGACCCAACCTCATTTTGGTTTTGCTAGCATAGAGGGTAACATTTCTGTAAACCTATGAATAGCTGAATTAAATTAGGAGTTACTACAACAGGGAAGGCACTCCTTGTTATCAGTGTGGTAAATAAGGGTAGCTGGATGCACATCGACCACACTTCAAACCGAATCAGACAGTTACTGAAGTGTAAGTATGTAAATACCTAAACAGTTGCCTATTTAGGCTTACAAGAAGATTAACATTTAAAAAACGACTCAAAGACATTCAGCACTGCATTCCAAAACATGTCTGCCCCCCAGTTCTGAGAGCAAAAACATCTGTGAATGTCTCTTCAAGAATGTTTTGCTAGTGTTTTCACAAGATGTTTCTTAATGTACTAGCTTTTAGAGCGTATAATCCTTTCAGGTACAAAGAGGCTTACTCTCTTTAGCCCCTGCAGTCCTGTGTGCCTACTCTGCACTACTGAAATTATTCATGCAGTTACAGCACGTGCTAAACTTTGCCTTTTTATCTCTCAGGTGCTGCAATCACATTGGATAAGATCCTTTTATACCGTTAAGTACTAATATGTTTGCAACATATTTTGCAAACACATTTACACCTCACAACATAAAGTAACAAATCAGTTCAAATGACAATTTAAAGTAGCCTGTTATAGAATCATAGAATGGTAAGGTTGGAAGGGACCTCATCTAGTTCCAAACCCCTGCCATAGGCAAGGGCACCTCCCACTAGTACATCTCACTGAAGGCCTCATCCAACCTGGTAGGGACACCTCCAGGGAGGGAGGAGCCACAACCTCCCTGGGCAACCTGTGCCAGTGTCTCACCATCCTCACTGTAAAGAACTTCTTCCTAACATCCAGTCTAAATCTCCCCTCTGCCAGTTTAAACCCATTGCCCCTTGTCCTATCATTACAAGATCTCGTAAATAGTCCCTCCCCAGCCTTCCTGTAGGCCCCCTTCAGATACTGGGAGGCTACTATAAGGTCTCCTTGTAGCCTTCTCTTCTCCAGGCTGAAAAGCCCCAACTCTCTCAGCCTGTCCTCATAGCAGAGCTGCTCCAGGCCTCTGAGCATCTTCATGGCCTCCTCTGGACCCGCTCCAACACTTCCATGTCCTTCCTGTGCTGGGGGCTCCAGAACTGCACGAGGACTCCAGATGGGGTCTGAGGAGAGCAGAGTAAATGGGCAGAATAACCTCCCTTGCCCTGCTGGCCACACTTCTCTTGATGCAACCCAGGACTCAGTTGGGCTGTCTGTTATGCTGAAGGGAGCCTAATACAAATATTGTTGGATCAACCACCCACTTCAGACACCTTGACTGAAACTCTTTGGAGTATCTGTTAAGAGTCTCTTGGGATTCTGTTTACCTCCATGGAGGTTATGAAGATTAACATTCACTCATTCTGAAAAATCACTTAATGTGCACTGCAGAGTGGCCAAAGAGACACACAGACCATGAATATCTATTTGTTACCAAAGCAAAAAGGGAAGAGCACGGGTTATTCTCGGTCCTGTGCTCTACCATTCACTTATCCTAAAACATGGAAACTTTCTCTCTTCCCTTCCTTTGAGGATAAATAAAAGTCCTTTTGAAAATAATGACCATCTACATTTACAGAGTGAAAAATAAGTTCATTTCTGATGACTTCACAGAATGCATTCACTGCTTTGTCTTGCTTGCTCTTGAAGAATCCTTGCCAAAATAATTCAAAAGCATTTTCCAGTGTCTTTTTTAATATTGACTTTTTTTTTAACTAATACACCAAAGATGACCACAGTGAAACCCACCCATAAAATTCAAGGTAGTCAAGCATAACTACCGTGTTTAGGTTTTTCAGCTATGTCAAAAGATAGCTGACCTGTGTAATCCTGTTGTTTACAAGATACAACACACATATGCTGCACAAAACACCTAGCTGGTAGCCAAGCCATAAGATCTAGTGCCATGACATCAAATATAACACTGATATTAATGATGTCAGCTATCTGTGCTACACCGGCGCTATGGTACAACACCACCCTCTCTTAGGTCACACTGGAGGATATGTAACTGCAAAAGAAATCATCTAGACAATTTCAGAAGTCCCTTCAGTTGGAAAATAATCAACATTTCCACCCAACCTGATCTTTTGGGGTCAAAACAGCCAAAGTTTGAGCAGTTCATACCTTTTGAATTGACTGCAATCTTCTACACCCAACATCACAGGCCAGAGCTGCTGCTATCACCTGGTGAAAGGAGGCTCTGAAAGGCTCCTAACAGCATGGCATAAAACCTGTGAGGAGGGCCCTGATCTCCTGCCAACATCACAGCTGAGTGCCTCTACAGGTTGGTTGTTGGATCTTGCTTCCCTCTGGATGTGTAGGCGAAGGAATTTGCTAGCAACAGGTAAACATTCACTCCCAAATCTGCATCTACATTCACAACAATCCCAAAACTAAAATAAAACAGAGATTTTACTCTTTTTTTTACAGTACAGGAAGAATTATATAACAAAGCCAAAAAAATCTTCAGTGCAACATACACCACGCTTCTACTTTCGCCTAAGGATCTCAAAATATTCCACAGCCAGTTTGACCCTTTGCAAGAGCTCTGTTGAGTAGAAAATACCTTTCATTTCATTTTGCAAATTCTTGTTTTGATAAGAAATCCACCACTTCCCACACCTAATTCTAGCCAGGACTAGGAATTATTATGAGAAAACACAGAAGAATTAGATTAGGAAAGTGATACAAAGCAACTGTTCAGATGAACAGTTTTAATCAGCCTTAGTGAATGCACTCACTAAAGAGTGAATGCAGTTAATGTTTAAATCTTTTTCCTTCCTCAAAACTGAAGAGATAGGATAAGTTTTTCCATTACTGGAATTCACATCTCCACATCACTAAATGTATGATACTTTGCAGAAGCAATACTGTGAGCAGGTGTCCTAAGAAGTCAGCGTTAAGACTTTCAGAGTGTCTAAGTTGCATACTTGCCTAAACTCTTCAAGCCCCACACAACTGATTTCCTGGTTTATTAACATTGGTACAACACCTTCCATCCGAGCTTCAGAAACACAACTGAAATGAGCACCACTGCAATCTTGGGTAGTGAGGAAGTGCAGTTATGCCTTTCTTACAGAACTGAAATCTGTTTTCTGAAGGTCACACGAGAAACCACTGAATAAAACTCAGATTAGCATTTTCATCCATAATCACATCCTCCTTTACAAATATTCCAGTCTAATCTAGACTGAATGCTCGGTTCTAATTTTGAGCATTATAATGCACTCTCTACTTCCACTCATTCATTCATGTGTGTGCTGCTTTCACCTTTTTAGTGCTGTTCTTACCAACTGGGGTTTTATGTTTTAGCAGAACCATTAATGTGGCTGGCTCTGACCTAGTTTTAAGTCTTGCTCTCTTCCCTCGCCCCATTGTCCAATCAAAAAAAAGCACAATTAAGTAATACTAAAAAGAAATCAATCAAATGCTGCAAAACAATAAAAAAAAAAAAAGAAAAACGCAAACCAAAACCAAACAGTAGACTAAGGTTTATTTCCCCAGATGAAATATTGCTCTGCTTCCCGAGTCACTACTGTTGGCACACTTTGTATTTGCCTGACAAAAATAATTTTACTAGCTAAGTGTTTTAAATTGCAAAGGGAACCAGATGAACTAACGTACTATGAAAGAACAATCACCGATTTCATTGCTCGTTCTCTCTAACTTGCATTATTCACTACATCTGCTTAGTTAGCTCTGTTTAGTTGCTGATTTAAGGATTTCTTTGCAGCCTATTTCAGGTTCCTTCCAACTCAGGTTGTGGCACATAACTCCCCCATTTTCCACTGCAAATGCTTCTGTCCTGACACATCTTGCCCCAGCGTGCAATTACACATATCAATGAGATCCCTGTATGGGCGACTGCAACACAGTCAGACTCTCTATATGCTGGGACATATTCAAGGCATGCTCTGAAACACCCAGTGGAGACTGGGCTTACACAGGCTTTAAAAACCAAGAAAAAAATCCCAGGACAAACATTCCTTATAGATAAAATACAACTGGAAGTCCGTATTTTTTTTTTTTACAGAATTTATGATACATACAGAAAGTCCATAAAGTCTTAGGAAAAGCTGTATCTGACAGGCAATAAAAGCTCATGAACAAATGGCTTGTGCAAAATGAAGAGATCTGGGAGTGTCAAGCCTTAACATCAAACCTGTCATTGTAAAATGAGGACAATATTTACCCACAGCTTTCAGGGATGTCACCATTTTGAAGAAATAAATGTTCCTTACTATTCTTCAAAGTCAAAAAATGAATATTTACTATAAGGAGAAATAAAGCTGAAAATGGCTTAAGAGCAGAAGCTTTACAGTTTAACTACATTACATTCATAACATTTACTCTAATTATGAGAAAATCTGACATGATTTGCTCATTATAGATAAAATGCAAGGCAGAAAGCAAGAAAAAGCAAAATGCTGAAACAGAGAGAGGTCTCAATCCTGCAAACTGTACTGCATGGATGTGCGCGAAGTCCAGAGGACAAAGCACAATCCTGAGGTTAACAGCTGCCTATTCAAACACAAATGTTTACCCATACAGCATAGAGTGCAAGGTCAGGGACACCATTCAGATAGCACAAAGCTCTGTAAGCTGTTGGGAGAAAGTGGCTGAACATAAGAAGTTTCCATTCATTTGAGATATTCAATACCAACACCTTCCCGGGTAACCTCTCTCTCTGAACCCACTTTGTGCAGGGGGTTCAACTGGGCAGTCTCTTACATTCCCTTCCAACCTCAGCTGTTCTGAAATTTTGCTATATTCCATTCCAGCACAATCTGTTTGCTCAGAAGACAGACATCAACTGTCGTAATCCACTGTGAGACTCCTCAAAGATAAAACACTTTGTCTTAGCAGATCTCAGAGAAAAAAAAAAAGACTCTTTTGTACTTTGATTAAACACTTGATACAATTTTCTAAAAATCTTCACCAAGTCGGCTGAGATATTGTGAATAAATCCAGAAGGTAAATGCACAGCTACAGGGTTCTTATATTTAGTATTTAGGGATACATATGAGTTAGAATACTCAGACCTTTGTGAACACTCCACTGATTATATCTCTGAATGCCATTTTGAGGGATGACTTAAGGCTGACTCAAATCCACTCTTCTGCCCATACGGACAGGGCAATCGGCTATGATTGCAGGATGCCCATCTAGAGCACTGTGTACAGTTCTGGGGCCCCCAGCACAGGAAGGACATGGAAGTGTTGGAGCAGGTCCAGAGGAGGGCCACGAAGATGCTCAGAGGGCTGCAGCAGCTCTGCTATAAGGACAGGCTGAGAGAGTTGANGCTATTGAAGAGTCCAGAGGTTCACTAGCGAGAAATAATTGCTAAAAAACTTCTTTAATGCTCACAGAATTCTTTTTCGGATTCGTTCACTTTTAATCCTTCCCAGACATCAATCAAAATAAAACCACAGCATACTGAGCCTACTTCTGTCATGGTTTTCCACAACAGAAACTTGTGTGTCTTGAGAAGTTTTGACATAAAATCTTTTTTTTGTTTTGGTTTGGTTTTTTTTTTAGTTTTCTAACATTCCCCAAGTGGCCTGCACTTCTGCAAAAGGAAAAGGGGAAAGACCATAAAATGGACTTTGAGAATGCAATTCTTTGTTGTTTCCTATCACGGCTCTCTCACAGCTTGCAGTGGCTGCTTAGCTGGGGAAGCAATGCTGCTGCAGCTGGCCGGCGCTGTGTGGTGTTTTCCCATTTCAGCCTCTGCATGAGGCACAGCAGGCTCCTGTTAGCCTCTTGTGCGGTACAGGCTTGCAAGGGATGAACCGGGATGTGGGACAGGCACGTTCCTGGCCCTCACATGCTGCAAGGGCACATCTCATCTGACATTCGATGATCTTAAAGGTCTTTTCCAACAGAAATGGTTCTATGGCATGGGGGTTATTCAGACAGAGCTGTGATATCTTCCTATCAGTGTGTTCAGCAGCAGGGCCAGAAACTCTCCCGTCCATCCTAGACACCCAAGACTTGTGGCTTTCAAGAAAACTCCCTCAGACAGCCCAAACCTCTGCAGAGCCTCATACCCCCGGGAACATGCACACACACTGAGGGCAAAGTGCACACCTCAGGGTGCGACACAGCTGGGAAGTGCCCAATTTCAAAGACGACAGGAGATTGGCAGGTTTAAAGTGCCTCACTCTGCAAGCCAACCTCTGGCCAAGCGTAGCGGGGGAAGGGAAGGGGGAAACAGCATCTTCTGGGCAGAGAAATTGACGCAGCACGGCAAAGCCCGACTAACCGACCCTCACCGGCATCCACTGGCTACTGCCCGGACCTCCCGCCCCTCCCTTCCCGCCCCGGCCCCGCCGAACTCCATTTCCCGTGAGGCTCGGCGGCGCGGGCCAGCGGCGGCGCTGCAGGAGGGCTGCGGCCGGCGGAGCAGGTAAGGGCGGGAGCCTGGAGCGGGCAGCTGCCCTGGGACCCCTTCCGCAGGGCACTGCTGAGCACTGCGTGGGCTGGCTGTGCTGACCGTGCTGACCGACCCGATCGTGCTCCTAGTGCTCCGCCTGCAGTCGGCGTACACGGAACAGCCGCAGAACAAGGCCCGGGGAGGGAAGTTGAAGGCTTTCCCAGCGTTTGATAACGACAGCTTTTTTTATAACACTCATCTTTCCTCTCTTTGTGAGGAATACCAGGGCAGAATGCCGTTGGACCTCGCCTAGCAGATGGTGAAATGAAAGGCTTCCATTAAAACACGAAATAGATCTGCGAATAACAGAATGTAAATAACTGAATATTAAAACCCTTTGGTTTTAATGTGCATTTTTACAATGTGTTTTATAGGTCAATTTCCTTAAACAGTGCCAAAGGAAAGAGGATGGGACCCGAAAATACTGCCAAGGAAAGAGTCCTCATTACTGGAGGAGGTGGTTACTTTGGCTTCCGGTTAGTGCATTAAGTCATTATTACATAGGAGAGTAAATGTAATACATTGCTGCTGGTGAGGCAACAAAATCCAGCTGTAGAAGGGAAAACTGGGGCAGAGATGCTCGATCCAGTTCACCCTGTCTTATCTTAGAAAAACATGTTTGTTTAAAAGGAAGACTCATTTCTGAATGTTAAGTAAATATGTTAACATGTTCCCAAATGTCAGGCATCACCTAGATGCAGACATTTTTAGCTGCCTGGTCACCTTTGTAATGGGGGTTTAGATCATTTTTCAGCCTTCTCTGAGAGCAAGTCTGCGTTTGTATGATCTTTCTTTTCAAAGCTGTGGCCTGCAAATAGGTAAGACAGGTACTCAGCTGTATAGGTAAAATACCACAGCTGCTCTCTATTCTCAGGAATATATTTGTTTTGATGGACATCGATGTTTAAGGATTAGAGTTGTTAATAAGGTATATATTTCAGTGGAATCCATTTCCCCTGGCTGTAGAGGGATCTACAGGCTAAACCGTGTAAAGAAAAAATCCTATTTTTAAGCACTAAAGAAAATAAAACAGTTAGAAGAATGGGTGAGAAGAATGCTGGATTTACACAGTGTCAATACCTGGGTTTATATCTGTGAAGTAAAATGTAGGCATGCAGCAAAGGATTCACCTCTGAAGCATCTCACTCTTTCCTCTTCTCCATAAAATTCAAACAATGACAAACACAACCTATTGTCCTGACAGAATCAGGATGGCACAAAAGCAGTAAGATAAAAACAATACATGGGGATTTTTTTAATACTTGGCTACAAGTTTACACTTGAAAGGTTTGCTACTGCTGGTCTGTAGGGGACAGAAGCAGAAAAATAGCTGATTTCTTCCCCAAAACTGCTGAAAGCAGTTATTTCTGTCCAGAAATTCTCTTTACAAAAGTTCTGGCTCTTGGTTCCCCCCCCCCCTTTTTTTTTTGTGTGTGTGT
>WBNM01029455.1:72733-151089 GCA_013399055.1 Ramphastos sulfuratus
AGTAGCCTTCCAGTATCTGAAGGGAGCCTACAGGAAGGCTGGGGAGGGACTATTGACAAGGTCTTGCAATGACAGGATGGGTTTAAACTGGCAGAGAGGAGATTGAAACTGGATGTTAGGAGGAAGTTCTTTGCAGTGAGGGTGGTGAGACACTGGCACAGGTTGCCCGGGGAGGTTATGGAGCACAGAATCACGTGCGTGGAGGACACAGATGTGTCGTGGAGGACAGAATTCGGTGATTCTGTCCTCCACAACCTCCCTGGAGGTGTTCAAAGCCAGGTTGGAGGAGGTCTTGAGTGACCCGTGCTAGTGGGAGGTGTCCCTGCCTATGGCAGGGGGCTGGAACTAAATGATCTTTGAGGTCCCTTCCAACCTTACCATTCTATGATTCTATGCCCTCCAAGCCAGATGCTCTGCATAGTTACACACATGCAGCAATGCTTCATAGGTTGTACAGCACAAGCTCAATGCCTGAGATTGCTATTGAAGAGTCCAGAGGTTCACTAGCGAGAAATAATTGCTAAAAAACTTCTTTAATGCTCACAGAATTCTTTTTCGGATTCGTTCACTTTTAATCCTTCCCAGACATCAATCAAAATAAAACCACAGCATACTGAGCCTACTTCTGTCATGGTTTTCCACAACAGAAACTTGTGTGTCTTGAGAAGTTTTGACATAAAATCTTTTTTTTGTTTTGGTTTGGTTTTTTTTTTAGTTTTCTAACATTCCCCAAGTGGCCTGCACTTCTGCAAAAGGAAAAGGGGAAAGACCATAAAATGGACTTTGAGAATGCAATTCTTTGTTGTTTCCTATCACGGCTCTCTCACAGCTTGCAGTGGCTGCTTAGCTGGGGAAGCAATGCTGCTGCAGCTGGCCGGCGCTGTGTGGTGTTTTCCCATTTCAGCCTCTGCATGAGGCACAGCAGGCTCCTGTTAGCCTCTTGTGCGGTACAGGCTTGCAAGGGATGAACCGGGATGTGGGACAGGCACGTTCCTGGCCCTCACATGCTGCAAGGGCACATCTCATCTGACATTCGATGATCTTAAAGGTCTTTTCCAACAGAAATGGTTCTATGGCATGGGGGTTATTCAGACAGAGCTGTGATATCTTCCTATCAGTGTGTTCAGCAGCAGGGCCAGAAACTCTCCCGTCCATCCTAGACACCCAAGACTTGTGGCTTTCAAGAAAACTCCCTCAGACAGCCCAAACCTCTGCAGAGCCTCATACCCCCGGGAACATGCACACACACTGAGGGCAAAGTGCACACCTCAGGGTGCGACACAGCTGGGAAGTGCCCAATTTCAAAGACGACAGGAGATTGGCAGGTTTAAAGTGCCTCACTCTGCAAGCCAACCTCTGGCCAAGCGTAGCGGGGGAAGGGAAGGGGGAAACAGCATCTTCTGGGCAGAGAAATTGACGCAGCACGGCAAAGCCCGACTAACCGACCCTCACCGGCATCCACTGGCTACTGCCCGGACCTCCCGCCCCTCCCTTCCCGCCCCGGCCCCGCCGAACTCCATTTCCCGTGAGGCTCGGCGGCGCGGGCCAGCGGCGGCGCTGCAGGAGGGCTGCGGCCGGCGGAGCAGGTAAGGGCGGGAGCCTGGAGCGGGCAGCTGCCCTGGGACCCCTTCCGCAGGGCACTGCTGAGCACTGCGTGGGCTGGCTGTGCTGACCGTGCTGACCGACCCGATCGTGCTCCTAGTGCTCCGCCTGCAGTCGGCGTACACGGAACAGCCGCAGAACAAGGCCCGGGGAGGGAAGTTGAAGGCTTTCCCAGCGTTTGATAACGACAGCTTTTTTTATAACACTCATCTTTCCTCTCTTTGTGAGGAATACCAGGGCAGAATGCCGTTGGACCTCGCCTAGCAGATGGTGAAATGAAAGGCTTCCATTAAAACACGAAATAGATCTGCGAATAACAGAATGTAAATAACTGAATATTAAAACCCTTTGGTTTTAATGTGCATTTTTACAATGTGTTTTATAGGTCAATTTCCTTAAACAGTGCCAAAGGAAAGAGGATGGGACCCGAAAATACTGCCAAGGAAAGAGTCCTCATTACTGGAGGAGGTGGTTACTTTGGCTTCCGGTTAGTGCATTAAGTCATTATTACATAGGAGAGTAAATGTAATACATTGCTGCTGGTGAGGCAACAAAATCCAGCTGTAGAAGGGAAAACTGGGGCAGAGATGCTCGATCCAGTTCACCCTGTCTTATCTTAGAAAAACATGTTTGTTTAAAAGGAAGACTCATTTCTGAATGTTAAGTAAATATGTTAACATGTTCCCAAATGTCAGGCATCACCTAGATGCAGACATNTTCTGTCCCGAAATTCTCTTTACAAAAGCTCTGGCTCTTTGGTCCCCCCCCCCCTTTTTTTTTTGTGTGTGTGTCCAAAGTTTTGGTGGAGCCTAAGAAATTGGTTTAGCACCTAAGTACCACAGCCCAGTCTTCCCCATAACTGATGGCTGAATGTTTAAAAGACCCATCAGAAATAAAAAGAGCATTAAAATCATAGTCTTCTCTTACCTCCAGGTGAAATGTTTCATGCATCACTGTGCTATGCATACTAACATATGGTTTCTATCACGTTTTAGTTTAGGTTGTGCCATGTACCAAAAGGGAGTTGATGTGATTCTCTTTGATGTTGTGAAGCCACTTCAAACTGTGCCAGAGGGAATAAGGTTCATGCAAGGGGATGTCTGTTGCCTGTCTGAAGTGGAAGAGGCTTTCAGAGATGTTATCTGTGTATTCCATATCGCTTCCTATGGAATGTCTGGTAGGGAGCAGCTGAACCGGAAATTGATAGAAGATGTTAATGTGAAAGGAACAGAAAATGTCATCCAAGCCTGCAAGAGCACAGGAGTGTCGAGTCTGGTTTACACAAGTACATATAATGTGATATTTGGAGGCCAGGTTATAGAAAACGGGGATGAATCTCTGCCTTACTTACCTCTTCACCTTCATCCAGACCACTACTCCCGGACCAAATCTGTAGCGGAAATGAAGGTGCTGGAGGCAAATGGTGCTGAGCTTGGAAATGGGAAAGGTGTATTAAGGACCTGTGCTCTCCGACCAGCAGGCATCTATGGACCTGGAGAACAAAGACATCTTCCAAGAATAGTTAGCTACATTGAAAGGGGACTGTTTAAATTTGTGTATGGAGATCCACAGAGTTTAGTAGAATTTGTACATGTAGACAATCTAGTTCAGGCTCACATTCTTGCCTCCGAGGCCCTCAAAGCTGACAAAAAGCACATAGCTGCAGGCCAAGCCTACTTTATTTCAGATGGCAGGCCCGTAAATAACTTTGAATTTTTCCGACCCTTAGTGGAAGGTTTGGGTTACAAGTTCCCAACCTGCCGTCTGCCTCTTTCCATTGTCTATTTTTTTGCATTCCTTACTGAAGTAGTGCATTTGCTGGTAGGACATGTTTATAATTTTCAGCCTCTCCTCACTCGCACAGAGGTTTACAAAACAGGTGTCACACATTATTTTAGTATGGAGAAGGCCAGAAAGGAACTGGGGTATGAACCTCAGCAGTATAGCCTGAATGAAGTGGTTGAGTGGTTCAGATCTCAGGGCTGTGGACCAAAACCAAGAACGTACAGCATTGTGCATCTTGTTAGAGATGGAGGATTGCTGTTCCTGCTGATTGCTGTGATGGTCTCGTGGCTTTCATCCACTGTTACATTTTCACTCTGAAAGATGAAATGCTGAGTGTGGAGGGCAGAATTCAGTTACATTCTCTTGAGTACTTTGGGTTTGACAGGTAACAGAATGAAAAAAACCCAACAAAATCAAGAAAAATAATATTTATGTTACGTCATTCAGGTAGATAGCAGTTTTATCCCTGGGGAACAGAAATCTGAGTTAAAAGATAACATTTTTATACATAGTTCTTTTCAAAGCAAAAATTGATCAGCTCACTACCAAGATGAAGGTCAGTATTGCTACAAACAGCATTTTATTTTCAGGTAAAACAGCACACTACAGTGAATGGAACAAGTGTCCTTAGGCTGACCGTTCTCCTTCCCTAATGAGACTATACTCTTCATTCCTGCCTTTTCATCCTGAAAATTTGGTGCTACATCATCCAGAACAAAATAAACTTATTCCTTCATCACATTCCAAAACCAAATTCTGCTTTCCAACTTGGTGTTGCGTGAAGTGGAGGTAAATGTAAGAAATGAAGTTCCTTGCTTTCTAGCCAGTCCTCAGAGATTAAAAGGGCTAGGGGCCACTGGATTTCTCTTTTAATAGTGATGCCAGTTAGGGTGGTTTATAGTTCCAACACCAGATATATGAGTAGCCTAATTGTATTGCAATGGGGTTCCATTTCAGCACAAATCACAGGGTTTATTTACGCTTGCAACATACCTACGCTGGGAATAGATTGCCAGTGATGGGGACTTGACTGCAGCAATTGTTCTACAGCTTTTACCATTGTCATTACTCCCGTAATTACCTGACAAAATACACTGGGTATCAGTGCCAGGACACAGCTTACCAGAAGGGAAGGGTGAGGAAGACAAACCTGTCATAGTGCCCCCAGTGTTTTGCTTGTGGAATTCTCACCCACGCACTGGGTTCCAAAGGGGCTAATATTGATCCCTCGGTTTGCTGTGGTGTAAGGTGTGGGGGTGGGACTGCAGCTGTATCACTAAGTGGACTTTTGGGTTGCACATGTAGTTATTCCTCGCCTCTCAGACTTGATGTCTTCTGCTGGGAAAAAGCCATCTTCTGCCATGAATAGCTAAGTGCTGTGATAAGCTATACAAAGGCATTCCAGGGCCACACCTGGCCTAGGCCAACATCCCTGTTTTGATCTCATCACCAAACATGGACAGTTGGGCCTTCACCCAGTGTTCTGGTTCAGAACTAGATTCTTATCAACAAGTTACTCTTTCCTATTTCCAGTATTTGTGTTTCCAACACTTGGATGTATATGTGCCTAACCAAGATTGATTAGCTCCTAGACAATAAATAAATGCTTCTTTTAATACATTCTGGTTTGCTTTTCTGAGTTAACTCTGTGTGATGACATTTCTGGGAAAGGCACAATGGTTAATCTGAGTTACAGCAAAGATTTGTAGATATTTTTCCAACAGTAAAATATGCCTGTTTAAAATGAATGAGCTACTTAAAGTACATTCATAAATAAGACTTATGATTTTTCCCAGCATTACTGAATGGTTAAACAAATAATCCATCAAAGACATTTACTAAATGATTACATTCATTTTCCACTGTTTATACAACATTTCTAGCATTTAATAATATTTCTTTTAACACTCAACACAACGTGAATGCAACTTCAGCTCTGTAGTAGAATGTAGATGCTTGATAGAATGAAACTCCTAATTTTGTGGCATTTTAAGAACAGGAAGTAAGATCTCAAGTACAGGTCACTGCTGACTCTAGCAACTCCCCCATCTCTGTCTTAACTGAGAAATTTCACATCAAAATGTTAAATCACAAAGTTATTTAATCCATCAGGATTACAGTTCCAGTACTTCTTGATCCAAGTCCTTCTAAAAGTTCATGCTTTTCTTTATAAACATCCCATTTTAAAGCTGAAAATACACAAAATTAAAGATTAAGTTATTTCAATTCTGTTAAACCCTACTGTGATTAAAATGAGGAAGTGGAGAGAAAGAGATGGGCAGAAGCTCTACTGTGTTGTTCTTAGAAAACAAACAAACAAAAAAAGCCTAAACAGAGAAACCAAGCTACGGGTCAGCTGCCACCTCTGTTTAGAAAATGGAGATTTTTGTAGTTAGTGATGACTGAAGACAGGATTATTTTTAGAATGCTGAGTTCTCTTCCTGAGAAGTTTACTTTTTAAAATAAAAAATAATTACTATTGGTAAATACATCTTTTCTTTTGCTTGAAATCTGATTTTCCTTCTCTTTCTTTCCCCTACCAATGTGCACACCATGAAAGAAATTATATTTAATACTTAGCTTGAGGGATAACTCAAGAGAGAACTCAACTCTCTTTTTTGTTGTTGTTTCCTGTAATAGCAACTAAATGAAGGGGGCCTGGAGCAGCTGTGTTTGTGTAGCAGGAGCATTGCACTCCTTTATAAAGTGCCTCCAACAGAGTGCTGATGGCAGAAGGGCCACTTTCCAGAAGCCATTACTGTACATCATCATAATCTGCAGAAAGAGGAAAACTTTGTAAAAAAAAAAGACAAAAAGATATTTGTGACCTTATAAAAGCTCTGGACTGCTGTTCACATTCCACCATGTCCTGTGTTTGCAAGTGAAAAACCATTTAATTTTCCCCTTTAAGTTCTCTGGTTTTGACTTGATGTTATCCGAAACAGATTAGGACATTTTAATGTCAGCAGAAGCAGCAGACAAAAACAAAATGTAAAAGAAACTGCACAAGCCTGTTGCACAGAACCACAGGATCAGTATTTCATGTTGAATCTTGTAAAAAAGATCTCTTTAAGAAGATATGGAACATAACTCCTGTGTCCCAGAGGAATTTCTTATGCTATTTGTGATATTTTTATTAGCAAAACTCAGTTAATGCCATTCATAATTATCTCAGCTGTGGGCTTGATGCAAAAATCCATGAAAAGATGCTACACTCATGAAGCCTAAGCTCACACTGTTAATACTGACTGAGGTTAAAGCCCTGCATAACTTTTTAGGTACAACAGAAGAGGACAGTCCTGAGAAGTCCAAAAAAACCCAAAACCAAACCAAACAAATAAACAAAAAAACACTGACCAATGCATAAGCAACAGAACTGCAGAAGCTGAGCTCAACACATGAACCTTTTCATCCATCTGGAGTCAAGGACAGAACTTTGCACTGATAACACAACAGGAGACATTATTTTGTCCTAACAGCCCATGACTTCTGCTCAAGTACAAGGTACTAAATCAGGTACTTGCTAGGATAAACAGGCAGTGGTTTGGCAATGGCTACCCCAGGCCCCATCGACACTACACTGGTACAGTCATTAATTCACTGTCATTCAGCTCCAGCTAGTGAATAAAGCCAAGTCCTGACTACAGAGGTGAAGGATACTCCTCCTCTTCCCAAAATGAAAACAGAAAATCTGTGGCTGAAGGAGATACTTTTAGGTTGCTTGAAAATTACATATGTATAAAGCTAGCCAGAGCTGCTCCATTTAAAGTATTTTACAAAGACAATTCTCTCACCTTCTTACTGTTTGTAATTTGGTTTTACTGCTCCTGCATGAATACCTGCATAGATTAAGGTAATTAATTCAACTGTTGTGTCTGTTTCCAAATTTTAATCTATTACCTCTTTTCCTGAAAGTTAATTACCAGAAATGCATCTAAAAACCAAAAAAGCAGAACTTAGGATACAGCACAGCTTCAGCTTTTCCTAGCCCTCAAAATTATTTCACAATTGGTCAGTGCCTTGCTATAAAAGAATGACACTGACATTAGAAATGAATAGTTGCAGAATCCTTAGTCGCTGCTTAACCTCACGTACACAGCGTGTCAAGGCAAAACCTTTTCAGATAAACACATATACTTCTAGTAAGTATAGAAAAATACTTATTTTAGAAGTTTAAATATCAATCATGCTAAAAGTAGAGCAGATTTTTACTTACTTAGGTCTTCTCCTAGGTGATCCAAATAAAACTTGCTTTCATAACTATTAGTCATTTCCACATATTTTTAACAACATAGTGGCATATTTAATAATTTGTGATGTGATCTTCACAGAAAAGTGTCCTGAACACCAGAGATCTGGGGATTAAATTGCAATTCAGAAGCACACACATGTTAAGAGAAGTATCTTTGCTGTATTGTTTTGCTGGAGTAACACCTAAGAACCTAGACCAGTGATGAATGAAATTGCAGTGGAAGTTCTTTAGTAGCTGGGCATGCTTATAAATACTGTTATAGACCAGAAGATACATTTAGCTCCTAACTGATTCTGAAAGGTAATTATCATTAGTTAATTATCTGGAGCCCCCAGCACAGGAAGGACATTAAAGTGTTGGAGCGGGTCCAGAGGAGGGCCACGAAGATGCTCAGAGGGCTGCAGCAGCTCGGCTATGAGGACAGGCTGAGAGAGTTGGGGCTCTGCAGCCTGGAGAAGGCTTCCAGGAGACNATTACCTAGAACTCCTAATTCTAATCATATAGATGGAATTTCAGCCTGGAACAAACTCAGCTTGTTGGAATGCACTTGGAAATGCTGACACAAGACTGCAGCAAAATTGAACAACTGTACTTCAACTTCCATACTGCATTTGGATTTTTGCAACTTATTTGGAGAATTCAAAGATCATCTTTGGTATGTAGCTAATGCCATCTCACCATCCAAAAGGTCAGTTTGAGAACTGCAAAACTAAAACAATGTTTGCAACACAGAAACTTATAGATGAACTGAAGTTAATAAAAGTGAAAATGCAGGCTACAAAACACCTGAACAAAGCAATGTTTTGGACTTCTGAACTCATGCATACCAATATTCACAAATTAAAAGGCGATAAAGACCAATTGGCTAATTTAATAATCTCCTGGAAGACCTAGGATGCAATACCTCATATTGATTCCTACTCAGTATATATATATAATATATAAAAAAGAATATATATATATATATATATATATGTATATAAAATTTCTACCAAAAGATTGAGAATTTTAGAAAAATTCTTCCAAAGACTCCCAACAATGAAAAAAAAACACAACATAAAGTCAGTGCACACTCACCCAGCACCACTTCTGCCCATGCAATTAAGGCAACCTTACAGGCAGAAATAATACCGATACCATTTTATGGTCAACATCAAGATACTGTGCTTCCAAAATTTCTACAAACTCATCTTTGCCTGGTTCAGACTTTATTGGTTGAGTTGATCCAAATCTGATGCTCACTAGGGCTGAAGTTTGTATCCACCTATCCCTGTAAAAGGTTGGTTAGGAGTTGCAATCCAAGCTGAAACACAATCTTTGACATTTTCCTTGTGCCCTACTCCTTTGCAGCCAGAGGTGGTGCAACAATATCCATGCCTACAGAAAGAGTCAATAAGTCAGTTTAAAAGAGAAAAATGCTGTTCCTGCAGCAGAACACACCAGCACACACCAGCACACCACTTCTCAATACAAATTCACTCAAATGACTGGCTAAATTAATGCAATTCAATGAGCAATGCTTAAACAAAGAAGCATGTGACATCAATCACATCACTGCTGAGATATCCAAAATTATTTATTAAAAATAAGTTAAAGATTTAAAACAGTTTCTATAAGAATACAACAATTCAACAGATATTGTTAACTTCCAAAAATTTATATTTTTTCCTCCCAGATTACAAAATCAGCACACACATTCCAACCCGCTTCCATATTAAAAATGCTGCAACTGTGAAAGAGATGCCACAGAGCCTGTGCCCTGACAAAGCATCAAGAGGTAAGGTTTTGGAGTGAAAACACAGAATGCAAGAAACAAGAGACCAGTTAGTACAGAGCCTTGCCCATCACTTGCCAGTCAACAAAACAGCCAATGCAGGATTTTGCTTGGGAATACAGCACAGCATTATACCCTGGGGAAAAGTCTGGCCGTAAAATGAAATGCATTTCATAAACACTGAGGGAGCGCCTCTTAAAACTTTTGACATCACACACGTGTACAGAATGTGCACAAGACTTTTTCAAAAGACTGTAAAATGTGCTAATTCTTAAATATTTGCACAGCAGCAGCACTGGGATCCCCTGCATTCATCACACAACAGCTGTCCCGTGTCAGGAGTATGCACAGAAAGGAAAGAAGCCTGGACAAATGGATACTTTGGTTATGTCTGCTCTGGAATTGCACTTAAACAAAATAAAATCCTATAAAACAAACCCAAAAACTCCCCAGAGCAACAGCCTTGAGCTGTAGGGTTTGAGCTTCCTAAGCCCTAGCATCTTATAGTCTCCCATTTTTGTGACCAGTCCAAACCTAGGTGGTATCCAGCTGCCTATAAACCTTGTCCCACCTTTAGCAACCACCTTAGGCCATTCCAGACAAGGATTTGAGCCACCTTGGCTTATCAACGCTGACACCACAGTGTTCTCACAACACTAAATGGGAATCATGGAGGCTGCTGAAAGAAATATGCAGCACAGGAGACTTATAATATGGCAAAGTAACCACATCCTGGAACGTGCTACAAAATGCATGCACACCAGAGGTCCCTCCCCTCGAGGAACACCAACTGGACAATCCCATTACTCCTGGATACTGCAGATAAGTCCAGCTTTATACAGCAGTCAAGGTTACAGCTCCACCTCCCAAATCCACAGAGGATGTGATTTTTTTTTCATGGTTGAAGGGGGTTCTGCACCCATGTAATCCTTGAGCAAGTCAATCACAACTGGGTACAGAAGAGATTTCAGGCAGGAGGAAGAAAAACAGAACTGCCTTTAAGTTTGCTCTCGTTTTCAGTTGGGTGATTAGTAATTAATTTCTTTATAATAAAAAATGTACAGAAGGCACCCCATTGTGGGACACACTACCATAGCACTTTCATCTTTGAGACGAGACTGTCTTTACAGAATAACTAAAACCTCACGGGGGTTCCTGAAACCATCATCTGTGAATACACAATGGCATCAATTAAGTGCCTCTGCAAACAACACGAGTCATAGCATGGGGAGCAAGAGAAACTGAAAATTGCTGAGGCAGCTTCATCTGGCCATGAATCCCAAATACATCCAAGTTTTCTGTGATCAGAAATACAGCGCTATGTATGCAGTGTCTTATGCCTCAGGCAGTCACTTAGACAGAAAAATGTAACTCCTCTGCACACATCTGAAAGGTAAAGTCAAGCATACAGACAGCAACACTCCACCCACGCAGAGACAAAGCAGCTAGGAATTGGACAGTAGTAACATTGTGCTAGCACAAGGAGCCAATGCATACACAAATCATGACAACTGGCGTTAAACGCGCTATGGAAGGACTTTCAACTCTGCTCTGGCAGGAAAACACATGTACTAACCTAACAAGTTTTCTCCTCTGTAGCTCCATCTTCACTTGACTAAAGCTGTGAGAATGATGTGCCTCTGCATTTGTGCATACTTGGATTAGACACATTTTGGGAAAATCGTCTGCATTTACAGAACATTATCTGATGCTATTGTCCAAGCAGGACTGCAAGATTAAAAATGGAGTTCATTACAAAATTCATTTCTAAGTACATTAGCAGCTGAAAGGAATTTCAAAATGATACAACGTTGAAGGAAATGCTTTTCAGAAATTGAAACACCCTTCCCTTCTTCAAGCTGGTATTTCCTACTGCATGTCTTAGAACTTTTCCTTCCAGTGATTTGAGGCTGTGACCATAGGTTCACAGGGGTTATGAATACAGGTCCACACCACTTTACTTTCTCAGACCTTTACAGAGAGTTCAGCAGGAAAAACATAACTACTGTTGCAGAGGATATTTGGGTTCAACAATTAACATATTATCTAGTTCTCAAAAATGTAATAGCAAATTTTTAACAGAGGACAATACAGTATAAGCTATCAGCTGCCCAAAACATTTTATACGCTATCAGAAAGTACAGTCCGCTGCCCTGAGCACTGTGGCATACATGACATGGCAATGCTGCTGTAGAAGTGCTTTTACAGCATTTAATAAATTAAAAACTTACTACTAGTTAATCTTAAGGAGCCAGGTTGTTAAAGCAGTGTGGTCCCATGCATGCAAATTGTTGTGAATGTCTTATCTATAGCCTGCATACACAAATATAGCAGATGATTTATATTTGTACTTCAGGTATTGATAGTGAGAACTGAGGTCTAGCCAACTACATGCCCTTGGATTTTAGAAATCTTGAATACAAAGAAGGCCTAGCCTGCACAGAGGGAATGCTTTTTAACAGAATATAAATTATTGGGAATTAAAACAGTTTTTTTCTTATAACAAGAAATTGTTAAGGACATCGATCTTTCCTCCTCCTCTTCTTCCAGTCCTTCAGTCTGATGAGATCATCATTGAGTAGGATGACCAGGATAAGTTAATGTCTCTTCCTGAAGTGCACCATAAAGTACACAAAGACTGATTCCTTCAAGAGTAGAATTTGCTGTTACTGACTTTCTTCTCCCTTAATCTTAAGGAAAAAGAAAAGAAAAATGTCAAGCCCACTTAAGGACTTTCTCAGAGGAAAAGAGTCTACCAAATTCATCTTCGGATACAAGCAGCAAGCAATAAGTATTGCAAATATTTTCCTCGGTAAACGAGAGTAAACCACTGATTCATGCAGTGGTTTAGCACACACACAAAAGAGCACAGAAACGTAAACAGAAGTCTTCCTCCCATCCCATCTTGATTTCCCCCTGGCATATGAAGTCTCTATCTCCCTCAGACCCAACCCAAAGGTGGCAGCAAAGGAGGAAGATCTTTCCCCTGAGCTTTGGATAATGTACAATTAACTGACAATTCTATGCTGTCACAACACAATACTGTTTGTGGGTTTTGTGGTTTGTGTACTTGGAAATGTCTTCGGTTCACATACAACTAATATGCTAATGAAATTTCCAGAGACGTAACTCTGAAAGTGTAGAAAGAATGAGGCAATCTATTTATTCTTCCAGGTTTTACTCCTGACCAGCAGGAGAGCAGAGGAATATGAACTCACAGGATTGCAAGTTTCACTCTCATCACTGAAACTGAGATTTCACTGAGCAGACATTTCACAGCATCTGGTGGCCTCTAGCGGCCTGCAGCCCAGCCTTCCTTCACTGCAGCCCTCCCTTGCCTCTGATGTGCTCATTCCACATTCTTTACATGCTTCTTTTCATAAATCTGGGATTTCCTATCCATAAATCACATCTAGGCAGATCTGCCTTGGGAAGCAGAATGATTATCAACTCACCTGCGGTTGCATGTGTCTTGATATATCTGTAGTTTGTGCTCGTTCACATTGAATTCTTTTAATATAGCATCTCTGTTAGGATTCCTTAAATTTGGATGGGTGTCATAAAGGAACAGTTGGCTATTAAGCTCTTCCTGGCGCTTCCGAAGCTGTCGACACGAGGAGTACAGCTCTTCTTCACTCTCCTTCAAAAGAACACCAATAATCAATAACTAGTGGACACGTACCCAAAATGACACAGAATCAACATACTTTGGTGGATTTTTTCCTAAAAACATTCCATTAACTTTCTAAAAACAGTTTTATAAGACTGTTCTGGAATGGTTATAGAAACTAGCTAAGGAAACACTGCAAAACCCCCTCAGCCCCACAGTATGAAGAGCTATCTACTCTACTGAGGGCACCAGGAACATTTCAGCACAAGTCAAGAAATGTGTTTATCTAAACTGGAATATTTGTCCATAATAAAGCATGTCAGCCTGCTGAGGAAAGGACAGCAAACAGTGAATTCATGATGGGTTGTCAGATTATAACAGCTGTAAAAATACTTTTTTTTAAATTTTAGATTGTTTCATCATATTTGTGTATTACAGCACACACTGTTGAGCCTGGTGCCTTCCTATTGAAATCCAGAGTAAAGGTGGAAATACTGCCCAGATGATCAAGAGAGAAGGATGGATCCTATGTTTCTATGAAGCTATGGCAATTAAATACTTGCAGAGGAATGGACTTAGGTATTTGAAGAGTAATTTACAGCAGTCTAAGTTTCTGTTATATACTGCTCAGAGTAGGTGGTCTCAAAATATTCCACAAACATAAAACGATCAGCATAATTCTCTTTATGACGTTAAATTATTTTAATACTTAAAAACTTAAGATACAAAAGTGGTCTCCTTTATAGAGTTACTACTGAGGAATAGTACTAGCAGGACTGAAGTCTTAATTTTCACCTCAGCAGCAAAACAAGATACTCATCCTACAATAAATGACTTGCAATCAATAAATGTAATAAATCCAAACATTTTCAGAGGTGGCATACTAATAAGAATGCCTCTTTCTGCACTTAGTCCAGTTCTAGGAAAACTAATAGGGTAGCAACATAGAATCATAGAATGGTAAGGTTGGAAGGAACCTCAAGGATCATCTGGTTCCAACCCCCTGCCATAGGCAGGGACAGCTCCCACTAGTACAGGTCACTCAACATACCCAAGAGTTTTCAGTTAAGGCAACAAGATCCTTTCCTAAACGTTTTTTATTCCTACACAGACATGAGTTGAAATAACTGAAGTAACCCTCAGTGCTATGCCACTGACTAAGAATTTTAAAGGGTTTTTTTTTCCTGTTTGTTTGGGGTTTCTTGTTGCTCTTTTTTTGATGGGTTCTGTTGTTGTTGGTTTAGGTTGTGTTTTTTTTAAAGGAGAAGGAACTTTTGTATTCCCAAACTGCAAAAGGAACAACAGATTGCCAATTACCAAAGTGCAGGTGTAACCGCCAAGATGCATATGTACTACCGTTTGTTCTTCTAACTAAATGTATCCACAAAGTTAAGACTTTAAAAACCCATTTAAGAATGTCCACTTCAATCTTTATGTTAAAAACATACACACCATCGAGGCTGACTGTAATCAGAAAATATTGAAGAGACACATGCACTTTTGGAAGCAAGCAAATCCATTTTCAAGCAAATAAGACATGCTTCTAAATGTAACCACGATCTCAGTATAGTACAATTTCTGCAGTATCAGGAAAACCAGTTAAGTTCAACAAAAACTGCATTAAGGCCCCACACAATAATTCACAAATGTGCATGCTTATGTTTACAATATTCTTGGTTTTCTATTCCTGATAAAATTCCACAGCCATCTGTATAATTTTGTGTTTCATCTCCAAGAGTATGCAGATGGGCTCTGTAAATAAACAGGCCTGTTATTAAGTTATATCATTTTATGGAGGGTCATCATTTAAGAAAAGGGCAGAAGAACAGATGGAGACAGCCTTGATCTTTTCTGATGCTTCTTGAACAATCTGACAGAAGTTCTAAAGCTGATTAACTGAGGCAAGTCTTGGTTTGCTGCAGAGTGCCAAACAAAAGGGAAAATTTCTGAAAGTTCTCCTGCCACTGCATTACCACCCAGAGACATCAGACACTGTAAAAACACAGAGCTGTGCTGCATCTTCATTTGGCTTAACAAGCAGAAGGGGCTTCGAGAGTGCGAAATGTGCTACTGTCAAAGGACTCGGTGCTGACAGATTGGGAGACATACTGCTGCTCTGAACAACGCTTTAAGAGCTGCTCCTGCCCCAGGCAAATAATGATCTGAATTCCTGAAGAGAAACCACGGCAGGAGGAATTCACAATACACTACAAGCAATATCCATGCTCAACATCTTAGGCAATGGTGAGTTGCTGTCAGCTTTCTCAAAGGCAGCTAGCCAAGAAAACAGCAGTTTATCAGACCTCCTCTATCAGACTTGTGTCCATGAAATATGAACATTTTAAACACTATCTTCAAAGAACACAGGTCTCTCTTGTTTACACACACACTAAGACACATACACACACACACACACACACACACATTTAGTCTCAGCTTCTAGCCCTCTCCTGCTCTCATGATTCTTTCTTTGCTAGCCTACCATGGCTGCCAAGCACTGTCATTACTCAGTCATTTTACATGTGTTGTAAGGTGGTTTTGTGAAAAGAGTATTTGAAAAAGGTTGCCTTTCCTTCATGAAGAAGAATGTGACTGAATTGAGTCATTTCCATTTCAGTGTATGCAACTGCAGGCACAAACCCCTCCAGAGACAGAATGACTTACAGTTAGCAGAAGTTGGGTGTTTTAATCAGGAAAAAAATGTACAATGGAGTGAACTGCAGTGTAAGATGTAAAAGACTACAAATAACAAGTGGGACCTTTTTATTATTTTCCTCTGAACCTGAAATGTACTGGAAAACACCCTGAAATACTCAATTGCCAGAAGTATCTTTAAACATCCATCACATGGCCTCTACACTAGTGTATGTAAATTACATAAAATATTACTGAGACAGAGTCTGAGAATAATCCCACTTCAAATCAACATATACAGCAGCACCTTTGGAACACCAACAAATGCCACTTCAACGTTGGCTTCACGAGCAAGGATGTGTCATTATTTTTTTCCACTTGTATATTCAAAAATACTAGTACTTCAATTAGGTGTTTAAGAGAGGCTTAAAAAAAAGTAGATTAGCACTTCTGCATGAACCAGAATATGCTTTTAACAAAAAACTGGGAGAAATTACCATCTTCTCTTCCTGAAGTAATTACTTTGCATGTAGGAACTTTAAAAAAAAATATTCTATGAAGTCAAAGTCGATTTTAGCTAGTTTTGCATGACATCCCATCAGTTAGCAAGGGAAGACAATGACCATGTCATTACAATTAAAAACAGTGGAGATAATGAGGCTTTGTTAGTGTATTATTTCTTTTAACAGCTTTGTAATCTGTCCACCCAGAGGAAGTGTAACTCAGTTTCTGTTATTTGTCTTTCTCAGTACCTGTAGACAGAAAACTAAATCTTAATTTCCTGGTTTCCCCAAAGAACAGACAGCATACTAAGTGCACTAAACATTCCAGTGGTTCTCACCAGAACTTGTTGCATTTCACAGTGAACCAGAAGTGAGGCCAGCTCTATATCTTCACTATAGCCGTTCTTGAGAGGAACTGATCTAAAACCTGCCATAGGAGAACGTACACAAAAGACAATTAGAGTCAAGGCAAAGGGTTAGCTGCAGTCAGGCTCTGCTCTGACAATTACAGGGAAACAAAAGGCAAGGATGGCAAAATTGAGAAACGTGTGATTTCACATGCTTTTGAAAACTAAAGCTAGAAGCGGAGGAAAGCAGAAAACTTGTTCTACCTTCGCATCTGAAATAATTAACAAAACAAAGGCACTGACAGCAGAATAATCTTCCCAGATTTTATTCAGAGGACATTACGCTGTTGCTGAAATAGAGCATGTAGAAAGGACAGAGCAAATTACTTAACATAATGCTTTCTCAAGTTAAAAAAACATCAAGAGGGTGAGAAGATTATTTTAAATACTCACATGCTACACATCCAGTATCATAATAAACAATGGATTAAAGCAATCAAAAGAGCTCTTGTCCTTTGGTGCACTGTAGCTGCTACTGAGAGCAAAGTCACAATACAGCAATGCTGAACAGTGCCTTTCTGGCTTATTAGGCACTCATTACACCCATTGATCTTACCTGTTTTGATTCCTTTGATGGGAAAAGTGGCATGTGCTAAGAAATTGGGATCACTGAACATATCCTCCTCATAAACAACAAAGCGCAGAAATGCCAGATTTGGGTCATAAATTTCGAATTTCACTTGCTCTGGACACGGTGCCCACACTGGATTAAGGCCATTGTCATCTGTAACAAAAAGAAAACATTTGCAGTTTGAAGGAATAATTTCACTTCATTCATGTATGAGTATGTATAAAAGGATATTTTCTGATGATAAAAAGGCCTAAAAATCCTATTTACCATCTGTCTCCTGTTGCAACCTTGCTTCAGAAGGCTTGCATTTGTTTATCTGAGGGCAGGGGGGGAGGTATGAAGAAACTTGGCAGGGATGGAAATCCAGGAAGAAAAGCTATTATTTGCTTTTAAATACAGAAAACCTCCTTGGTCATATATTTGCAAAAAAATCCAAAACCAACTAATTCATTGCCGACGTTCATGAGCTTCATGCCCCACATTGGAGTCAAATCATGAAAAGCACTGGGAAGTCTAATGTAGAATGGCCCAATTCTTATAGCCATTTATAGAAAATGGAGCAATCTGGTATGTGTGACACAGCCAGGAACTTTGCTCTCCCACAAGAAGATCATAATCCTCTTCTCTGGAATCTTGAAGAGCCACAATGCATGTTCTGCTCAGGATTCTGTGTTTACCAGATACACCTGTGTTTACCAGTGTCTACACTGGAAGAGACCTTTAAGATCATTAGAATCCAAGCCTTTTGTCTGCTGTAGGAACAGTGCTGCATCCAGAAATATTAAATGATGAAATATTAAGTGGTTGGGACATTGCCCCATTTCAGTGCACCTGAATGGAGCTTGTGTACACACAAAATACACATACAGACAAACACACATCCCTTATCCAGAACTCAGGAGTGAGATTTGTCCAAACTTCTACTGCATTGCAAGCTATGCTGCTTTACAGCCCTATATACCCAAGCTGTCTCCAAGAGGATGCCAGTTTTGGGATGCTGGGTTTAAATAAATACAGTCTGGATCTCATAGCAAGAAGTCCCCATTTGGGCCAGACTTGGGAACTGACTAGCACTGTTGGAGGCACTTTCAAGGCAGCACTTCTAAAATATGCAAATACACGAAGTTATGCACGGGCAAAAACATAACAGAATTGTGAGTTTTCATTATTTTTTACAAACTGCAACAGTACTTTTTTTTCCTAAATTTGATGTACAGTTTCTCAAGTTAATTTGCCCACAGGCAGATGAGAGAATACTATTGCATGACTCATCAGTCCAGAACAACAGCTAACTTACTCCTCCCTACACACATTGCTGGCTGAAAACAAACAGAAATTCATAGCATTCTCCACTCACTTTACTTAAACACACTGAAGTATAACCATATCCCCAACAACACAGAATACTGCAGATACTCACTCACAACTGATGTCTTGAATTTGCTGTTATCATATTCAGCCCCACAAATTTCTACCTCTACAAAGGGACAAGCGATGCTTCTACCAGGTTTAGGGAGGTGACGAGCACCTAAAACCTGCAAAAGCAACTCTGTGTTATAACCACCTCCAGAGGAAACTTGGCATCATTATTTCTGTAGAGAAAGTAGCCTACAGAACTAGAAGAGGGGGAAAAAATCCACAAGAACATGCAAAAATACACAATCCTTCTCTTGAACATCCTTGCATGTGTTAAACATGGTGTCTGTGCCACCAACATCTTCCACTGTTTGAGTAACCCAGTGATAAGATACTGTAGCTGACGTTCGTTACATGCAGTTCCAGAAATTCCTGCTTTACATTCATGGTTTCTAATTACCTGTTCTCTAAACTGTAATGAAAAACAGCTAATGTGTTTCTTTCTTCTCAGAAAACACACTTTTAAAGGACATCTCTTACTGTATAGCAACTGAGAACTGAAACAAGTTCAATTCCTGTTGAATTCCTGGCACTAGAAAACAACAAGGTGTAATTTCCAAATGATAAACCTATCTCTTTCTGAAAACTGGGAATGACATTAAGTCACGGTGTACTAAATATGATGGGGGGGGGGATCAATTTATTATTTTTTTCTGCTTAGTTTCTATATCTAATTATAAATTTCTTCCTTCCACATTGGAAATCTCTGAACTAGTTAGTCTGCAACTAACCAAGTTCCAATAGGACTCTTCTACTGAGAAGTCATTAGATTGGAAATGCAAGTTAGCTCATTTGGAATCTTTTATTAGCAATTACATAAAATTATCCCAGGACTGTCTTTGCAGTCCTATACCATATGCTTCATTAGCATGATAAAGATATATATGTCTTTTCAAGTACCAGTGGAATTAGTTTTATTCTCAAACACACTGACATTTAAAATCAGTATTTTGACAATCTGTCAGATCTCGCTCTGAAACATAATAGCTTTATTTTTAGCTTTATATAGATATTTATGACTTGTAAAAAAACATAATTTACAAAAGAGATTTACCCTCACTGTCATAATCATCTGCAATTTCCTCTTCGAGTCATTTGGCATTGGGTCATACTCTTCATTTCTCATGCTTTCTGGCTGCAGAACATAGCCAGTGCGTCCATTAAGTGAAAACAAGGCATGGTTCAATTGCATGTATTTATCTAGGGAGAGAGTTAAACAGTCATAACAGAAGATCCCCATTTGAATAAAGCTAAGAAAGTATCAGACTACCAGCTTATCCCTGTTAATTCTCTCTGGTCACCACTTTATCAGAAAGAACTGGGAAGGTAAGTTGGAAGACTCTGTTCCCCTCAGTAACTGAACCTGACAAGTCACTTCTAGCCAATTTTAACCCCAATAAACCCACCTCCATTCACAGTCTCCCGTCATGTGTCATAAGGTAGTTAGCCAGAAAATGAAACACAGCCTTCCCTGTGACTGAACAAGTGTTCATGCACCTCAAACTTACTGTAAATACCTCTGTCACAAAAAGCTCAAGGTGAAATAAACTGTTTAGAGTTTAGGGCTAGCTAGGTTGAGAGACAGGACTGTTGGAGACTGATTTTGGGAAACCAGTTCTCTCAGGTGATCCACACATCCAAAACCAAACTTTTGGTCTTGGACATCCCCTCTTGCAGGGAAGTACAAATATGCAGGACAGCCATAGCGACTAGTATGGCAGAGGGGCCAGAAATGGGCTTGTTCATGGTGAAATGGAAGGTGGACTAAATCCTTTTTTAAAGATAATATTACCTGGAGTTTGGAAGTTAAGAGCCACCATCTGGGAGCCACAAAGCCAGAGGCGAAATGGGTCATAGTTGGATGAGTCAACCCTCTGTCCCTTAGGGTAGACACGTGTCAGTCCCTTCAGGTTGTACCTCAACAACTCAACTGGCTTTTGCTTAACAATGCTCTCTGCCTTGGTTTCCACAAAGGACCGAATTTCTCTGAAATCAGGATTTTCTACGCAGGGTAAGAAGGAAAAAGAGTGGTTACTACAGGAAGAAAGAAGGTGGCATTTATACTGCATTTCTACTAACAGAATCACAGAATCATTAGGGTTGGAAGAGACCTTTAAGATCCTCAAGAACACTTTGTTTTACTTTGTTTTGCTTTGTCCTTTAATGCAATAATTGGCACAGTTTTCATGCAGACATGGCAAATGGGTTGAGCATCAAGTCTGAAATTTAAAATTGCCTGCTTGCCACATGCTCTGCAGCAGGGCAGATAAGAGTCCATTGTCATATTCTCATCTCATCATTGTTAATAATGTACTTCTAAGCACTAGGACACATATTTAAATGAGACATCTTTTCCTGGGTTTAAACAGGGAGAAGGAAGGGTGAGCCAGGGTTAGGCAATGATTCAAACAATTACTATAATTATAATGTCTTAACTACACTGACAGCTTATTAAAAATGTTTGCAAAGAAACTTAAAGAAAAAGGGCATATTTGCTGCCTTCTCCAGCAGCAGTGACAAAAATCTGGAAAAAGAAGTACACATTTCAGTGTCAGATTCCACATCTGTAGTTCTCATTTGTATTATGAAATTCTCTACCGTTCCAGTAGCTTCTGTAAATGGCAAGCAGGTTCCCAGGCAAAAATTATAAAATTCACAGGAAATCCAATTTGAAGGTTTTTAAAAACAAGCACAAGTGATCAGCCAGAGCTCTTCATCTCAAAAAAGTCAACTGACACATAACTAGTGAGCTTCCCCATGAAAGACACCTATGAGAGGGTGTCTCTAGTTAACCAGTTAGAAATTTGTGACAGTTTTGTGCTGAAAGTTGAAAAGATTCAAGCTCCCTACTGTACAACTTCCAAGTGCCACTGGAAAATGCATGGGTGAGGGAGAACTTTGTTTTCTCTCCAGTTCTATACACTTCAATTAACATCTGTAAACACAGGAGAAAGGTTAAAGTTCAGGCATAGTATTAAAGGGAGTACCTAAATTGTCCTTGGTTTTGCTTGTTGGCTTGCAGTAGATTACCAGATCAGATAATTCAATAGCAATCAATTGATTTTTTTCCCAGTATTTTCTCCTGTTCTCCTGTAAAATATAACAAAGTTTTAGATTACAGATACACTGAGTATTATGGTACAGTAACTCCAGTGTATACTCAAATGAAATTAAAAAGTTGATGCATTCCATTGTTGCCCAGGTGCCTATCTTTAGCTGCTTGGATAGACGTAATGTACATACAGACCCAATTCAGAACACAGGCTAACCAACTGGGTTTGGGTTTTTGCTGGGGGAGGGTTTTCTGGGGAGGTTTCATGTGTTAGATGTTTTTTTTTTTAACCAAGTGTTTCAGTGCTTCCCTGGTCAGTCCTCCTCAGAATCCTGGCAACAATTTTTTTTTCATTTTTTTTTTTCTTTTACTGTGGCTCTACTCTATTTTAGTTACATTCTCGACTCTATACCTCATAGAAATGCAAATATATGCATAAAAAATGCAAAGGGTAGTGAAGTCTCTATTTATTTACAATCCCAATAAGGACTTATGTCTTGTAAGTAACTCCCAAACAGCTACATTCAAACTCTATGAGCATCACATCGTAGTTTTCTACTTGCACACCAAACCAATAATGCTGTGTATGGAAAATCATGTGCAATCTTGCTGTCATCATCTGTAATAAACCCACTATCTACTGCCATGCTCCCAAGTATCTACTCTGTGGAAGCTGAGCAGCAGTCCCTGCAGTGAGAGACTGCGAACTACTGAAATTAGCAAGACTCATCCCAAGTGTACAGGCAAAATAGGAGATATAGAGAGAAATAGAAGAAAACATGTTAGAAGAGTCCCACACTGAACAGTTATTAGCTTTGTTACAAGAGGTTATGACACAGCAGCAATTAGGAAGTCTTCCAAAAGATTTGCTTCAATAAGACAAAGAGAAGAGGAAGCTGGGGGGGGTGCAGGGTTTTCCAGAATGTTTCACTGAACCAGAGATGATCCCCTGAAGTCTAAGAAAAGCAAAGAGGAATACAGACTCTAGACTTGTAAATACCTTGGAAAAAAGCTATACAAACCTCATTGTACTTAGCGATCCACCAATTTCACACACATTGCTCAACAGCTATCAGAGTTCCAACTGGCAAAGGACAACTTCTAGGTGCTCATCTTTAGACATAACCCTCCAATAATAACCAAGCAGGAGAGCTAGCAATGAACAAGCATTCCTAGGATCATGACAAAGTCAGTACTACACAGAGATGACAAGATACATGAAGCTTAGTTTTACTTTTTGGACACGGTCTAAAAATGAACAACTGAAAAACCTGTATTATATTGTAGTATAATGTTGCCTCATTATACTTTTTCCTTCCCTAACAGCCTGTTAACTGTGTTTGTAAAAAGGGCCTTTCTTCACCTTTTTCCCCTCCCCATGCAGCAGTTTATCATGTGAACTTTCTAAATGCCACGCTGTGGAAAGGCCTCCTGATTGACAGAAATGAGTTTTAAAGCATCTTTGAACACAGAGTGTTTAATACTTTTCTAACTGTACAGAAGGAGAAAAAGCTGCCAAGCTCCTGAAAAGCCACTAATGTACCTTAAAAACATTCCATTTAGAGATGCTTCATCTAGGTCATATTTCTTTTTCTCATTTTTATTTCTAAATGAAAGCCTTGCGTAAGAGTCACATCTCTCTTCCCCCAACAACAGGTCAACAGCTCCTGTTGCTTCTCCCTTCGCTGAACTTGCAGTCCTCTGCTTGAGACACCAAATTGCCTGCTATAAATAGGATGATGATAACCCTCACAGCATTACCACTCCAGGTGACAGATAAACAGCTTAAGCCAAAATGATACTGACACACATTTTCCATCACTCATATCATCCACTTAACAATAAAAACAGAATAAAAGCAACAATGGAAAAAGTATAATTAAACACTGTAAGGGCTTTTTGATCATGTCAGAGACTTCTTAAATACTAGGAAAGATGACAGGGAGGTAAATTAATACATCAGAACAGGAAAATCAAGTCCTGAAAAAGGTCTTTAAGCAGCATAGAGGGAGGTAGAAGCTACAGTTTCACAGAATCCTTTAACCTTTAGGCAAGAATTTAGAAATACTATTATTGATGATCTGGTAAATACAAATGTGCCTATTAGTTACAAATAAATAAAGTATTAGCCAAACAATTCCCTCTTAGTGCCAGTGCTTTCACTAGAAAGCAGAGTTAGTGAACAGGATTAAGAGGAGTTTAGGCAAAGGCAGCTCAGAATTCACATATAGTCCCTAGTGGATTGAAAATTCTGAACAGAATAGTCTGATATCTGAGTATAAACCAGGTGTAAAACTGTAATGATGCCTACTTCATACAAGTAAGTGTACTTCACCGAGGTGCAGGGAGCAACACAGACACTAGTCTGCTGAAAAGCTTCTGTTAACATAAATTCACATAAAATGCTAATTTACATCCCGCTCCCAAAAAAGTTTAGGGAACAAGATTCACAATGTCAATAAAATGAACATACAAACAGCAATATGCAAGAGCGAAGGACCATGTGTTAGCAAGATTTAGCAGGGTATGGCAGCTAAAGACAACTCCTGTTAGAAATTTATAGCAGTTCATTATAAAAACCAATAACAAACAGATTTTTATCAATACCTCTTCAGTGGTTTTCCAAGTGATTTCACGGATACTTTGGTACCATTCAAAGAGTTCTTCTACTTTATCTGTTGCAAACTCAACACATGGATCTTCTGCATTCTTTGGTTCCAAAATGAAGACAAAAGGCTTTCTGTGTTTCCCTTGGGGCATTTTCACTGTTAGGCAACAGAGTAGTAAGAAATTTATACTAAAAAAACCCAGTTCTTCTAAGCTGCCATTGTTGATTTATTGCAAGAGGTAACACCATTAAGTTTCATCACAGTAATCATGTTAGCTATATTAATGCAAGTAGGCATTTTGATTTGCTGGTTTTTTTACACCAAAATAAATAAATACATCAATAAATGCATCAATTAATTAGTATTTCCAGTTAAACATAAAAGAGTCTACCCAACACAGAAAGCTGAGAAGTCCATATGTGAGCATCAGAAAATACATACCAACGTTGTATGTATTGAGTACCAGTATGCCACGACACAGTGAGCCTAATGGATTGTCTTCAATAATCTGAAAAACATGAGAGTTAAATCAGGTATTCTCCTGAGTGAATATCCACAGGACACCAACAAATAATAAACAGGCACCATTACATCTAACCTACCTTTCACTGAAATTACATTTAAATGTTTAAAGCATCATCCCTTTCCATATCAAGAATTTCTCACTTTAAGAAACACATGAGAATCTCTACAGTGAGAGTAGTCAAAATGAGGAGTGCAGCTTCTGTCCTGATGCAACTGCTCATTTTTCAAGTCTGCTTAAGGCTGCAAGGACTCTAATTCTAATGCATGTGTCTTCTTCCAAAGCCTCCTAGAAAATCACTGAAGTGTTTTGGAACAACAAAAGAATTTAACATTTTATTTTTAAAACTCAGAAATGCCAGAACTGCTTAGCATGGAGCTTTGTTTTCTTTTGTTGCAGAGACCTTTGTCCAAGATTCTGGACTGGATTTGTAGACACTTTTGACAAACAGTATAGCCTTAGTTCTAGATAAAAACAGAGTGTGAAATAGCTAGTGAGATGTGTTTGGACACAAAATTTTATTATTTGTAAATATTAAGGCAGGTATTATAGAGGTGAATTAGTTAAAAGCTTCAAGCACATGGTTGTTTAGTCAAACTATCCAAAAAAGCTGAACTGCTATGATTTGGATTAGCAGGAAACCACTATCATCTCCTAAATTCCCACCAAACAGAACACTACTGAAGGAGATAGTCAGTGGAGGATGTACTGACGAAAATATCCAGCAGCAGAGAAATGAAGAATGCATTCCTTTCTATACTCTGTGTTCTCTCAAACCCAGCATGCAGAGTCAGAATTCTGTAAGCCAGACTTCCACTTCCAATAGGTATCAGCTCCTAGGGAAAGGCAGTGGACAAACCTTAACACTCACCTGGCTTTCAAGCTCAGCAGAACTATTGAGTGACAAGTCTTCAACATAATTAGATGGAAAATAGCGTTGGACTTTTTCTCCATAATCCCCCTTCCACCTGAATTTAAAAAACATATATCCAGGGAAAAAAATGGTTAAAGAGCTTCAGTAGCCCATTAATGAAGCAATAATCCTCCAGAAACTGGTTATTAATACCCTGTACTAGCTTGTCTAGCAGCTATCACCAAAATATAAGTGATGAAGTAGCTAAAAGCTCTAACAAAGTGATCATTAACTGTAGTAACAGATGATTTCAGAGGGATTACATTTACTGTAAACTGCAATTAATGACTTAAGAGGCTTTCTCCCCTTCCAGTACTAAAAATACTATTATGTGGTTGATTACCCTGCAGAAACTACAGGGAAACATTAGATTCCCAAACTTTCCAACCAATTTACAAGCCAGCTAAGAAAGAAAATCTCTTATGAAAGAAGACTAAAAAAGGTGGGTTTGAATCTTGAGAAGTACTCAGCAGAGAAAGGAGAGAAAGAGAACAATGATGACAATGATAATTGATGTTCAGGAAGGATGAATGCAGTTAAGGAAAAATATTGAATACACTGGGCTGTGGAGGGCTGTAGAAAAGACATGAAAAGAGGCTGAAGAGTGAGTGGGGTTTAGGGTTTTTATTAAATACATTTGCACTAAGATTTACAAGGCCACAGTTAATAAGCAGCAGATAATAGGTAAAGTTTTTAAAAACCACTATCCAAAGCTCAATTTTTCCCTCTATCTAAGTCACCAGAAGCTCTCCTATGAGGAATCTTTGCCCTTACCAGCCTCCATTTTCCTTTGTGACATTATGAATTAAAGCTCCTCGAGAAAAGCTCAATTCATCACTTCTTTTGGCTCTGTAGTCATACAAGGCTTTCACTGTTCTCTGAGGCTTTAAGAGAAACAAAGCAAAAGGGTCATCTAGGGGGACAGGTCATAAAATAATCAATAATGCAATCTTAAAAAAAAAAAAAGAGAGAGGGGAGATTGGATCCCTTTCCTGGTTTTGTTAGGAAGCTTAAAAACGTACTAAAGCTCCAGAGTGACATCTATGGGTGTAAGCAAGTGGTGCTACTTAAATGCTACTCTTCAAGCACCAGCTTGGCAAAAATTCAAAAGCAGCTTTCTTTCATGGGTGCGGCAACATAATTATTAAAGAATAAATAAAACATCAAACAATAAAAAAATTAAAAAAAAAACCAAACCCAACTCAAAAATCACACAGTGATATATCAGTCTCCTATCTTCATTACATGCATTTATATGCAGCTCTGAGTTTGTATGCCTAATGTCTACAAAGCCTCCACTTCAATACCACATCAGCTATCCTGCTGGGTACATTTCCTCTAGGAAGATGTCCAGTTTTGGCACGACAAGCAATTTCTTTATCTTGAATTTACTATTATCCAAATTCTTCAGCAGCAATGCAAATTCATTGCCCAGAAAGGGCTAAAAAGAATTGCAGTCATAAAATTTACATGCATAAGAATTTACAAGGAGGCAGGCCCTAACAAGAATTAGGGAATAGCAGGTGTTTGCTGTGCAATTTGTTATGAAAATATATATATCTTAAAAGAAGACAAACTTTAATAACTCATTAATAAACCAAAGACATGTCCAGTTGATTTGATAGGGCTGGGTGGTAGGTTGTACTGGATGATCTTGGAGGTCTCTTCCAACCTGGTTGATTCTATGATTCTATGACACTATTTTTATATAAAAAGCATATAAATAAATTCTGCATCTATTTGTGCATGCAGGGCACGTTTGCTAGTGGAATTGTGGCCACTTTGAGATAATTTGTGCCCAGACAAGTAACAGTACTCTTAAAGACACAGACACAGTATCACAGTATCACAGTATCACAGTATAGCAAGGTTGGAAGAGACCTCAAAGATCATCAAGTCCAACCCACTACCACAGACCTCAAGACTAGACCATGGCACCAAGTGCCACGTCCAAACGTGCCTTGAACACCTCCAGGGACGGTGACTCCACCACCTCNCACTTGGGGTTTGCATGTTGGACTCTCTTACCATGCAGATTTGGCCTCCTCAAACTGGATCTTCTCACAGGTTATTTCATTTGGGGCCATACCAGAACAAGTATGCATGTCAAGTCAAATTATCTCCACAGACTCAGTAGCAAGAAGTGCCCAGATTCCCAGTATGGATGAATCAATACTGGATTTGCACACAAGAAAATGTCTTGGTACAAATTTTAAAGAGATGCTAGAAAAAAGTCACACCCTTTAAATTTCTGCTTTCCAGTCCCCTATAAATCAAGCAGACTTAACACCTTCAATTATCATTTCATTACTGTTGACAGGAAATCTATAAACAAAATTTCCAGAGGTGTACAGTAAATGTGAGTATCTTCCTTTAGACATACCACTGTAGGAGTGATTTCACTGGGTTCCACATACATCTTGACATCATAGAGGGAGTTAATATCTTTTTCCTTAAAAATAGGAAGAAAAAAATACTGAAGTTCCAGAAATCAAAAATTTATAGAAGCACTTCACACTAATAGAACATTCTTTGCTAAACCCAGCTTTCTGACAGTGCATAGGCAAGCAGGAGGGAAATCAAACACTTGTTATGCTCAGTTCTAGAGCTGAACAGAGCTGAATGTGGAAGCCTGTAGGGGCCTGTGGGGGTCTGTGCAAGCCAGTAGGGCTCTGTGCAAGCCTGTGGGCATCTGTGCAAACCTGTAGGGGTCTTATTTAACCTGTCTATATTCCAGTTTGATGAACAGTAAACCACAGCAAAGCAGCAATATATCACAAATCAAATAGTTTTGAGATTGTGTGTACCCTTCTATGTGCAACCAGCACATAGACACAGCAGAATATTTCATTTTCTGATGAAATGCTCAGCAACTGGCACCCACATAATCATTTTAAGATCTCGGCCCACTCCACCAATAGAAGACCTGGTCAACTGCAGGCAGGGCTATTATCAAAAAGTCTTTTTAACAGAAAAATGATCTCCCACTTCACAGAGCAGCTTTTCTAATCAAATCTTGAGGAAGACAAGAGTTGACCTGTAACCAAAGGTGAAGCTCTTTCCTTCACATGTCTCAAAACCTTTGTGACAGAAGTCAGAATCATCTCCATTTCATAGATCCAAAAACTACCTGCTTAACCACTGCTCCCCCATAGGTCATCTACCAAAGCTAGAACCAAACCCAGCACCCCCAGGTTTAAATCTGGGGCACAATCCACTAAAGCAACTGCCACTCATACCGAGAGGATCACTTACGGTGCTGTAGCGCTCCAGCAGCTCCTCAGTCACTGGGTAGCGCAGTTTCATTTTCCTGTACAGTGGATGCTTCTCATAGTACGTCACCAGCTCCACCAAACTCTCAAAATAAGCTGAGGTTCCAAGCACAAAATGGCGACCGTCCTGCTGAATTCGGAAGTGCTTCACCTTCCCCTCCGCTCTGTGAAACAAGCGCAGGCGCTGTCAAAGGTACTGGGACTTGCAGTGAGAGCCCCAGCACTGCAAACTGGACCACAACTGCTTTGTGCATCTCAATCACGAGGAATAATTTATCCCTCTTCCAAAGCCTCCTTTAGTCAACTTGAATTCCAGTTGCCTGATCAAATTCACAAAAGTATATTCTCACTTTTCTACAATGTACAGGGCCATGGGACACAATCATGGTTTTGTTTAAATTTCCCTATTTTCTCCCCTTACAGGTAAGTGTTCTGTCACCTTCATACTAATATAAATGAGTCTGATCAGGCTGAGTCCCTCTGGAATCCACCATTGCTGACCTGCCACTGCCCCTAAGGGACAGACACAGTCCCCAGAGAACAAGTAGCATTCTCTTCCCTATAATCATTTGGATAACTACAGGAATCAATCTTGAGAAAACAGAAATAATCTTTTGTGCTTGAACACAAGGTTTGTGCTTGCATTGGTAACCATCCACTGACAATCATCCCACCCACAGAAGACCCCTGCATGCTTCTGCAGCTGATGAAGTTATGGTACTTCTTGTTTTGCCCAGTGTGAAATGGTTTTACTGAGATGCAGCAATTCAAGTTACTGCAATATCCACCTTGGTAACAACAAAAAAAATCTTCAAATCAAAGCACAGAGGGAATTCTGGACATTAATAGACAGTAAGACATGCAAATAACAGGAAAACTAGTATTTGTTTCTCCAAAGCAATTTTTGTTCCAGATACAAGCATTTTTATAGAAGAGCAATTTCATTTGAAGGCACAATGGAGACCACCACAATTATATACATTTTGTTCATGTTGTTGCAAGAACCTCAGCTGCAAAAATACTTCCCCTCTCAAGAAAAGCTGACACTTGCATTTTGACATTTCATTTCGGTCAGTTATATGACAGGGACTTAGGGACCTAGAATCACTGCTGAATCAGCACCAAAGCAAACTTCCAAGTGACACCTTGGAGTAAAGAGCATCAAGGAAGTGAAGAGGGGCCATACACAGTTCTCTGTAGGAAGAACGGGATAGTCAATGCTCAAATACTCCTTAGAAAAGCATAAAGGTTTATTCCAGTCACAAATTAAGTCTTGCACACATTCTCGTACAAGGATCTGCTGAACAAATCAACCATGCTAATTGCTCAGTGTTTGAAAGCAAGAATTGTATGATGCTAAAAAGACCACAGTAGTTTTTAAATAAAATAAAACACAACACTGTTGAACTGCTAGGTCATGTAGTCATATATTTGTCTTTCCTTACCTGAAAGTCATGGCGAACGAAGCAGGCTCGTCTCTCTTCCTAATCAGAAAGGCTCCATCTCGAGGAATTCGCATCAACATGTCTTCTGCCTCTCCCCGACTCAAGTTGCTATAGTACCAACTGCAACAGTTTCAAAAATCAAAATGGACAAAGGATTACACAGCTTGCCAAATGTCATTCAGTCAGAGTAACAGGCAGTGTTATTAACAACAGAGTTTCAAACACTACAAGAACTGTGGATTAGGTTTTCCCCTGCTTGCCACCTGTGACAGCAGCTTATTACAAAACATTGTAACACAGCAGCTTATTTTGGATAAAAGCATCAAGAATATATCAAGAATATCTTGTCTGTCTGAAATCATACAGCATAAATCTGCATTTCTTCCTGAAACAAAAGCACTAGATCTTGGTTTTAGTCTACCATTCAGTTTTCAAGTAGTTTATTCCGTTTTGGCATAGTAGATTTAAGGAAAAGCCCAAAGAGACAAAAAAACAGCAGGCATTTGAATTCTTTTATTTTATCTTTTGCTGTAGAGATCTAATGTGTCTCCAGTGAAGCTGTGGCCACTTATACTGGCAGTGCATCTCCACCTTATACAGAAAGGCAGTAAAGCCTAAACTTTGAACTCTGCCTTACCATCTCATTGACTTCCATAGTTATCTACATGTGGTCATGACTCCCAGGCAAGAAAAAAAAAGTTTAAAGGTGCAGATCAATATTTTACATGCAAAACAGATTTACCCATTCTCACAGCAAACAGAACAAAGGGCAGTGACTGCAGCATCCTGCCAGTGAACAAGATCTAGCTCTGCCCGGGATCTACATCAGGCAAGTACCAGCTGGAAATAAACATCAAGCTCTACCACTTCCTATCAGCATGAGGCAAAGTCTGCTTAACCAGTTCTGACAATAGTGAGGTGGAGGGTGGGAAAAGGGAAACGTAGCTGTCTGGGCTCACTGCCCCAGTAATAAAGCTTCCAGATGGCACATACCATGACACCACTTAGTTGCCAGACCACAGCCAACTACTAAATACCTAATCCAGCACACTGGGTGTTGTAAAACACTGAACAGAGAAAGAAAGAATTGGCACATTTTCACAGCAGTACAGTTCTCACTTATTTTCCCAGCTGGTGCTTTCCAAATGACTGCTCTCCATTGTTTCAGGTTCTCACAAAGTCAGTGATCTTAGTCAGCCTCCTTCAGGGAAGCCTTTTCCTGTGACACTCACAGACAAGCAACACTTGAGTGTGCTTTTGAAACCAGGAAATTTTCTATGAAAAACCCAAGACCATCTAAACCAACGCAAAGAACACTGACGTAACAACCCTGGTCCTTGCCTGCTGCCGTACATACTCTTTAGTCTCATGAGGGCTGGGATTAGGCACAGCATCAGTCAGACGCAGCTCAAATTCAGCACACCGCAAGTGGGCCTCCTTGTAGTGTTGAATGAGATCATAGATGCTATCAAACATGAGGTTGTCTGTCAGGTAGTACTTCACAGTGTCCCCATCACCTGAAGAACGGATCCGGCAGTGCTGGACTCTACCTGACCTCCTGCAGAAATGCAGAGGGGCAGAAGGAAAAGAAAGTGTTTATAAAAGGTTTTCTTCTTCTGAAGCATTTCCTCACCCTTTCCTGGCCAACTACTTGGTAAGCTTGCAAAAAGGCAAGAAATCTGTATCGTCTCATGAAACAACCACTTAAGAACAGCAAGAGAAATGCACACAGCTAAGATTAAGGGGTGAAAAGTAGTAATTTTCAATCCACAATGGATCAGATAAACAATTAAGTTCACTAAAATCTGACATACACTGCAAAATTTCCTCTGAGAGCACTCTGGGTCAGAAATCCATCAGATACACTATAACTAGCAATGTCCCAACCAGAAGACAAAAAATAACAGACTATCAAATAAACAACAGAAAACAACTCAAAATGCTTTATTGTTTTCCCTCTAGAGGACTCTTTCATTGAAAAGATCAATCAGTGTTAATAAAAGTACACTCACAAGAGAAGTTTTTCAGTGTAGAAACCAGTCATTTATCCTTAAATTAAAAGATCAAATTTTGGCCTGCTCCTGCACTATGCTACACCAGAGTTCAATTTGGAAAACAGACTTTCACAGTCCCATCAATAACATCCTCCTAATTATGGCAATTCCTTATTTCTACTTCCTGTCGGCTATAAAAGTATAACTGACAAATACTTTTTGCTCAATGCCATAAAAAAAGGCAAAACCCACAGGGAATTTTTATGACAATCGCCGTACCAGAATGACAAGGTGCAATCGTTAGGGAAAGCCTCACTTTCCCTAACTAGGAATGTCCCATCCTTGCCACCCATTTCAGCACAATATTCTTGGAGCAGTTTCTCAGCAGTTGTTCTCCCCTCTTTCATTTTCCCATGGAACCACTTCTCTTTTAAGTGCAGTTCAGTGCATTTCACCTCCTAGACCAGAAAATAAGAAGTATTATATTGCTTTACTAATTTTACGACCCTGGAACAAAGTACATGTTATTGATGTAACAATCTACTATTTCAGGATTTCAGCTCTTCCTAGCCCTGAACTCTCTTTCCAAAAACAAGCTGATCACCTTCGATGTCACTCTCAACTCCCCTCTCCAAGCAAGCCACTTCTTTGGAGCAGTGATCAACTTCAGCCCTACTCAATATGCAATGGTCAGAAAAGAAAGAGTGCAGCAGTGCAAATGCCAATTTCTATTTTCAAGGCAAACCATCCTACTGCTGATTTACAGAGTTTCTAATCAGCTTTTCCTAGGATTCATCTGTGCTTTTCCTTACACATTAAAAATTTCACAAACATTTAGGTGAATGTGTAAAATGTAAAATCTCTCTGCACGTGCAGAGAGACCTCTGAACTGTGCACATACATGTTGTCAAGAAAAGGGCATGCATGAAAACCCACCCAAAAGGTCAGAACAAGAAACCTTGCTGAATATCACTGCTATTGTAACCCTTAATAAGTCTCATGCTTCTTAAGAACTTCATCATGCACAACAGCAAAGGAATACATGCTCACCTGTGGAAAACACTTTGCAAATGTGAAACGATCAAATGTGAAATGATAAACCAGCACTGTGTAAGAGCTGTGCTATACTAACACCACAGACCTTAGTTTATCATACTGCCTAGTTTGAGAATAGCAACCATACTTAGGCAGAGGCACATAAGGACATTGTCAATGCATGCATCAGCATTAGCTTTTAAGTATCAAACTATTTTCTTGTCTTTGTGTTCCTTTTTTGCAAGCCCTCAATTAGCCAAGGGAAAATATTATTTCATTAAAAAGAAAGTTAACTGGACAAAACCCTTTGTAATTTATTTTTTTACCTCCAAACTCTTATCTGACACGGATCTTGCATAATTTCAACATTGGCATGAAAAACAGGCATCAGCATACACTTAAATAAACTGCCTAAACAACAAAAGATAGCCATTACCTTTGATGAATCTTCATCAGCATTCTGTTCTATGTCATCACTAAACGAAAGCTTTTCATCAGCAATAGCACAGTAGTGCCGAGTCCATTTCTGAAAGTTGAGATATTCAAACCATTAACAAGACATTGGTTAAGTCACTAACCACAATTTCAGAAGAAGGTATAACAATAAACCAACCTTCTTCCCCACATTCACATCTGTTCAAATAACAATCTTACTCACACAGATACTGAGGAAACCCATGTACAGTTCCAGTATTACACAACCCAGTAACAAACTGTAACAAATACCACACAAATGATACCTGTTCTATTGTGTCCCACATATAAAGCTCTCCTTGTTGCTTTTTTTCTTCTTTCTTGTCTTCTAAGTTCACATCAATGTCTCCCTTTGGCCCCAGTTTTTTGTGCTTAAAAACAAAAACATCCACCACAGTCATACACTCACATAGAATCATACATAAAATTGGTCACAATATTTTGGCATACTTGGTATTACTGGAAATATTTCCCTCCATTGCACAGCCTTCTTCTGTCACTACCATGACAGCAGCTGTTCCACAAGGCTTTTATGCAACAGGGCTAGAATCTCTTTCTTTAAAATTTGAATCTCACAATAAAAGGCTAAAAATTTAATAGAGATACCATTCAAACAATGAAGACATAATGGATTGGTAAGAGCTCACTGTTCTTTAGAGGACAGAAAACATGAAGTGACACAAGCTAAGAAGTAAGGATAAAACAAAATCCCTTTGTAAAGAGCAGGGCATAACGAACTAAAAAAGCCAAATCCAACAGCAAGAGCAACAACAACAAAAGAAATTAAAATTAATAGAGAACTCACTCTTCTACAAGAAAAATGAGCAGAAAATAAATCTTTTATGAAAAAAAGGGGTAGGTTCTACTTTCTTGAGTGCACTCAATAAAAAACAGTATCTCAAGGGGCAAAATACTTAATTGCAGCTAATGATGGGATTAATCATCCCCTATCTAGCAGTTCTCAGCTATATTCAGTTCTGCATAGTCTACTGTAGGTACCTTTCAATTTGAGAGGCTTCTCTGAAAAATCCCAGATGCCCTTAAAGCAGGAGTTGCCTCCAGCTGTTTACTGACAACATATTCCAAACAAAAGTCAAACAACACAGCTAGCTGGCTGGCAGGTGCTCATCTATTTAAAGACTCTAACGCTCTTTTAGCCAGGACAGAGTGATATGGATGTTCTCTTGTGCAGACCCTTAGCAGTTTGCAATGCCCTTAAAATCAGATCTGTCATGTTACTGCTCATGTGCCTATCCAACTCCTCTCTTGGAGAGAGAAAAAAGCCTTAAGCACAAAATTTCTATCTACCCTTATTTCCATCTACCCTTACTTCCTCTCTTCAGAAGTTTATTATATAGGATGCAGTACTGCTACAAGAGCTGGAAAAGTGGAGCATGGTTAAAAGTAATTATTATTTTACTAAAGAGATCATTAGCAGCCCTCCACCTAATTTTGTCTTTCTACTGCAATTTCAGTCTGAAAAAAATCTTCATTTAGTTAACTGCCTCATGCTGCTGCACAACAGCACTGAGTAGAGTATCTGTATGTATGGTCACATTCTGAAAGCATCTGCAGCAGTGAACCCTTGCTGAAATTTAGCAGTGACATTTCAGGAGCTGGAAGACTTTTAGAAAAGAGTTGACATTCAATCTGGCACTTGAACTAGCAGCACTTACTGCAAAGAAAACTAATAGCAAGCAGTGTAATACATAGCTTTTACAGGACCCTGTACAATATTGCAAAATGTTACTAGCACATGCTTGGAGCATGGAATTTCTCATCTCTCAAAACAGAAACTAACAGGTAAGCTGTGAAGACATAACTAGCATTTCTGGCTCCTGCCCTGTTTTCATATTCTATCTGCCAGCACACAAAGCAAGCCTACCTTGATGATGATTTTTTCCTTCAGCTGGGTTGGTGATGGTAGCTGATCTGCACTGGCTTCAATCGGTTTCATTAAAAGATGATCACCAAATACCTCCTTGAACACTCTGGCCATGTGTCGTTGCTGCTCCACACTACAGTGCTCCTCAATTGACAGAATGACTGGGTATCTTTGAAGGAGGAAACAGAGGTGAATGAACACAATTTCTTTTTGCTACAGCCTGCATGGCAAAGAAAACAGGACCCTTTCTCCACCCTCCACGTCGAAGAACATAAAGAAAACAAAAAGACAAAGGAATAGACAGCCGACAGATGATAACACATGTGCAATCACAGAATCCTTAAGGTAACAAGGGACCTCTGGAGGCCATCTAGTCTAAACATCTTCTTTGGGAAGGGCAAATTTCTAGGTTAGATCAGGTTGTTCAGCCAAGTTTTGTGTAACTGCAAGAAGCAAGATTCTTTCCAAGTTCTCTGGGCAGTTTCAGTGTTAAAGCACTATTACCAGAAAGTTTGTTTCTCCTGACCTCAAAATTGTGTCTGTTTTCCTTCATATGCACCTGAAAAGAGTTTGGCTTCATTTTTTCTATAGTTACCCACTACATAGTGGAAGACAGTAACCAGACTCCCTAATTAACATATTCTTGAAGTTAAACAAACTGTTCTGTAAGCTTCCCCTTGGATATCATGTGCTTTGGCCCCAATACTGAAAACTAAGGCAAGGGAAGCATTGAGTATTTCAGCCTTCAGCAGTCACTGAATCTCCCATCCAATTCAGCAGCAGGTTCATTTTTTTTCCTTAATCTTCTTTTTGTTTCAATTGTACCTGTAGAAGTCTTTCTTGCCGTCCTTCATCCCTCAGCAATTTCATCTCTAGATGAGCTTTGGATTTGTTTTGTCTCAAAACTGAATCTATTCAAGACCCACATTTGCTAATAATGAAGACTACTGGAATGTCATTGTTCTGCTATTATGTTTTGCTCTAGATTATAAAGAAAATAAATTCAGGAAGAACTAAGAATACATAAACAAACCCAGGGAAAATAAATCAAAGCTTACTCAGATGCAACAAAGGCATGATCTTTGATCGCCTGTACGACATCATCAAATTTGATCTTTGTTGTCCGTGTCCATCCATGGTAAATGATGGGTTTTCCATCAGGACCATCCCAGCAATCCACTAGGAAAGACAAGCAGTGGAAAAAAAAGAAGAGACCAAGCAGTTACTTGAGTAACTCTAGTAGATTAATACATCCAAATCTTCAGTGTTCCACATTCTGACTCATAGACTTTAATGCTCTAACAAAGCATTCTATTAGATGAATTTATATCTCTCTCGGAGGAAATCAAGTTCACTTAAGTAAAAGCAATAAAAATAAAACACAATCTAAAATTTTCCCAAAGCATTATCATGTGGGAATCTGGAAATAATGAATTTAAGCAGCTCTACTGTCAGTCCGCTAGTCTACAATAATTTTCTAGGGATAAATACACTCCAAAAAGCAGCAAGTTGATGCTTATCTCTGTTGTTGATTTTAAGCCTGAAACTCTGATTTGGCATTAGCCAAACTGAACAGGCAGCAGCCAGTAGTTTTAAGAAGTAACTGTAGAAAAAATGTGATACTGAAGTTGAACTTTTCTATAAGGTACAGAAGTACAGGGACAAAGAAACACAATGCAAAGCAAATGTACAAAGACATCAACTGGTTTACCACCAAGTTAATCAGGATGACAAATGGCACCATATTACAAAAATCTCTGTGCCTTGGGCTTGTCTGTAGCACAATGAAGGCAACTAAACCTATGCTATTAAATCTGTGCTACACAAGTAATCCCAATTTAAATCCCATGCTTTCATGTAGTGAATCCAAGACTGAATTTTTGGTATACAGCAAGATAAAATTTAGAAAGACCTTCTTAAAACTCCATGGGAACGAGAATCAGAACAATTAATGAGAGCAATAGTGAGGCATAAGGAAAACAATTTAGGGAATTAGTGGTTTTTATATGACAACTTCAACTTCAAAAAACAGACTAGTTCTTGATTTCAGTTCTTTTTTCATTTTTGGCAAACAGGGCAAACAATCTGGACAGCGTTTTACAAACTATTCCACAAAATATACTCACACTCAATACATCGACATCCCATTCTAAGGCACCTGATGTAAGCTTCTGTGGAGGACTCACTTCGAAGTTGGTCTCCTGTTAGATATCTAAGGAGAAAAAGAAAGCTGTAAAAGACAGGCAGTCATTTTCAACTTTTTTTTTTTTTTTTTTTTTAACTTGTGATGGAAGAACTGGACTCTGCTGAACCTGATGCCATCACATTTTTGAATAGATCAAAGTAGAGTAAGTTAAGGACTCAATCTGAACATCAACCAACTCTATCTGACACATTTCTGGAGAGCAAATGATGAGCTTTGAAACCTTACTGTGCTGAGTCATAAGCATGTTGGAGGAATAGGTAGAGTATTTAAAGTGATATCGCACCCTCTACTTCAAACTATAGCCACATCCATATCCATTTAACTTTGTTTCCTGCAATATCTTGTTTGTATTTCCTCCTTCTCTCTACATCTTCTTTCTTTTCATTATATTGCTAAATGAGTAAATCTCCTTTGTTTGAAGACAGTTCAAATTCATTCTCACATAGGTTCCTACTTTGGGTAAAGCTCACATATCACAGATTGACAAGGACCTGTCACTGACACTTTAGACACAAAGTACAGAAATAAGCAGAAATAAAAGAGTATATGTAGCAAAAAGAAGAGTACGGGTAACAAATTCCAGCCCTCTTCTGTCTTAGCCACCTCCATCTGATCTAATCCTTGCCATCCAGGAAAATGCCAAGTTCTGATCAGTAGATTTGCTAATTTAAAGTCTCCATACTCCTTTCCTGCTCAGGACCAAATCCTTTCCACTTTGTACCACTGTAAAATGTCAAGCTATCCATCACTGCCTCCTTTCCCAAAGCAACAATTTCACTGCCATTCAGATCGCACTAACAGTATGGGATTTTCCCACAGGACCTGTGGGGTCGTTCTGGTATTCTTATGTTTGGGTGCAATCTATGTTGATACTAGCTCAACAAGGCTGCTGGTGATTGGGGAAAAAAAAAGGAAGCTCCTTCAATATCTTTAGTTTCTGGGAGCACAGAAGCTTTAACAGTTTCAGCTCAGGACTCATCTTTTTGTCTTGTAACAGGATTCAGGGTTTGGGTTTTCTGGCAGCTGAGCTCAGTTGTATCTCAAAACCTCTAAGACCTTAAGAAGCAGGGCAAACAGTCCCAAACATTGTATCTGCCACATGTACATCATGCTTTAAGAAGGTTTCACATATTCATGCAGTATATTTCTGGCATAATTTAGAAGTATTACTTTCTCTTAACACATGCTATGTTGCTTTCAGTAACTTACGTGTTATGAGAAGAAGAAATCCAGTAGTGGGACAAAGGATTATTCATGTCTTGTGCATCTATTGAATCATATTTCTCATCCCAAATACTGTTTTCTTTTGCAAATAGGTAAGTGAGGAACTATAATACAAAGAGAGAGAGACTGAATTTCAGTATTTTTACCATACAAGACTAAAATAAACCTAGCAATCTAGCTAGAGAAGCCTAGAGGATCTGCCATGCAATTCACAAACTAGGAACTACCAGCAAAAGAAAGTAAGTCCACAAGGAACGATCAGAAAATAGCAGTATCTTACCTCATCAATGAAGAGGAAGGGTTCAGCAGTTTCTCTCATAGTGTCGTCAATAAACTTTGTCATTCGTTCTCGGACTTTAGTGAGATCTTGTGCCCAAGATTCCTTCAGATAATACAGTAGGAAAAAGCCTTTAGAAGTGGTGTGATTCTACATAAAATCAAATCAGGAGCAGAGACACCTACAAATGTGACCTATTTGTTTCTCATCTGGCTAGCTTATGTCAATATATTTTATTGTATCCATATATCTTGAGAGTTTCCTCTGTGATATCAAGAGAAAAATGATCTCCATCTAAGTACCCTTGTATAGACTGGAGGCCCACAAGATACATACTAGCTATGTACACGTATCTGTGCACACACAGGAAAAAGCTGACCTCTGTGAAGGATATGCCTTAACTACAATCCCTCTCGTTCCTAAATGCAATTTGAATGTCCTTTTAACACAGAGAAATAGGGAGAAAAAGAAAATAGCAGGCTTACACAGGAAGTGTAGGTCTCACTTTAAATCACACTTACAAATCTGGAGCTTAGCAGCACCTGGCAAATATCAAACAGCTTTTTTCCCATGGTGTCTCTGCTAAGTAACATTCTAGGAGACCCTGAAGACACAGTTCCAGTCCCTGTCTCCATCCTTCTCTGCTTGCTGGCATGGAACACTTGAACTGGCTCCATTCAATAGAAAATTACCTTTGACTTGAATGCACACAGTCAGCTCAGCGTTTTATGTAAGAGCTGCTAAAATGGGGCCATGGCCAAGGCATTATCCCAGAGGTACCTGTGATGACAGTGGTAACTAGGCCAGGCTATTGTCTCTGACATACATCCAGTGTGTACTTCTAACCCTGCCTGTTTATCTACATGACTAAATGGAGACCTGTTAAAACCTTAAGACCTTTTTTTTTACTCTGTCCTCTAAGTGCAACTTCAGAGTCTTTATATCAATAAAAAATAATAGTTCTTGTGAATGTCAACGGTAACAGAGAGAGAGAAATCTTTCCAAGGCTTAGTATCTCAGCTGACATCAATCATACTCTATGAGACATCCCATTTCTTTTTAATGAGCATAGAATTCTGTGAGACAACCTCAAGAAAAAGAACTCAGAATTTCTGCAACCCACATGCTGCTCATATAGCAGGAATCTCTGGAAGTCATGGAGATGAACAGCTGAAGCATCTGGACGGTCAGTATTTCTTTAGGAAAAAAAAGAAAAGAGCCAGGAGAAAGAAACAAGAGAGCAAATGTCATCAGAGGTTATAGCAGAAAATTACACAGATTTGTATCTTGGACTTATAGTATAAATGTGCTGACACCACCAAGAAACTTTTCAGAACTTTAGTGGAATTTAGATTAGGCTTGTAATATTGTATTATCTAATTACTGTATTTTGAGCCCTTGAATAAAGCCTCCTGGGTTCCTCATCTACTTTTGGTAGTGATTCATTAGGAAGAGTAACTAATCCGTGCTCACTGCTGTGTAGCAAATGAGCAGCATTCACTTAACAGAGGTGTGTTGTGTAGTTGAGGCATACAGAGACACTGTTCTTTTAAATCAACACAGAGACACTTCCACAAATAACTCCTTCCACGTATTGTTCAGGTGATCTACTGTGGTAAGTCAAAACCACCTGGAAAAGGAGGTGAGGTGCACCAACAATGCACCAACAAAAAGTGCTTTCCCTTTGTAGGACAGAAATTCTGCATTAACTTTTACAAAGAATTTATGGCCTACCTAGCCTTGATAAATCCGTGCTGTTAAGCAGTCACACAAAGTGTAATTCATACGATAGAATCATAAAATCATGGAATGATAAGGTTGGAAGGGNGATGTGACCAAAGGCTAAGTAAATCCGTGTTACATTTAGAGTAAACTTTTTAAATTACTTCCTTATTCTGTTAGTGAAATATTAAAACTGAGGTAAAGTGATTTAGTTCACAGTCATAATGTTAGCAATGCCTGTGTCCTTCTTTTTCATGCTGTAGACATCTTACTTAAATTTCCAAGTTCAGCAAATGTTACTATCAGCATTTCTGCTCAAATCTAGGCAAAGCCTGTCCACCACACCACTGTCCAAAGTGAAGTTAAAATTTCTCCAGCAAATTGTCCCTTCATAGTTCTGTTCAGCTCTTAGTAAATCAGAGGACAGGTAAATTCTCTTGTTCAAGTCTGCACCATTTCTGTAGTCAGACAGTGAAAAGATATTTACCAAATATGGACTTATTTCCAGGATAAGCTCAACTTTCTGAATATAAATATATGTAAACTTTCTTTTGACTTGCTAAAGCATCAGGACAAAGAAAAACAGTGATGTAATTAAGAAACAATCCTGCAGCACTAAAACCATATGAAAAATAATACAAATGAAGAGTCTCACCCAAGAATGAACACAGAGGAATCCTTTTTGAGTTCATCAAGAATCTTAAAATAAAACAAAACAAAATGAAGAAACAAAATAAACACAAAAAAGGAGAAAATAAAAGTAATAGAAGAATATGCCATTTTCTGTCTAATTCTACCTAATAATGTCCATTGGTTTGGGAAGGGGAAATATATCTGTGTGTCTTCTCTAAAAAAGCTGCATACAAGTTGGCAAGACACATTTGGAACTAAATGCATAAGAAAACCCCATACAGGCAAGGTTGGCAACTGCACTTCAGGCCTTTCAGTGTGAACACATGCAATTCTCAGGCAAAAAACTTGCTGCTGCTAAGGTACCACATACGCCATCAAGTTTCTGGGAAGTTTTTATTGTTTTATATCCCAGAAAACACATAATTACATATAATCCATCAAGCTCAGTCATGTGAATATAAACTCTAAATTGCTTCCAGCTTGGCACAGCATAGTTACAGATCACAGGAAACTTATCAGCTGACCCAAAGCAATTGTTGAGCAAACTGAGCAGTTTCTCTGAAATGATCCACAAGGAGTGATAAAAAGAGGTTAAGGCAGTCAGATAGCCTCCTTATTCTGTTTTACTCTTCAACTCTTGATTAGCTCAGGCTAAACTTTCATGACCAAACCCCATCAGTAAATGGGGATTCTTTATTACTTCACAGTAATTTCAGCATTAGTTTTAAGAAGCACAAGAAAGTATTGACAAAAGAAACAGCACTGACACTGACACTATCAAAGCTTCTATTTTAGCAGCTGCAAGTTAAATCAACAGTTAAGCACATGCTGGCAATAAAGACATTTATGCAAGCAATTTCAAATTATGTGTTTTCACACAGTTTAAAAAAGTTCCTAACTTTCAGAGTCAGTTTGTGCAGTTTCCACCAGATTCATGAATCTGTGCAATGACTACACAGAAATATTAGTCAGGTAGTTGCCCACATAAATTAACTAAAGTGTAATTCCAATGCATTCGTGGCCCCCAAGGACAGTCCAATACATATCTTGTAATTGTCTCTCATGTTTGGAGATTACCAGTGATGAGTCCATGAGAACAACAGCTATTATCTGATGCTCAGGATACATCCCCATGATTTACATGGTGTTCTTAGTCACAGAAGATTAATACAAGTATGGAAAAGCCTTACTCCTCTCAGTAAAGAGATCAGCCAAGCCTAACAATTCTACATTCCACATTCTGAACAAACTCACAGGAAATGTTCTTGCTAGAAAAGCCATTATATCTGTGCATATCTCTACTGCCAACACACACGAAGTGACATGAATGATTTATCTTCTCAAGCCAATTGCTGGTGGTGTCTGTTATCTACACATCAAGTACAGTATTATACCCTTTTGCTGGTTTGAGAATGGAGAATGAAGAAAATGGGTAACAAAAAGAAATAAAATTTTAAAACACAATCAGCCTTTATTCAGCTGTATTCAGCTCAGGCAGTTTAACAGTATTAAAACTACTCAAGAAAAACCTTACCGATTTCTGTTGTTCAAACATGATTTTCTTGTAGAACAAGTGAAACTGTTCAAAAGTAAGCTCTTCCTTGTTAGCACCTATTTCCTACAATAGAAAGTAGCACACAGTGAATTTAGAATGCATTTACAGAGCAAAAAAGTTACTCATACTCTGAAGTTACTCCTAGCCCAGCTGTCACTCTCTCAGGCATTCTGTTCTATCCCAGCTTCATTTGTTTTAAGCACTTGGGATCTTATTTATTTATTTCAAAAACACAAATAAGTAAACAAATTCTTAGTTTGTGACACAGTGCTCCTAGCCCACATCTCTGGTCTTGCATTTTGTACCCAGACTCCATTTCGACTAGGTTACTGAGTGAAAAAATGCCTCATTTAGTTATTGTCAGCTGGAGCAACAGAAGCCAGAGTGGATGCTTGAAGGGTGGAGAGATGGAAAGCAGGAAAAGGTGGGGATATTTAAAATTCCTGTAAGAATTCCAACCTCGATAGTTCTATGATTCTAATGGAAACAACCTTTAAGAATTAGTATTATCATGAGTTGGAATGAAGAGGTTGTTACTTGATCTTATTGCAAAAAAATAAAAAAAGTTTCTTACATGTGAATGTTATCTTAAACATAAAACAGTTTCCTATGCACTTGCACAGGAAGCTCAAAACCCAGCAATGGCTTTGGAACATTTAAGACTACATTTTCTCAGAGCCTTAGATACAGGCAAAGCCAAGCTGAGAAATTAACCAACACAATTTATTTAACTGTACGTGGTAAGAGGCAAACACATAAGCAGTATCCTGAAAAGAATTAACAGCACCTAGCAGATGATAACAGAGAAAAATTATCAGGTAATTACCGCAAATTTATCCTTCAAGAACTTCATGCTGCTCACTTTGAAGTTTACTTGAGGAAGGACAGTTTTCAGCTCTCTAAGACTGATACTGGGGAAAAAAAAGTAAGGAAAAGAAAAGTATAGCAAAAAATCCACAGTTGTGCTCTATCTAGTCAGCTACTAACATGTTTTCTCTCAACACAAATATGTGACTATAGAAACATTTTGGGCATGGCTCATCTCACTTCAGCTGTTATTCAATTGGATGGTAAAACTGATTCACAGCAGCAGACCCTACTCCCCTTCTGCAACCTCTGAACAAGGTCTCACTCTCCTCTCACGAACAAGTCTCCCCAGAGAGGATTGCCATCCAAGCCCATTTACATGACCTTGCTGACCCTTTTTGCAGTTTCGAAATCACAGTAATTTAGGGGTTGGAAGTGATCTTCAGAAATCATTGAGTCCAACCCTCCTGCCAAAGCAGGATCACCTAGGGCAGGCCACACAGGAACACATCCAGGTTGCCTTTGAAAGCCTCCAGAGAAGGAAACTTCACAACCTCTCTGGGCAGCCTGTTCCAGTGCTCTGAATGTCCACTGACAAACTAGCAACACTTCCAATAACAAAGCTTTCTAGGCGACAGCACAGCCTTTCAAATAAAAGACACTGATTTCAGATTTTAAGCAACACAGTGCTGACATACACCAAGTACATACAAAGCTAAATTTATTAATTGCTGCAATAATTTCTGGCCACACATCACATCATGTATGCACTATACACCATACTTCTTTTGTAAGAGGAAGATTTTGTATTAGAAATAAACCTGTGAATAGCTTATTTTTAACCCCCCATTTCCTTCACATCTTCCACTCATCTCATCAATCTCAGTTTTTATTGCAGTGTTCTAGCTGCTGCTGCCATAGCATCCTTCACTGCAAGCTCACAACAGCTCAAAATATTTACTGTACTTATAACCAAAATGAAAATAGGAGGTAGGGGAATGCTATTGTAATTCCTGTATGAACAGAGAGAGATAGAATTTCTAAAGGAGGTGGATGTCCAAATGCTTTAAATGTGCCGTAGGTACAGGTTCCTATTGTTATAAGAAGCAAGCCCAACTCCTCTCCTTGTGCCTGACTCCAATCTCCTGTTGCTATGGTCCCACTGCTTTCATCAGCCAGTTATGATGATCAAACCTTCTGCTAATCTGATTTAGTTTGCTAGGCGAGCAGAAAACTGCGTGTCCAATAAAGAGACAGAACAAGTTTCCCATTGCCTTCATGAGGCCACCCAGCTTACTATCTTAGCCAGAATAAAAATAGGGGATGAAGTGCCTTGTTAGCAGCACATAGAGATGGCAAAGGAGAAACTTAATCCATTCAGTAGCACCAAGCTGGTACACCAACTCAGCTGTTTCCTGCAGCCCTATTTCATCCACCTGCTATTCAGTTTGGTTTTGGGTAGCAAAGAACAAACATTAGGTCACATGTTCTTGTCAGTATCTCAAACTCTGGATATTCTGGGTAGGCACTGATGTGAGGTCTCAGGAAGACAGACAAAGCATTATGATGGGACATGTGAAGGGCAGAGAAACAAGTCCTAGAGTGGAAGATGAGGGGAAGCAGCAGAAAGTCAAGGGAAGACTTGATTGACCCACACAATATTGACACAATATTTGTGGGTCCTACTGCCAGTGCCCACAAACATTAATGCAATACCAGCAGCATTCAAGCAAGCAAGGCTAAGGTAACTGTCTTGACCTACAGGGCAGTTCACAAGCCACTAACTTGCTGCAAACACAGGGGAAGAACAGAGTCACTTGAAAGCAACAAAAACCAGTTAGCACTTACATGAAAGTAAAACTTCTGTTCTACAGTGTCCATACTAGCAACTACCCTGTATGATGTTCCCCTCTGCATTGTGTAGAGAGGGAAAGAGGCAAAGCAAGAAGGAACATAGCCAAAGTCCATGCCAAAGCCAGATTAGAACTCAGGAAATTCCTGGCTTTCCGCCTTGTCGCCAGACCTCTGGAAAAAACACTACTTTTAGGAGCAAGAATAAGCACTCTGTTTGTACCTTAAACACCAAGCACAAGCAATTTCCTCTAACCAGACAAGTACAAGCCAAAACAAAGAGCTGGAACTTCATTACCATTGGAAAAAAATCAACCTGTGAAACAGGACTTGCCTGGAAGCCTAACCTTTACAATTAACCTTCCTAGAAACTGCAACACTAAACACAATGAAATTCAGTCCAAACTACTTTCCTGAATTTTTCTAAAAGCATGAATCATTTATCAAGACAACAAAAAACTGCCCACTCCACAGTGCATGTCCACTTGGTCCTAACCAAACTGCCTTGTAGTGATGACACAACCTGAACACAACAAATGAAATCTCTTCAGCAAACACACTGGCAGCCACAGCTTCTCTACCCTAACACTTGCTTTTGCTTCAGGACCCTGCCAACACAGCCCAATTGCAGGTACAGCTTTTCAAAACACATCAGAAGGTGTATCCAGTAAAGGATGGTACTGTTCCCTTCATCACTCTGGCCAGTTTAGGAAACAGCTTTGAAACGGTGTCTCAGCTCATACTGAAGCCAGCTGCACAATGCCACGAGCTGTCTGCAGAATGGTGCTATTTCCTGAACAACAGTCTCATTCACACAATGAAACAACATGCTTTATTTTGCTTTTAGGAAAAGGTCTACATGAGAGGAAATGTATGTACTTTTCTACACTGAATTACACCTTAGATTAAAATGCATGTTCCAGATAAAGAGCAAAATCACAGTAAAGTAACAGACATAGAAGAGGAAGGTTTAACATTCTTTTAAGTGTCACACGATTTCTGGCAAGTCTAAGAACAGGTATGCAGCTGAATTCATTAAAAAAAAAAAAAAAAAAAGGCAGCAAAAGCCTCCTTTGCTGTGCAAAGGCTACAAACCCACATCACACATGAACCTGAAACTCAAGCTCACAAAGCTACACAGCACACTGGGAGCTACAGCCCATCAGACTTCTTTCACATGCAAAGCACTAGGTCAGAGGTGATTCCCTAGCTCAGAGACAAGGCCATGTAAGCCAGGCTGACTGTTCAAAAAAAGAGGAATAAAAAAAAAATCTGCCCTTATTGCAAAGCATTACCTTGGTTTCCTTCTATACCTATCCTCACGAGCATCCAAGAATATCTTGTTTCCCACTGCTGAAGTAAACTCTTTCACATGTTATTATCCTGCCATACCAGAAATCCTCCTTCTCCTCTCCCATAATATCCTCACATTATCTGTTATCTCCCCTTCCTCTTATTCTCTTCTCCTCACAGCTCTGACTCCAGAGGAAAGAATTCATGTTATTGCTGGGACCACCCTATCTCTGGATATATCTGGCATTGCTTCTGTGACTGGTTTCAAGCTAGATATCAAGCTAGATATCAGAAAAAAAAGCCATATTCAGGATCCATGCAGACTGAAACAAGGGAAGGCTAATCATTTAAACATTTCTCTGGATTTTCTGCAGTCCATGTTGAACTTTGCTTATGCACCTTAAAATTAGGAAAGCACAAATCAGCTTTTGAAAGCTGGTTCTGGTCAGTCTACATTAGAGTGCAGCCACTCCAATGCAAGTCAGCTTCATTCACCAATGAAGAAAGAAGTGGTGGCACAGCTGCGCAGCAAAGCTCACAGTGCATTATACAGTCCAATCGGCTAGGCTCCAGTTCAGCTATGAAACAGCAAAGACCTCCATAAAGTAAGCAACCTAACATATCTGCTCAGCTGAATCTCAACAGTAAGACTGAAAGAAAACAGGTCCCTTTCCTTATTCTGACAGGATAATCCTAGGCTAAAAGTAAAACTATGTTTCATCGTTTGCTGCCTCATCCACGTACATGCCCATGAGTGAGTGTTGTGAACAGGTGTTTAGCAGAAGGCAAAACTCAAGCTCTTAAAGCAAGAGCAAATGCCATTTTCAGGGATCTTGTATTTCTTGATCTGGGATGAATTATTTATTTCTCTTCATTCTACGTTAGACTCTAGAACAAAAGTTCAGTAACAAAAAAAAAACCCTGAAGACAGCGTCTTACCTATTTCTTCTAGTTTGATCAACAGAGTAGATCTGTTTTCTCAGCCAGCTTGTGGAAAAGAAAGGAAAAAAAAAAGAAAAAAATGTTCACACTAAAAATTATTTTAAAAACCACAGACAAATAACAAAATTAAATTCAATAGAAATATTTAAAAGTCATAAGATACATCTCTTTTATTACAGCAAAATGTTTCCAGTGCAACATCTAAGGATTCAGCCAGTTTTATAAACATATTTGTAGGTATATACTTTGCTGCTGCTCAATACTGCATTTTAAGGTCACATAAACAACACAGAACAGGCAGGACAGAAAAGAATGAGCAACCAGAAGCTGTAAAAATTTAAGTGGATAAAGCAAGCCAAACCTTCAGCTAATCCAAACTACAGTAACTCAAGTAAATGATTTATACCAGCTGAGGCTGCTAGCTCAAAGATGTTAGATGCCAACAAATAAAAATTAAAAAAATTAAGGGCAATGGAGAGGAGTTTAGAGAATTTTAAAGAAAATTCTCATTAAAGTGCATGCCAATTCTAGCTGCAGAGCAAAATACCATAAGCAGCATTAGTAGTAAATACACAGAAGCACAATTTTGATCTGAAGGATAAACACAGCACAGCATTATTAAGCTTATTCTCAGTCTCTACAGGAGTTACGCTGCTGCACAAACATAGCTTGGAACCCAGTAGTACTTTGTGTAGCAGACAGGTAAGAACAGATAAGAATAATTTCTCCTTACTGGAGCAGGTAAAGGCATCAAAACTACAGTTTGGTCAGCTAGCAAGGGAGGACATCGAGTCTCACAAAGCAAAAGTATGTCCACGTACCTCTCTGTGATTGCAGGTGTGGGAGCACTCATGACCTCTTGATACAAGATATTCAAGCCACATAGCCATTTATCTGCATCATCTTTAGAGTCAGCTGAAAAAAGTCACATGCCATGAGAAACATCAAAAGCAAAATCAACACAAAAGCAAGACATAATTTGTCTTGATAAACCCTAGAATGCAAAGCTGCTGATTAACCTTTCTCTGTCATAAATCTCATTGGACAGATTCAAGTTGCTAACAATAAAACTAATAAAAAACCAGTGTAGATTTGGGGGTGGGTTGTTCAAAAAAATATCTCCTTGCAGAAGTCTTCATATCACAGTAGGTAAGTTCAGTATCTCAGCAGAAAGACTATGAAATTGCCAATGAGCTCTTGTAGTAATGTAATAAAATTTCCTACCTTCTGTCTCTGAAATGGCAAAAGCCCAGTGATCTAGATTTAAAGTAACTTGAAGCACAGATAAAAGAACTCAGTGTGTTCTAGCATAAAGCTAATTCATTATATTCCAAGCAACCTAGAAGAAAATTGGAAGTGCTCACTCTTGATGGACATAACTACCCACATACTGCCTGTCCTAACTTCGCCTCTAAAGACAGACTGTGCCGGTTAGATTTAAGGAAAAGAAACAGGAAGGGAGCAATGCACAAAACTGGTGTAGCTTATTCAGAACACATTTTCATGTAAGTTAAAATAAGAAGATCTAAAATTCCTTAGGCATCTTCACACTAGAAACCAGGTACATCTTCCTCCCAACCTTACAAATCGGTTTATCACTGCCTTGTCTTGTCTTAAATGTATTTTACCTTTCAACTTCTCAAACCAGAGGAGTCCTCTATATCATTTAAAGTGACTGCATTTGGTAATGGTTTGACCCAGCAGAAGCAAGACAATGAACTGCATGCTGGTTATAACCTTCCCTATAGAATAACAATTAAGCTGAAACCAATTTTTAGGGCCTTGAGTGAGATGTTACCATTACAGCCTTCAGGGAGACAAAGTTCATTTGCTTTAGGATGCTGGTTCTGAAATTCCAGAAGGCATTCTTCAGTTAAGCCAGTTCTGAAAAATTATTTTCACAGAGTAGCGGTAATGTGTGTAAATTCTTTTAACTGCCCTCAAAACAAAACAGTTTCTAAAAAGATTAAGATTATGGTTTATTTAAACCCATTTTCAAACAATGCTTTATCCCCCAAGGATAAAGCTAGAGCCCAGCCTCAGCTCCCCATGGAAATGTTTTTCAATTAGTTACAATTTTGGAAAGAACACTCTTCACCACTGCCAAACCAATTCTTCTCTCAAGACAATCCTGCCCTTTATGACAGTTACCATTCCCTTTAAGTAACAATTATTTTATATTGTTTTAAGAAACCATGAGAAAGCATTTCGACAAGGAAAAGGATTTCCCCCTTAACTGAAAATTATATCATGTTGTTATGCTGTTCAGAAATAAAGCAACGTATCTCATGGTACTAAGTGTTTTCAAAGTATTGGCAGAGGTCTGGTTTTGAGAACTGCCATGGAGGAGGGACAGGGGCACTGTAACAGGAAATCAATCTGACATACATGGCACAGCTGCACTTCACTGCAGCCACTTGCTCAAAATTTTCAGAGACTTCATCCAATAATGGTAAAACTTATTTAAAGTTAAAAGCCTATAACAATGGATTAGTTACAGGCAGCCTTTTATTTCCAGTGCATCAAACTGCAAAAAAAAAAAAAAACATGAAACAAAACTTTCCTCTAGTACTGCAATCTAGAAGAAATTAATTCAATTAAAAAAAAAAAAAGCTCCTGTTAACATTAAAATGCTGACAAAGCACTCACTGATTCTCCCACCAAAATTTTACAATTAATTTAATTACTTTAATGGACCTACTCTTGCACAGGACAGAGTGAACTACCGCTCCAAATAAATCATTTGTATCATTCTATACCAAGGATTCAGTACAAGCTTTATAGAAGAGACATTTCTTTATAAACTCCACTAGTTAGAAGCTGTATTCAGAATTTATATCCTTTTTCATTTAAAAATCTTTGGTTTTGCAACTCTGGGCAATCTCACCTGAAATAAGTGTCCCAATCCTTCACAGAGAGGAAAGTTGTATCCTATATCTATCTCACATGCATCTCTCTATTTTCAGTTTATCACATTCCAACTTTATTTCTTTACAAGAGGTTTAGTATTATCAGGTGACATGGACACACATAACCCAAACTAGAACTTAAGTTTCTTAAATTAGTCTGTGATTGCCCATAGTTGATATGAGGTTTCTGTGAGACAGCTGTAGTTTCCACACTGGAATGTTTTCAGAATAATTTTGGCCAGGATAAAAATGCCAGGGTAATATTCTAGCCACATTGAAGACAATAGTAAATCCTTTGCTGACTTTAAAGGGGACAATGCTCTCCTTACCTCCGCTCTTCAGTGCTGCAAACCTCACCAATGATAATTAACCAGCAAAAGTCTACCTTGCTAGAAGTGATTAGGCAAATCAGAAACTACACTCACGCGATACACTATTTGAAAGCAAAACATTACAAATGCAGCAGTTCACACCCAGGTAAAAGGTCTATTTCCAGATTTTACATATCTGGTGCACTCCTGAAGTGCAGAAGTCAACATCACAGTGTTCTTTGCACTACTGTTACATCAATGGATTTGGTAAGTTTAAAGAAGAAAACAAGAATAAAAAAGTACCTGCTAAGCTTAAGGTGTTGAGGACAAACTGGGTACCATAAAAAATAGTAAAGCAGTGTTCTTCTCTTTGCTTTGCTTTGCAACGCTCAAAGTCCTTTGAATTCTTTCCTGGCCGAATTTCTTTTATTTCCATCAGATCCACTGAAAGGAAACAACACTCAGTCAATACAACTGCACTTAATTTCAGCAGAGCCTGAAACCATAAGATGAACAACTCAAAGCAAGCACACATATATAAAACATTTCTATATATAACTTACAGATCTTTATTGGGAAGAAATGCAAATTGTGCCAGCTTGTGATCCATGAATCCGTAATTAAATATATTACTGACTAACAAACAGCAGTAGAGAAGGATCAAAAGAAGAAGAATTTGTCATATTTTTCACATTTCAGTACCACTGGCTGTCTATGGACAAAGTGTATACACACAGTCCCTTTGGTTTACAGAAGACGTGATTTCACTATTGGCCTTTACTCTAAGCAAGAAATTTCCAACTGTCACGATTACTGTTCAGTGACAAAAAAGGAAAGATACCACTTCTAACTTACCCACCTAAAAATTAACCATTAGACCTTAGATAGTCAGCTAACCTTGTCAGCTATTCCAGCCACTGGCACTTCTAAGAAAAATACCTGAAGTGGAAATATGAAGAGAAAATCCAGCCTAACAATTAAAATATTTGTGATTTTTCTCCTTGTCAGCTCCAAAGAGATCTCTGCCATTTAATATAACCTGTTGTATCACTTTCAACTTGCTGCTTTCTACAGAATTCAGGTATGCACAACAGAATGGGAACACTGTACAAGCACATATTCCTCAAGTCAGCTCCTTTTTTTAATCCAACTCTTGCTACACAGTCTGCGTAACAGTAGTGAGACAGTACTGAAAGAGAAATATGTGCACTTGCAAGATAAGATACTCATTAGAAAACTGAGGAAGTGGTTTTGTTCTGCCTGTGGACCAGACAAATAAACAGCTCTTCACATTTCTGGACAGTGTTGAATTACAAGCTACAGGATGAACAGTGAAAAAAGCATTTTATTGTTGCTCTTCAAATGTGTTTATCAGACATAGCAAGATCCAAGGAAAGTATCTGGAGGCTTCTCTCCATACATTTAAGAACGCTGCAATATAAAACCCCTGTTTTAAATGAGGACCTTATCAAGAACAAAAAAACGTGCCAACAGAGAGAGAGTTAGCACGGGTTAAAGCTTCTGCCTCTGCAGTGCTGAGTTTCTGTGATTCCAACATGGAAAGGACAGAGAGACAAGCAAAGAAGTTCACCAATAAAATTCTGACAATGAAATATTAATTCATCTAGGACTTTTTTATTCCCTGTAAAGTAACCAAATATGTTCCATCAGACAGTCCTTTCTCAGAGTCATTAAACAACTCAAATTGGGACAATGGGACCTCAGAGGTTAACCTGAACTATCTTCTAAAGCTTTCAATGTCTCGATTTCTGTCTTCAGCCACCGTCTCAAGCAATGAAAACACCTCTTACGATCTGAGTATCTGGTTTGCCCTAAATTTAGATGCATATTTCTAAGACAAATTTATGACATGACCAGCAACCAAAAGCTCCTATTGATGACTCAGATCCCTTTACCATCCAGTCTCACTTGCATCCCCAGTGGTGTATCCAAATACCCAGCCCAAAATAACAGCATCTCAAAAAGATGATCTAAGCCCACCAATTCATTAGTATCGGCAGAGAAGAATCAGGATAGAAAGTATCCAAATGGAGAGGGAAGGAGGTTGCGTGGCTGCTTCTGCTTTCCCTTCATCTCTGCTGAAAACCAAAGTTTAAACTTTAAAATAAAGCACACCTTTAATTTCAAACTCCTCTGAATCCACACATATGAACAGCACACCACAAAGACCTCCTCAAGTATAAACTATAAGCAGCAATAAACCAGATTGCACAACCTGCATTGCTGTTGTCATTTCAAGTGGCTCTTACCCCACACTGACCTCTGAAACAAACACACAAACTTACTCAATGTCTCCCCACATACTCGCCACAGTTCCTTTCCTTACATTACAACCTTTCAACCCTATCATTCCATTATCCTGCATGAATGCATGTGTACATACATATAGGCACAAGGATTTTTGTATGCACAGTTTCACACTGGAAACCATGTTACTGTTTCTCCAACTGGTCTCTGAAATAGAGATTACTATAGCCCAATTGCTAAACATTCAGTAAGCAAAGGAATCTTTCACCAAGGGGGTGAAAATAAAAAAAGAGAGAGAGAGAGAGAATACTTATATATAAAATCTCTCAAATATAAAATGTTATTTTCCTGTGCTTTTAGGGCAACATATTATATAGGTCTTACAAAATTCTGGCAAGAAACAATTGTTTCCTTAAATAATATATGAAACAGATGTACAAAACAAGGTTTATTAAACAATATTTTGATTTTTACAGAAAGAATACATGTTAAAATTTCAGAAAATCGATAGAAACTACCTGCATATATTTTAATGACATTTTACAGTGTCTTTAGGATGTACTATTATGTATTATTGAAATAAAAACCAAGGCAGAATATCACAGCAAGCATAAATTTCGGTCTTGCAGTAAGCTCTGCTGTCTCCCCAGGTAGGCTGCAGTCACCCAGCACCTCCAAACAATACTCATTAAGTCCAGAATGGTTGATCCCACATGAACCAAGAAAGGAACAGACCAGGAAAAGCTGCAACATGTTTCAGACCCAGATCAATAAATCAGCTGTACCAATGTGGCTGTTACACAGTTACTGTGAACCCTTTATAGCACCATCTGTCACTGAACAATTAAACTGTAGCTTCATTCCTGTGCCAGAACGACAAGAACAGCACCTCAAACACACTATCTTCTTACTGCCTGCAAGTACTGCAGGCTTCCTCCTGCTCAATCCTATGTGCAAATTGCAGAGCTGTATCCTGACCTGGCTTCATGCAAAGATTCTGCTGAGGCCTCATACATCTGAAAAAAGCACTGACCTGGACATACACAGCTTGCAGTGTCAGATAAAATCCAATATACTTGCAGGTGTGACTTCCACAAAACAGTGCAAGAAGAGTAATGTATTTCCCAAAGAAATATAAATCAGAGTGTGTCCTGCAGAGAAGCTGACTCACATCCAGCAAGGCAAGGACACTCTCAACACATCTGATCCCCCAATCAAACGGTTCAGAAGTCTACCGTCACTCTAAAAACCATACAGTTCTAGTTTACATTTCATCCCTTCTTTCATGTGGTTATTTCCATGGGCTAAAACGATCTCCCTGGTAGCCTCATCAGTCACCTATTGATTCCAACAATTCTTAACAAGGTTGGACTCCAAGGCACCTTCAATTACCATTCTGCTTCAGGCTCTGATCTGGAGTGCACTATTCGTGGCAGTTCAGAGCCTGAAGCTGCTGAACTTCATCTCCTGCTGTTGTGTGTTGTTCGGCAAACCAGTTAATTCAATGGATCATTACACTACAGAGGTACTTTCCAAAGACTGCACAGATTAATTGCTTGGTGCCTTCCAGAGCGCCTGCTAGAGTCTTTGCTGCCATAAACTTAACAATAACCTTTTGATCCTCAACATCTCCACTGATCTCCATTCAAATAACCTGGCAGCAGTGATCACATATAATCACACAGTTACAGGTACAAATTGCTTTTTGTACAAATTACAAAATTTTGTACAAATTACAAATTTTGTACAAATTACCTTTCCTTCAGTTACACTTACAGGCAGACAGTAAATTAGAACATGGATTGCACTACATTAGGTGCTGTGCGAGCTGAGCAAAAGACAAAGCATAAGGTAAGGAAAGGTAAAGAACCACATCAATAAGAGAACTGCAAAAGTCATTACACTGTTGTACACAACACCACTGTCCTCATCATTCCAGAAGAGAACAAACCAGCACTGCTGTTCAAATGGGGAAGTTCTGCCTCTGTCCATTCTTGTACTCAGGTAACCAGTACCTCTGGTTGGGAACACAATCTTTCAGCACCCAAACAGGACAACGGTCTCAAGAAGGCTAAAGGCAAATTATGGGCAATGTTTCAGAGAAGAAAATAAAGCACTCTGATTGCCCAAGTGCTGTGGACCAGGACACGGGATAGGCATTCTCTATATGAATATATTTGCATTTTCATGTGTGTCTGTGTGTGTGTGTGTATATATATATATATATATATAAGCTTTCTGCACTGAAGAAGTAGGTTTCAGCATCCCACTTTTTTCTCCAACAGCTCTCTGATCATTTTCGTGGCTCTCCTTGGGGACTTGCTTCAAGAGGTCCATGCCCTTCTTGTGCTGAGGACTCCAGAGCTGGACACAGTACTGTAGGTGGGTCTCACCAAAGCAGAGTAGGGCTGTACAATCACCCCCATTGACCTGCTGGCCACATGAAAGTAAAAATCTCCTGCAGCATGACAGTATATTGCATGAAAAGTAATTTAGCTTATGCTGTGAAATTGAGCGAGAAATTCTGTGGCCCAAGGAAGTCATGACACATAAGCCACAAAATTATCTGAAAATACAGTTACAAGGATGGAACCATGAGAAACACAGCGGTGCACCTTGAGAAAGCACACATGACTACCTTTCCAAGGGGTCCTCTGGGGATTTAGCTGTGTGGCTGATGTGAGTTTTAGAGAAGTACATCTTGTAAACTCACAGATGTTTAAGTAATCATGACACAGAGTTGTTATTTACAGTAACAACGAATTACCATTAAGTTAGTAACTTCTCACTGAACTGCTTGGCAGAACAAAAACATGTTACAACCCATCCTAGTTTGAGCTTTGAATTCAAGGGCCACACATTTCAAATGTCTACTGGTTTCATATTAAAAGGCACATTCACAAAATGAGACAAGAACAGGGTAAGGCTTACATATGGGCCCATCAAAGTTTACATTATGCTCCATGCAACAAAACAAAACAAACATTATCATGTAAAACTTTGACCTAGGGGAAAATGTACTGTAGTACGTACATCTCCCACTCACATTGATCAATCACATTAGGGGTATTAAGGTCTGCGAAGGTCATTCCAACACCATCTCACTGGCTGGCCAGAACAGGAAGTCTGGTTGTTGTAAGTTAGCTTTAAACATTACAGAACTGAGCTGCTAAAGGAAGAAATTATTTGAAAACAGCTAAATGTTACATTTTTTTCATTTTTACATTTGTTCATTTTTTCATTTGACCACAGAAACCAAGCTCTAAATACTCAGCTGAAGACTTACACAAAGATCCCCTGGGTAATGACTGAAACATGGCAACTTCAAAACAGAAAGCAAGAAAAAGGTGAATGTTAACATTCCTTTGAGAAGAGACTCCACAAAGAGCAAGAAGTAGAATCACTTTTGCGATGACATACTCATTTTTAATAGCATTCGGAATACAGAAAAAAATGACAGATTATGGGCATCGGGTTTTCAATGTCAGTTTATTTATGTCTGAAACAGTAAGAAAATTCAGACATAAAGAAATTCTGCTAGAAGTAAAAAAAAACCAAGTCACTACTAGAAACTAACAAGGTCAAGACTTAACATTCAAGGCAAGAGAAGCACTGGTTTCGCACTCCTCAGTACTCAGCAGAAAATGTAGATATTCATCACTTCTCCCAGAAAAGTACAGATGCTGTATATATTTACACCATTTTCTCCAAAGGGGAAAAAAAAAACCAAGTTTTACATCATAGAGGAAGTTCACATTGTAACTGTATTTAAAAAGTGGGCCACAGTCATTTTTTCCACAAACTATGGAAAAATATTACAGAAAAAAACAGAAGAGAGGAAACAACATGAAATTAGCAGTCTATATTAATCCTAAAATGTCATGCATTGTCTATCATGAAAAAAGTATATGATCTTATTGTATTACAGTGGAGAAAAAAGAAGTGGTTACTATGTATAGTGCCCTCAATAGAATCTTCCTTGAAACTTGCATGCTTGAATTAGCAAAACACATACTTGCACATTCAAGGAAAACACAACAGATTTCTTGGAGCATAAATTCTCCTGGCTGTGAATCATCACTTAACACAAAAATTCATGGAAGAGTCTGCAGAAGCTCACATATTTTCCAGTGACTAATCAAACTCCAGTCACCACAAACTTTCACTTAATAGCTGTCCTTAAGACACTTCACATCTGATAAAGAATGAAATAGCATTACAATTAGCTTCCTGGATATCTACACCCTGACACCAACTTGTTTTGCAAGCTTAAATACCATCACTTCTTTGGGCTCTAATTTATTCACATGCATATAAATGTGTATACCACAATATGAGGAAATTTCCCCCGTCTTTCACTGCTGTCCAGCAGTTTCCTCCACAACTATCTCGGCAATGACACTACACTACTTTGTGGGCCATGTGGCATCCTAGCAAAAGAAACAAGACAACAGAATAGCTGATTTATAGGCAGATGTCACCCCCAGACATCATCAGGATGTACAACACACATCCATTGTGTGGCTAGCCTGTGACAGTTTGAAGTGGGGAGAAACAACACAGGGAGTGTGTGACTCAAGAGCCACCATGCAAAGCCATGAACAGTTGTAAAGGATAAATCTACAATAAAAACACAGAGCAGAACTGTGAGGAAGTGTGATGGGTTAGAGCAGATACCTCCCCCAGTAAATTCACTACAACTGGAAAGCTGGAGAAAAAAATGAAACTGTATTTTCGTACAGTTTAAACTAAATATAATAGTATAAGAAGAATAAACTACTACAGAATTACAATAACCTTAAGGAAGGTGGGGAAGGGGTCACGTGGCAGCAATGAGGCAAAGCTGTGGCAGCAGCCAAAACAGCAGTGCGGGAAGATAGCAGCAGGCGCAGAAGCAGCAAGGGGAAGGTACAAGCTATGCTCCCAGACAAAGCTCTCGACGCTCCAATGAAATCATATTAACTTATCCATTGTTGCCATTTTATGGCCTATCCCTGGAATGTTCACCTCTCCACTCAGCGCTTCCACTTCTAAGTTACTCTGTTCAAATTTTTTTTATGTCTGAGATAGAAATCTAGCTGAAATGTCCACAGGAAGTGACACGCTGAGCAACACACTGCAATAAATCATGCTGGTAAAGTCACAGCTTCACTGTCATGTGTCTAATATGCATAAATTAGTTTCTGCAAGAAAAGGGCTCAACAAGCAAATCAATTCCCTCCTTACAAGGAAACTCTAGTTTCCTTCTTTCTCTCATGTGTTCATAAAGTAAAAGTTAGTTTAGTTACCAAGATCTGTAGTTCCTAAATTGTAAACCAATGAGTGTACAACAGTCAATAAAACCTAAGGGTAAACAATCCACAACCAAATCACACTGGGTCCCACTTGCACTAGGGCATCACTCTGTGAAAAACAGTCCCTCACCACACAATTTCCTCCACATAACCAAAGCTAGCAAATTCCTTCCCTTGCACCAGGCAGCTTCTAAGTCAGGCTGTGCTACATGAAGAAAATGTGGTGGGGGTAGAGTGTAGTTCACCCCAGACTTCAAAGAGAGTCGCATATTCTTCCTGGTGATGTATCTGATACCAGCTGCAGACCTAGTGCCACAGGGTTTACACACACAGGCCTGCAAAAAACACTCTTTTACACTCAAAATCCCCCTCAAAATTACATTTACAATGCTTTGCAACAGAACTCCTGTACTTAAACTGACCATAGGGGTGAAAGTAACAAAGCAGAAAACCCTCACACTGCCTGAATGCCGGGAAGCTGGTGTTACTATGCTTTTTATATATTCAATGGCCGGAGCAAGAGACTCCACCAGTTATTCAGAGCAGGAACTACACTTTGTTTTGGAGGAGCCTTTCGTTGTCCCAATTGCCTATTTGGGCAGACTGGTGAGACTAGGCTTGTAAGTCACTTGCTTAATATTGGGCTGTGAAAATAGCACCTCAAAGTTATTTCACATATAGTCACAAATACCAGTCCTACTTGTAACTCTCACTCCCCAAGACCCTGTGCATTCTGCATCTATGTCTAACCTGCCAAGCTGTGCATGGGGCAGAGTAACTGAAATGCTCACCATGTCTCTCCATGCAGGACAACAGTAAGATGACTGAAAGAGGGCCAAGCATAGGTTAACAGAGTCACATATAGCTCAGACCTGCTTCCTTTAGCTATTTGCATATCTCTCTGTAGGGCCATGTAAAGAAACACATGCTGCTGACATTCATTTTAACACACTAATGAAACCCTGTATGCCAAACATCACAATAAAAACACTTCTCAAAGGTGCATCCCTTATATCCACTTCAATTTTGATGAGGGATTGTTACAGACACAGCTGGAGCCAGAGAAAGACGTATCTAAGGTATGGTGTCAGCAAGTGACAAAGAGAGCAGCAGCACTAAGTTCCTGGCCTCCACCAAACCTGGAAAACACTCCAGGGGAGGTAGCTCCTCTCTTTCCATTGCTAATCTTCCTCCTTTCATCTCTAAGGAAACATGAGACTCCCGCAAAACGGAAAATATGGACAAATTTTATTTAACTTTTCTTGAAACATGCACATTAACTTGTCTCTCCTAAATTTACAGTCACTTAGTCTTTCTTCAGACCTACCGAGCTTTACAGCAGAATCACAGTAAACAGCAGAAACACAGAATGTGCAAGAGGATCAATTTCCTTATAAACAGCAAAATCTACTGTCTTCAGCAATTCTGATTAGAGTGGACAAGCTCAACAGCAATCTTGACCTCATGAAAATTTAAATAGCATCCAAGACTCACTTGACTTGAACTCTTGGCTGCACTGCTCTACAGGGAAGAAAGACTGTTCATACACAGGTTACCAACACCATAAACACAACTCAGGGTGTGAGTAGATACTGATGGGTTGCTCCTTCCCATCTCTTGCAGGTGAGCAGCGAGGATTAGCTCCATATGGTGCATAATGCTCTCTCTCTTATTCGTAAAGCCAGAACTTAAAAGAAGCTAAAGTAACACCCTGTATTTGAAGAACTAAGAAATTGTGTAGCACCACGCCCAGCACCACAGTTAATTCCTGAGCTAAAAAAACTGACCCAAAAACCTCACTTGCTCTATTGAAGTGAGAAGACTTAATCAATGTAAGTCAGCTTAAATATTTAGCCTTTTGATCTATCCTTGAAATACCCTATCTTTCCCTAAAGGACGTAACCAGGATTTAGAGGAACACAGAGATCTCTCCTCAATTCATTTTTGTTAGAAAATTCCTTCAGTACATGGCAGCTGCAGCCTTTTAGAAGGTCAACATCCTCAGACAATGAAACCAGACTGTCTAAACCAATCTCCCAGCCTTTGTATATCCTCATTTCTTACCACAGCAAAGGCCTGGGTCTAGAGGAGTTTTTTAAAGAAAGGTTATCTCCATTTTAGGTACTCATTCAGAGATATACATCTGCACAGAGCAGGAAACAGCCATCATTTTAGCAACTCTTTCATGCTATTCTGAAAAGAAATGCTGACAGGTTATTAATGAAATGGACCCCTTCAAGAGTAATGCAATTTAAAACACACAGTACTACCACATCTGGAGCTATGTCGTTGTCTAAACATTTATATCAGTACAGCTATCCTACATCTCCCTTGCACTGGTTAATTTACTTCTGAAAAAGAGTAGCTTCTAGTTATTGTGAGGCTTAACTTCAATCAGTTCCAAAACAATATTAACTAAACTTGAAAATGCCTTCCTAATAATTATGAGCAACTCTGGCTTAGAGGAGTTTGAGTGTCCTTCACACATTTACAGTTGGGTCTGCAAGAAAATCAAGCACAATTCCCAACACTACGGAGGGCAGTTAGAGAGCAAACAAAGAACAAACTTTTTTTCTTAATTTCAAAAGGAAGAGCCTTAAAATAAAGTATAAAACTTCATCTTCTCTATTTACTGCCAACCTATAATTGTGTCCCAAAGCTTCCTCATGATCTGATTAGGAAACACAAACCCCACAGCAGATGCAAACATTCAGGTTTTTGTATTCTGTAAAGAGCAGTGAGTTAAAATGGCACACATAGAAGCCATCTGGGGTTTATTTTTCAAAGTCCACGTCAGTGAATACTTGGGAGTCCTCCACATTTACATGTAGATATACGAGCCGAAACATTTTTTCTTCTACCACAAATTTGGTGCCATCTCCTCAGTACAGCTTGAGAGAAACAAATATTTTAATTCCTTGTCATCAGTATTCAAGAAACTCATCCATTCAATTATCAAACATGAAAGCTTCAAATACATATTTTTTTCCACTTTTCAAGCGAAAAAGAAAGCCTATGTCTCAGTCAACAGAAGCAACAGAGGCATGAAATAAATAAATAAACAAATATTTCCTTCCCCTTCAGTAAAAACCTTGTCAGCAAGTTAAAGCTGCAGTGAATTTCATTCCAAGTAAATTAGTTTAGGATAAATTGTAAGTGTTCATATCATATTCAGAAACAATGCCTGCAAAATACGTCTTGGCTTTGGGCAGATTTGTTGCTTTTTAAGACAACAAAACAATATTTTGCATATTCATGCTTTACAGTATGACATATTGTGATACCTAAAGTTGCCCCCATTATAAAGGTCACTTAAATGTTGCTCAATTTAAAAAACTGTTATAGCACTACAGTTTTCAGGGAGAGAGGCAGATGGCCTTTGGTTAAGTCATAGGTCTGTAGCTCTATTCCCTGGGGGAGTCATGACTGCATGTGTAACTGGAAGCAGGTTATTACACTGCCAGATTATCCAGATGTTAAAGAGTCAAATTACAATATTCATCTTCTTATTAAAGTGTTAAGAATCTATGCACAGAGCAAACTTTTTAATTACGGGGATGTATTACCGCAAATATGCATCACTCCCAAGGAGGCTCTGATAAAAGAAGTAAAGTGCATTGAAAAAGTTGGCCCCAAAATCTGTAATGCATTGTTAAGTAGAGCTTTAAAATCAGTCTCTGTGCACACAACTAGTAAGTCCTTACTACATGATAAGTACTAGCTTTGCCAAAGGACTCTAAGGCCTCCTTCACCCACAAAGTCATTTTCTGTTTTGTTTTACTCTTATTGCCCTATGTGTAACCCTGGCCTTTATCTGCTAAGCATACTCAAGTCATGTTCTTCATAACTGGCTTGAATTATCCATCTCCTCCAGGTACTTTTCTTGAAGGCACAACTCCCTGCAGGACCTGAGCATATCAGAACCAGTAATGTACTGGTATTCACAGGTGTCATTCCCAAAGGAATGATTATCCTCATTTTCCACATGAGAAACTGAGCACTGCAAGATTACGATCTGGAGTACCTGTTAATTAAGGTGTCCAGACATGTTTGCTTTTCCCCAGAACACTGCAAATGACCACATTTTCATCATCAATGACAAAAACATCCTCCAGACAATTAGTTTTTCATTCCATTACATTATATTTCCAGCTGCAGGTCCAGTCTGCACAAGGAATGAGACAGGAACCAATAGAAACAGTAGCAAACAAAGATTTAATATTTGTAAAGATCACGAAGAGGGAAGCTACACAGCCAATCAAAAAATGATGCAATTTCTCAGTGCCTGTCTTTGCAACCTTATGAATCAATGCATTTTTCACTCATCTCATAGCTTTAGCCTCCTAAGTCACTGGTATTTTCCAGTAACAATCCCAAATAAGGATTTCTATCCTGAAATAGCAAATTTCCTAAACAAACAGGAATTTTAATTCAATTTCCTTGCATTTGGAGGTTTTTTGCCTTTTTACAGAGAGAGGAAGGAGTAAAAAAGTACCACTTGCTTGAATTTACAAGACATCTTGATGTTTAATGATGAAAAACAGTTGTCACTTAGTAACTCAATTCACCAAATACAAATATTCAAAGAGGAAAACTTTGAGATCAGGGCTTAGGCTAAACGCAAATTAATTATATTTAAGTAGCATTATGTACCTAAACAAGTTGAAGAAAATTCCTCACCTACATTGTAACAATTCAGAATTTTCTCAGCAAATTACCAAATTATCTTCAGCCAAAAAATTAATTATGTTGACAAAGGCTCATTAAATTGGTACTGGACAATTATATCAATCTATTAGTAACTCTGAGTTCAGGTCCATTTCACAAATACTCACAGAAACCTTCGATCTTGTCAGCTGTCTTGCTCCATGCTACCTGCCTGGTTTCCATTATGACTTGAATAGTCCTCCTTTCCGGACAGCTCTTCTTAAGACTGAACACTGTCATAACAGTTCCCAACTCCAAGGTCCTTTTGATCTGGCTTTTCTCATACTCAGGTAGCGCTCCATAGTCTATACTCTTTCTGGGCATTTTTTTTTCTTTTTTTAATCGAGTTTTTATGGTTTCCAGTGTCCTGAACAGACATTAAAAAAAAAAAGAGAGAGAGAAAATTCAACATTCAAACCAGTATTTTTATTTCTTTAAAACCCACATTTGTGTAACTTGAAACTACCTAATAGAGATTTCTGTCCATTCAAATACAAGGCAGATACCACAGCCAACATTAACAGTATCCCATTGGATTATCCTGACAGAAAGCACAAGTGGTCTTTACGAAGAGCAGTACCACTGACACTTTGGTGATATGTTGCTGCAAAATCTATGAAAAACAAAAAGCTGGGTGAAGCAGCCACTGCACACAACGACTTGTCATCTAAATTTCTGAACAAGACCAACACCTCTCGTGTTCCACATTGTTCCAGATCAAATTAAGTAAGCTAAGGTTTCTTATCCCAAATACATTTTTAAAATCACATTAAGGGATGTAACTCCTATATGCTTTTATGGGGACATACACCCCCATTATTACAAACACAGATTCACATCTCCTTACGGTAGAAACGCATGCATACACCTGGGGTACATCTCAGCACAAAACGGCCAAAAAAGAGGTGCATACACAGAAACTGTCATAAATATTAGCAAGTTTGTGTGCTTTGGTCTCCCACACATCGCTGCATCAGCTACTTAAAAGACTGAGACTCCTCAGTAAGATTATTTACAAATAGGATGCCCTGTAACCTCCTGTTTCATTCATACACAGAGAAAGAAGTGTATTGTTTTCACACAAGTAGCAGGAGCTGCTGTCACACCATTTCCAACCATTCCTCATAACCACATCCCTGAGCAGGACAGGTTTAAAGAATCTCTGTCCACATGCAGCCACCAGCCACAGCATCTCCTCTGGTTCTCTTCCTCTCCTCAGTCCACTGCTCTCTATCACAAGCAGTTTCAGTTTCCGTGTTGATAGCTAATTTGACCATGCCCCTTCTCGCTTCCCCTTCGTAACTTCTTACACTCTCCTTCCCCTCACCCCATGTCACTATCTCCTGACTTACTCTTCACTGAAGAGCATTTTTTTCTACTCTCTCTCCTTAATACCACAAACTCACTCAACACTGTGTTGCTAGCTCTTTCAGTGCAATCTGTCTGACATTTAAAGCTCTTTGGTGCAATTTTTCCAAACCCTATAAATTCCACCACTTCAATAAACACTTTTTTTTTTTTTTTTTGGTAAAGCCAGAGTAGCAAAGAACAGTTCCTTCTTACCTGCAGAGTGGTCCCTTCTGCACTGCCCACAGTGAACCCGAAGGGCTCCACCAACAAGAACTATGTCTCACTCTAAGTTTTGCAAAGCATTATACAGGTTATTTGGTATTTAATATCTCTAAGCCTGTTATTGTAATAAGAAAATACCTTTTCCTTGTAATATTGGAAAAAAAAAAAAAAAGATACACCCTAATCCTACAATTATGAGAGCATGTATAACTTTTAAAGGTAGTAAGCAACAGATTTTAGCCAGAACGTAACTGACCTTTCTGGCTCCCTGGAAGTAATCACATTATCATTGACATTATCACAGGCTTACATTTAACAAGACAACTACATAATAACAGAAGTTAAAAGAAAGGAAAATAGAAAAGCTAAATTAAATTAAAATCTTTGCACAGCATCTGGTTTTCTAACAAAAGAATAAAATCCTGTCCTCTCAATTTGCTCTGTTCATGAAGAATTGTAATAAAACAATTACGCCGTGATTCGGAACAAGGTTTAACTACTTTAGTAACACTTCACTGAGATAATAAAAAGCTCAACTCAATATAATTTTCCAGGAGAGTAAAAATATCTATCTGCTCTGCCTTTTACAGTATAAGCTACAGCTGCAAAATAAAGCACAACTTAGAACAATATGAAGTTTATACATATAGCTATTTAGCAAAAGGCAATGGAGCAGGCAATATGGCAGGGGTTTGTGAAATTAGTTCCTTAGTACAAAGGAACTCTCTCTCAGAGGTAGCTTCTTAAACAGTTTCCACTGAATATAATCGACTGGACTTCCCCTTTTAAAGTAGCTCTTTCTTCCAAAACCAGATCAAATCATGGCTTTAGTCTAACTTAAGTTATAAGCCAACTTTTTAACTTACTATGAAACAATGTTGTAGCTGAGGATATCTACTTCACTAGAAAAGATAAAAATAGATTGATCAAATATTATGATATTAATTGACCCTTCCTATACGGCTTTGGCTACCCACTCCAGCTAAGAACAACATCACAGAGAGTTTTCTGACAGTAAAATACATCAGACCTCCTAGAAGAACTAATGGAAGCCCCTAACGTTAGTCCTAATTTTAAATATTAAAAGCCTTCTTGGACTTGTCCCCAGGTGCCACTCAGCCTTCTTACACCAATCACTGCACAACTACTTGAATCAACAATATTTCTACCCAGTCATGCAGCACAACTCTGTAATGCCCCTCATCACCCCATTATCTGGATACTTCTAAATCAGTGGGGTATGAGCTACAAGATTTAGTTCCAAACAGTGGATGGTGATAAAGTTCCTGTTGTACATGAACAGAATCTGTTAGGGAAAACTGTTTGGGTATTTTCTCCTTTGGGTGAAGGGAAACCTGTCCGAGGGGTGGTTTCTGCTGAAGGTCCTGGTCGTACATACTGGGTAATGCAGGAGAATGGTGAAATCCAGTGTATTCCACAGAGAAACCTAACCATAGCTGAGAGAGTTTAAATTCAGAGTGTGTAATACAAGCTATCAGGAGTTCTTCTGTTCTAGGTACTACCTGGCATCCAAAGACACAATCAACGAGAGAATCCACAGTACGTGAGCAGGAACCCAATGTCACCTGGGAGTCCCTGTTCTCGTCTCATCTGTGAGGAGACAAACTGTTTCCTGGTTTCTCAGCTTTTAAATCACCGACATCTGGGATAGGCGGAACAAAGCATGAACTGAACTTGCAATATTCGTTAGAGTAAATATTGGTTTAGATTAGACAGTTCTCAGCAAAACACTGAGTGATACTGAGGGGTAGATTGTGCTGGTTTGAGGCTAATTGGAATATTTCACTGAAAGAAATTAAATCCTTAGCTGTGAGAAGAAAGAAAAAAAGCAATAGTAACCTATATCATTCATTCTTCTGATGAGAAATGCAACTAGTCAAAATATAGATGAGCCACTCACTTCTCACACACTTCTCAGTTAGTTTTCAGTGTTCTGCTCCTTCACTCTGGCGGTCTGTGTGGTTGCTTCTGCCTTAACTTTAATTCAACCTAACCCTTTATTTCCTCCAACCTTCTTGTCGTCTTTTTTGACATCTCACCTCAGATCTCTCCAGATTTATCATGTGAGATATACAGGGATTGATCTGGTTATATATGAAGGGAGGGAAAGAGACTGAAGAAGGGAGGAGGTTTAGGTCGTGAGCCTTCTGGCAGTCTGATTTCTGGGAAAGGTATTGTGTTTCTGTAGTACTTTTAATTTAAAAATTTTCTGTATATAGCTGTAAATATTGTAATATATTGTAAATATCTGCTTGTATATTGTGCTATGTTGTGAATATAAAGCTTCATTCCTTAACCTCCAGCTGGCTGAGTCTAGTCTGGGTGATTTCATAAGAGTGGGGGGTGGGTAACTCCCAAACCATCACACATGCTCATGTGCAGTAGAAGCACTGCTGCTCTTCAGATGAAGAGTTAACAAAGCCAAAAGTTTAAAGGTCCAGCATCACTTACACAAATCACCTAATAATCAGAGAAACATATAATAAACTAGTTTACACACCAGTACGTGGCTCCTTTCTCTTTGACTATAGGCACTACAGGGGACAAACTCTACCACATGTAGAATTGGAAGCATTTGTTCTGATCATGCAAGAGTAGTTTTGATACTGTATTTTCTCAAAAATTGTGACTGATCTAAAAAGTCAGAAAGACTCACTGCAAGTAACCAAGTGAACATGGACATTGAAAAAAAACAACCTACTTAATCTACCCGAACTCCTGTATATTTAGTTTTGTTTCATTACAGTACCTCAGTTTCAGAAACAAACTCTTCTTATCTTAAGGTCAGTCTACAATTCTTAACTCTGATAACACAGAGATTAAAAAATGTAGTAAAGGTAGACTATGAATATAGGCTAGCAAAGAATGTCTCAAATAAGCATGCATGAATCTGTTGTAATTTCACCCATATAACACAGCAGGTGCTTTCCAGACAAAGTCAACCAAGAAGTGCAATTCAAAGTTTCACTCCCGTCAGTTTCTAAGCTTTCCATGGACTCTGGGCACTGCAAAAGGGTTACTGCATCAACCGTTCCTGCCCTCTGTCTGCCTTTGGACATATTTAGGATGTCACTGCACCCAAGCAGGCACTGCCTCAGCACGGCACTTCCAGCAAGACTATCTACCAGTAGCACCAGTTCAGTACCTCAATGCTAACAGTAATCAACTCGCTGTACGAAGCTTCGCGATGCCGGTGCTAACCTCGGAGTCCTGTGGTTTGACCAAAAGCGGGGGAGGGGAACCACAGCAAGACAGTTGCTCGCCTGCCGCGACCTGGCAGGTGCTGAAGCCCTAGCCCCAGGCTGGGGCCCTCATTCCTGACCAGAGCTGTGCACGGTGTGAGGCTGCTGTCAGGCACAGGCCGACACTGTGAAGGTTTCTTTCCTTCTTCGCTAGGCTGGTCGGCGGCAGAGAACGGCCAAGTCACCAGGTGCGAAGCCCCCAGACTGCCCTGTCCATTCCAGGCCCGGGCCCTCCAGACCCTGGCACGGCCCTCCCTCACACCCCGCAGTCCTTCGCCTCCTGCCCAGCCCTCTACACCGAGAAAGTTCACGCCGACAGCCTTCACCTTCCCTCACAAGGTCGTCTCTCACGCCCGACAGGTCAAACCCGCGCGAGACGGGGCTCTCTCCAGCCCCAGTCCTGCGGCACCTGCTGCCCTCCGGGGCCCAAGCAGAGCCGAGGGGCTGCAGCCGCCCCTCACCTCCACGGGGAGCGTCCCGGCGTAAGGACACCCCACGCCCCAGGGGACGCCCTCACCTGCTCAGCGGCGGGGAGCTGCCTCCCACGGCGACGCCGTGCCGGCGGCTGCAGTTGCCGATGCCTCAGCGCCCCGCACCCCAAGGCGCCTCCCCGGGGTTCCCACTTCTGCTTCTGCCCCAACCGGGAAGGGGCGGGGTCACGTGACCCTCGTGGCCACCTACTGGCGCCGGGGCCGGGCGGAGGCTAGCGGCTCGCGGGCGGGCGCCCCTCTGCCGGGTCCCGGCCCCGAGGCTCTGCCCTGCCCCTCTCAGCGGGGCAGCCGGGCAGAAAGCCCACGTCTCTGTCCCTTTAACTTCTCAGGGGCTTCTGTGGAGACAGCTCCCTGCTGCCACTGCTCGCTCAGGGCTCCAGGCGCGGCCACTCTCCCCCGTTCCCTACAGCCGTCCCCTGAGGCGGCAAGGAGAGTTGCAGCTCGGCTGCTGTCCAGCCAGCTGAAGTGCATAGATTCTCCCGCTTCCAAGCACACACCAGCCACCAGAGAGAGACGAAGAGTCTGATGATCCCAGACATTTTACCAGCAGGAGATAACAGTATTCTCTACATCACAGCTGTCAGATCCAGGATTCATCGGGGCAGGTTGACAGCGAATCTACGTTCCAGCAAACACCATTCTCGGCAGCCCCTCCTGGTTCTGCTTGGCTAGACTAGGTACCAACAGGCTCCTCATCAGTCATATGGCATAGCTTTAGCACAGGAACTACCCTTGAACAACCTGCAAGCCTCACAGGCGCTGCGTTGACCATCTTTGTGATATTTAGAGGATTTGCTACAGCTAAGCAGTAAAGCACTCCTGCAAAGTATACCAGACTCCAGTCTAGACTTTCTTCGGTGGTGGTGTTCCTCAGTGATATCCTAGAAGGACCAGCTCCCAACATCTTGCACAACCTCAGGCTTACTTGATAAAACTCTCTCTCTTGAAGCTGAAAAGTTATTATATAGTCAAATAAAAATAGGTTTGTGGATGAAAATTATGGCTTCCATGGGGATCATAACACTGAACTCTATAAATTGCTGGATGTGACAAAATCTCAGCCACATAGATGGAGTAAGCAATCCTTAAAGACAAACCAATAGAATAGTAAGTTTTAGAAACACCAGCTGTCACTCAGCACATCCCCTACACCAGAAGTAGGAGTGCGCACACACTTTTGCAATCACAACAGAATCAGCAACTCTTGGCATCCTCTTTCCAAACCTGGTCTAGGAGCTGTCACTCAGCACAGCCCCTACACCAGAAGTAAGAGTGCTCACACACTTTTCCAATCACAACAGAATCAGCAACTCTTGGCATCCACTTTCCAAACCTGGTCTAGAAGGACCAGCTCCTTCTAAACCTGGTCCTTCCAAACCTGGTCTAGGAGCTGTCACTCAGCACATCCCCTACACCAGAAGTAGGAGTGCTCACACACTTTTGCAATCACAACAGAATCAGCAACTCTTGGCATCCACTTTCCAAACCTCCAAAACAGGACCTTCCAGGCAGACAACAGCATTTTTTCCTGAAAGCCTGTATACATATGCTGAGGAGAGGTGTGGGGAAACTACTACTCTGAGTTGAAGAATCTGGGCCCAGCAAAGCCTATGCGTTTAAAGAGGGGAAGGTTAGCCACTGAAATAAAATCCCTTTTTTTTCAGTTTCACTTTCTTCTTACAATTTAAAAAAGCTCCTTGAATCGTTAGAAATTAAATCGCAATTCGTACTATAGGAGAGTTTTTCAGCTGGGAGTATGTTTGTACATTTCAGTCATAAATCCCTCGAAAAGGGAATTTATAGTGGTGACACTGACACTTTCTTAATTACAGCACTGGAAACTTCAACTGTCTTATTGTCGTGTTTGGTAATGAAGTGTTGATTGCTTCCCCTGAAGAATAAAGCAAGGCATGAAAGAGAATCACAGGACTGGCTAAGCGGCCTCGTGGGTGTCATAAATAATGGTCACAAAACCAGTGCCACTTCCTCACAGGAGCTACAAGGAAAATACATCTTGTGTAGAAGACAGAAGTTGAATAGCTTTATCCCATCAATTATGAGAAATGTAAAAGAGTCATTAGGCAGGAGGAACAAGTATTTCAGAAACTGTCAATGCCAGATTATCTAGCCTAAATACTTATGCACCACCATGGTATTTACTGTCCTTGGTAGGATGTGCATTAGCTCAGCTAGATTTCATGGTTAGGGCTGCAAAAACTATAAGCAGAACTTTCATAAAGAAAGCAACATTTTGGAGTTTACCTTTCATGAACTCTTCACCTGCAGGAATCTGAGGCAGATTTTACACTCGTCGTCAAGAGAGCTTGCATACCACCATCTCAGGATTAGGTGTCAATCCAGTTTCCTATAAGAAAGCAAGTGCCAATTTGTGAGGAAGAAGTTTGTGGTCATCCAGGGTGAGCTGAATATAGTTCCTGAAAGTGGAGTGGTATTATCTATGCATCCTTCTTGCATGGTTTCATGAGGGCATTCACACACACACACATCAACATCAACTATTTGGCTGCTGGAATTCTGATTCTAGGAGCCAGTGAATGCAAAGAATATGCTTGGGTTTGATAGCTTTTATTCAAAAGCTCCTTTATTTTATCAAAGGTTTTGACTGCCAGGGGAAAAAAAAAATTAGATTGCTTACAAACAGGATATAGTAATCAAGGGTAGTCTTTGACTTGAGGTAGCTTGCAGTGGCCAAGCAGCCATTGCCCAGTTGCTCTGTTCCACCGTTGACATGACAGCAGCTGCTGTGGTATGGAGGGAAAAGGGGAAGAATGTCCCTTCCAGTAACTGTTACCACTGGTAAAGCAATCCTGTACAATCCCAGCTGCTCGTGGCAATAGCGTTAGCTACACCTGAAAGCCTTGAGAGTGTTGTAATGATCACCGTCAGTGGTCTCAGAGGGCCTTCATTGCATGAAGCTGACCCTTGAGAACATTCTCCAGCTGCATCAGCACAACTCGAGTAAGGAACTTCACAGGGGACCCACCTTCAAGCACAATTATACCGCAGCATATCTTCTCAGCATAGCAGAGTTCAGGCTCCTTGTAAGAATCATTCTATGTGTATGCTTGGCTCCATTCTTATCAGAGTTTCATTTAAGCTTGATAAATTATTGTCACCTCATAATAATATTTAAAGTAAATGTTGATTTAAAGCGAACTACTTAAGTTTCTAGTGGAAAAGCTGACATGAAGGAAGGGAGGCTGTGCTTTTTTGTGGTTGGCATGTTGCCTGCTCCAGTGTTTATCTGGGTCCTAAGATGTTCAGCCACTCCTCAGTTCAGTCACCCTGGCCCTCGTTACTTGCAAGCACTGCATTTAAAAGAACTTCTGAGGAGTTACTGCCCTCTGTCCTCACGCACAAAATACAGTACTCTCCCTTACTATCCCTTACAATTTCTGTGACAGTTTTCATTTGTAGATGTCAAAGCTTTTTTTTTTTTTTTTTTTTAATGGAAATCATTATTACCCATTTTCAAAGGCATCAGGCTCAGAGAGGAAAGGAGGTTTGCCACAGATCCCAAAGTAATCGCAGTGGGCAGAACATGGCTTCCAGGTTTTATACTAGTGTCCTGACTTAGGCATGGCATTTCCTCCTACCAGAGTTAGCTATGCCAGAAGAAAACTTCTCATTTGTCAGAATTATTCATTTAAAAGCTTCTATTGAGCAGCAGCTCTGCTACTGTATGATTCAAAATGATCAATAAAAAGCTAAAAGTACATGCAAAAAGATTTGAACTGAATGTCAAAAGTATGATTTTTAGACACATACTAACTAGCTGTTTGCTCAGTGTCCTGAGCTGGTTTTGCTGGCTGCACAGCAGAAAACACCAATGTAGTTAAAGGGCTTGCAATCACACACCTTCGGATGAAGTATAAAGTACTACAGCCGCTGTATTTGCAGTGATAAAATGCCAGCAGCTCATTACCAGCACTGCCAGCTGTGAGAAATGCAGTGTAACCACCGCCTCAGCACAACAGCAAAACTGCAGGAGGCCCTGCAGGGAACAAGAAAAACTTTTCTCATGAGTTTTGTAAGCCAATACAATGAAAATTGTTCACAAAAACAATGTGGTTGCAAGTGGAAAGCACTAGAAACCCCCTAGCATTTGACAAAAGTTCTGATTGAGGCAAATTCCAACTCAGCCCAGATCTTCCCCATAGTTACCTTTCAGCCTTTCATGTCTTTCTCACCACAGAGTAGCACCACAGGTGAGTTTAGGAGAGAAAAGCACTCTGTTACTCATTATCCCTCTAAGCTCTCAGAGGCATAAAGAAGGGTAAAGTAAGGCAGGCTGGGCAAAGCGATGAGTTAGACAGTTTAGGCACTGCTCTGAACATGGAGCCACGGTGGGATCTTACAGTGTGCTGCACTGACAGGAAGAACTCACACCAAGTATTACTTCAGTGTGCTCTGTCCCTGGTCATTTGCAATTTCCCTCCCGTTCTGATGAAGTCTTCTTAACACCGACTTTGCTGCTGCTGGTGGAAGCTCTTCTGGGACCATTAAGCAGACATATCCCAGGTCTTTTTGTACTTTATACATGGCTGACTGCAGGGATTTATTATTGTCTAAGGCCTTCCCTCAGGGCACGCAGGAAGGGAGGAGAAGTTCCTTGCATCTGTGCTCACTCATGCAAAGCTCAGCTTTAATCTGACACATGCTACATCAGAAAAAAGTTTAGAAAAGCCCTCCAGCTAATCAGCACACTAGAACTATCTGGGGATGGATGCAGATAGTTCTAATAATATCTAATACAGATAACCATGTATAATAATATTAATATCAATAATAACAATCTAATAATATCTAATACAGATAACCATGTAATCACATCCAAAATGTCAGAATCTCACTCAAATCAAAATATGATTGAAAAATTAATTATGTACTTGAGTTAGAATTTCTGAATAGAGACAGAATGAGAGAGAGTCTTCTGGGATACACACTGCAGACGCCTGTGCCTTGGAAGAGCATCCATCTGGTGTATCTCTAGGATCAGCATATTTGTATAGAATGCAAATCGTTATTGCACCTGCTGTTATCTTCATGCACTGTAGTCAGAACTGAATGAGTCACACTAAAGGGTCACAACCCTCTGTTCTACTTTTTATGATAAGCATCTTTTTAACATACAGCAGTAAGAGATCCTGTGCGTCAATAGGTCAAATTAGGAGCTGGTACTGGGTGAGGTATGACAAACCCTGGCACAGGAACCCACTCTTACTAACATTTGTTAACGGTTTAAAAGAGGGAATAAGTGAAAGGGGAGAAAATTTAGATTTGTCTACTAATTACTAAAATCTTGAGATATGAGATATTTAGGATAGGCTGCTGAAGTTTTCTAGCTGGCAGAACAAATCAGAGTAGCTGTGTTGCAGGCTGCTGGGTGGAGATGACACGATACTGCAAGCTGCAGAAACTGCTGTGGCCCATGGTCTGTCATCACAGCCTTCTGAGTGCCCTGTGGAGCAAATTTAACTTTGCAGCTTTAGAGGAGCCTCTGTTGGCAAAGGTTTGGTTTTCAGAAATTCAGGCAGGTAGCAACCACCATATGCTATTCCCAAATACGTGTGTTCACATGTAGGTAGTGACATATTATTTCACTTATCATATTAATAAGCATATCTAAGAAAGATTTTGCATCTCCCAACAGATTTTACTCATAGTACAGAATTCAGAAAGTTCACAATGTGCAATTGGCAGCTAGCAAACACCTTCTCAATCAGTAACATTTGGCTGAAAATCTGAATTAATATACCCTGTGAGCTGTTTTAAAAACAAACACTAAATCTGAACTTTACTCCAACCTACTCTCAATGGAAAATGTCTAATGTGGCTCTCACTGAATGGTAGGCATCTGAAGAACCCAGTGATGTGAACGTTCAAATGCTCATTGATCTCCAAGTTGGAATGAGTTAAAAAGAGCTCCTTTTTCTTCAACTGAGCATCCAGGACTTATTTGTATGTGCTAATAATGATATTTTAAAAGTTCACACACACACAAATTGTTTCCTTCACTACATTTTTTTTTTTTAATAAACTCTAGAAATAATTTTAAGATATTATCCCCCTTTTTCAAAGAAAATGCTCTTTAGATTTTCTTTATGATTAAGAAGGCCCTTTTATTCTGGAGCTAAGATACAGAATATTTTACAAGAGAGAAGACAAAAGCTACACGACGGAAGTCTCTGCTAGGTAATTTAAACCCCACTGTCTTCTCTCCAGAACCTTTCTGCCACACGTCAGGCATTATTTAACCCCAGTTCTGCAAAGGATGCCTGCCCTGCTGAGTCTCAAAGGTAGCAATACAGATCTTACATTTAATCCTGTGCAGAATAATGAATGATATACTGCTGAGATTAACGAGTCAGTGTCAAACGGAGGTTCCTTCCTCTTTGTACTTTGATTCCACCTGGGTAAAAGCACACTTTTAAGACCCCTTAAGCATACAAAAACTCTAATCAAGTTTTCAGCAGCCTAGGCCTTTCAGGTAATTTAATTTTTTTTTTTTTTTTTTAAAGAGATGTCACCTTTGATGACACTCTCTTCTCCTTCACAAGGACAGATTTTGTTATAGCTGTTGCTAACAGGGAAAAAAAAAAAAAAAAAAATGAAGTCATGAGAAAGAAAGTGGAACATTAATACTGAAATATGCCACTTCCAACCAGCAAGACTCTCTCCTCTTCTGCCACCTTCATGGGCTGAGCTCTTTTCATGCTGCGCCACTTGCATCATGTATTAATAATGCAGTAGTGCATTTAAAAGGCCTCCACCTGAGATCAACACAACAATTTTTACTCTGTCTTAGGCAAATTTTGAGCTCTTTGCTTTCTGGTTTCTAAACCTTTGGGATGCCTCCTCTTCCTGTTTTTAAGTTTTTGCTGTAACCAAGGGAGTTCATAATTTACTTTTTTAGCAAACGCTAAGAGTCTCGTGGACTCTGCCAATTCCAGCAGCTGGACTTTAAGAAAAACATCTAATACCTTTAATCCTCAGGGGAAAACCTCATGGGAATTGAAAGCACTCATTTTCTGGATTGAGATATGCATTTATATTATTTATATGCAGCCTACGTTCAGCCACGTGCTGTCAGGACCAAAATGGCTTACACGTGGAACTGAGGATGTAAAAGTTAGACAAAAAGACAGTTCCTGGTTTATTACACCAGAAGGAAATAGACTAAAAGAAGGTTTCCTTCAATTACTGATAATTCACACCAATTTTATTTTAAAAACAATTAAAATGTTGCAGCTGAGCAATACTGAATAATTTTGTACTCATCTATACTCAAGTAATAAGCATAATTTATAAATAGGCCTATAGATAAATCCATTTCTAAGCAAATATAATTTTAAGCAGCTTAAACTACAGTACAAATATTTATTTCAAACCAGTGTTCCTATATGGCAAAACAGGGCTTGGTTTTTTTTTTTTTTTTTGCACTTACTTTATGAAAATCAAGCAAAACAAAGCATGACACCACTTGACCAAAAAGAAAATATATAAAATAAAATGTAAAATTAAAATATTAGGCAGAAATTTAAGTGGAGGTGTGGTCCCTTATAGGACCTCTAAAGAAAAGTAAGAAAAACCTGCTCCCTGTACATGACAGGCACCAGCTTCCACTGGTCTGGCAGCACAGATGGAGGCAACAGGCAGAGCTGCTGACTTGATGACAGGAGTCTTGAGTGGGAAGAGGAGATCTTAGCTACTCCTGTGAAAGGAAAGCCTTGGTTACAGCACAGAGATAAGGGTTGATGTTGCTTTTTGATGATATCAGTAGCCAGACTTCAGCATTCAGCATTGCAATAGCAGTGTTGTTGTAGAAAGGATATATTTTACTAATTAAACAGCCAAAATAAAAGTGCAGGGAAAGAAAATGCTTGCTAATACAGAAAGAGAAAATACAAAGTTTTTCACTCTCCTCCTCCAGTGGACATCAGCAAGGTGCTTTGATGTCAGGGAAGAGACCAGTCAACAGAAGCAGAAAAGACCAGAGGTGGAGAAGTGAATATCTCAAAACCTTTTTCATCATCCCTGTCTTTAGCTTACCTTCTTGTGCAGTGCAGTTTGCTTACCCCTAGAAGATGAGAGATCAGGTCAATGGGAAAGCAAAGTATTACCAGACAGTGGCTAGTGTTCTTGTTGTTTGGTTTGGGTTTTTTTTTGTTCAAAGAGAGGAAATAATGCGTGCAGAGCAGCAGTGGTTCATGCTGGGTCAGCCAGGAAGTGTGGGGATGGGTATTTAAAAGACAGATATTTTTGTTTCACGTTTCTCTCAGAGAAGAATTTTAAATATTTTTTTTTTCTTTTTTAGCTAAAAAAATGCAATGTTTGAGTTCACTTTTAGTTAGGCAAGTTATCAATGGACATGGTGGTTCACACTGAAAAAGCCACTTCAAGGGGAATACTTTGCATCTGCAGCTGCAGTTATTATAGAAATGTGGTTATTATAGCTAAACCTGTGCTACTTTGGATCACAGCATAGATAATGGCAGAAGAGAGGACAGGAAAACAATGGGAGATCATTATTTCTATCCCCACAGGTGAAGAGCTGAGGCAGAATTGGTTTAAAGCCGGAGCTTCACATACATCTTCATCCAACACTAATAATGAAAAAAGGCAGCATCTCCTCCTGCTGTCCTTGTCTGCCTCTTGCTGTCTCTCTGAGCTGGCCCATGGAGGCAAGACAGAAGACAGCTAATGCATCGGGAAACACAAATCCAAAACTGACTTTGTGAATATTGCAAGTAATGGAAAAGAGACTCCGCTGGAGGTATGTCTCTTTAAATTGCAAAACAGCTTTTAATTTGGCCTTGCGTGGTCATTACTTATTAGCAGCAAACTAGCTGATAATCTTTACTGCTGTAGATGTTCATGAAGAATTAATGCAACAAAGCTACTCAGAAGCTCACACCGAGTCCCTGCATGGCATAGCTGAAATACCAGGGATGCAATCTGCATGTTACACAGTCAGTTACACCTGCCTTCTGATGAGGAAGCTGAAAAAAAAAAAAAGTTATTCTGTGTTTAAGCAAAGCTTTGTGTGTCTGGAAATTTGTCAGGGAAAAATCCAGCTAGCCAGGAAACAACTGATTCTTATGGTGACAAAGAGAAAAGGGAAAATCTGTTGTGCTAAGACACCTATGAATATCTTTAAATGCATTAAGATGTATTTTATTTTTGTTTTTTCAAATCAGCAGTGATAAAATGAACAATTTGTCAATGATACACTAAATATATATATATATATA